>CM054165.1:25300803-25328303 GCA_028751875.1 Rapana venosa | reverse complement strand
TCCTCTGTCTGCCCCGTCTTCTCTTCCCCTGGACTGTTCCTTGCAGGATGGTCTTTGCAAGTCCTTCTGAGCGTGTTACGTGCCCATACCATCTGAGTTTCCTCTTTTTCGCCGTGGTCAGTAGGTCTTCATAGTCCCGCACTTGTTGAGTGATCATTCTGCGGACTTCATTGTTGGTGGCATGGTCCTTGTATGAGATGCCAAGGAGCCTTCTGAGGCATCTCATTTCTACTGCTTGGATCCTCCTTTGTAGGTCTGCGTTCAGTGTCCATGCCTCACATGCGTAAAGCATGATTGAGGTGACTAGCGAGTTTAGTAACTTTACCTTGGTTCCGAGAGGGATGTTTCTGTCTCTCCATATGGTCTTCAGTCTTGCCATTGCTGCTGCTGTTTGTGCCGCTCTTGCTAGGATTTCGGTCTTCGATCCCTCCTCACTTATGATGGCTCCAAGGTACTTGAAATGGTCAAACTGTCTCCAGTTCTTTTCCGCTGAGAGTGATCTTGGTGGTGATTGGCTGGGCACTGTTTGACATGAGCTTGGTTTTCTCGGCGCTGATTTCCATGCCGTATCGTGAGGATATTTCGTCCAGTTGCTTCACTAGGTTGGCCAGTTCCTCTTCATTTCCTGCCAGACCGTCAATGTCATCGGCAAACCTGAGGCTGGTGATTGTTCGCCCTCCAATGCTGACTGTGCCTGTGTGGTCTTCCAAGGCGTCAGTCATGATGCGTTCGAGGAAAATGTTAAACAGTGTCGGCGACAGCAGACATCCCTGTCGGACCCCAACTGAGGTACGGAACCATTCCCCTACCGTGCCCTGTACGAGTACTGCACTGGTGGCCTTTGAGTAGAGTTCCTTATGGTGTGGATCATCTTCTGGCCCATGTTGAATTTGTTCATGCTGGCCCACAGAGCGTCATGCCATACTCTATCGAAGGCCTTGTTAAAATCAATGAAGACGTGGAAAATGTCTTATTGATGCTGGCTGTATTTCTCACACAGAACCCTCAGGTTGAATATCTGTTCTGTGGTGCTGTTCAGGATCACTTTCAGCATGACTTTACTGGCATGACTTATGAGGCTGAGTGTCCTGTAGTTTTGGCACTGCTGGAGATTTCCTTTCTTGGGGAGAGTGATGATGAGTGATTGGGTCCATGGTGTAGGCCACTCTCCGGTCTGCCAGATCTTGTTGCAGATACTTGTAAGGATGTCTGTCACTGCTTCTCCCCCGTGTTGGATCAGCTCTGCTGGGATGTTGTCGATTCCTGCTGATTTTCCTTTCTTCAGCGATCTAATTGCTACTTCTACTTCCTCGCGTAGAATTGGGAAGTTGTCTTTATTCGATGAGGCTTGGCTTGCAAGTACGCTGGGGTCGCCTAGCGTCTGATGATTGTAGAGTTCGGAACAGTATTCCGTCCATCTGCCAACGATTTCCTTTTTTTCTGTTAGGCAGGTCCCTTCTTTGTCCTGGATGTTACTGACTCTTGCCTGTTTCTGTTTGGTGAGCTCTTTCACAATCTGGTATGCTCTTCTGCTATTATTCTTTGTCAGGCTCTCTTCGATTTCTGTACATTGTTTCTCTATCCATTCCTCCTTGGTCTTTCTCATGTCTCTCCTGATCTTCTTGTTTACTTCTCTGTACTCAACTGCTCCTGTAGTGTTCTTGCTCTTCTTCAGGTCTCGTCTTTTGTCACACATATTCAAGATTTCATCTGTGACCCATGGTTGTGTTTTTCGGCGATGTTTGCCAAGGAGTATGCTTGCTGTCTCAGTCATCACTGTGTTAAAACTGGTGGTCATCGTTTCGGCATCTTCTTCAAGTGCCAGCAGTGGTGCGAATTTTCCTCCTATTGTTGCTTGGAAGGACTCGGCGATGGTGGGGTCCTTCAGTTTGTCCAGGTTGAACTTGAGTCTGGTGTTCTTTGTCTTATTGATCTTCTTCAATCGGACTCTAAAGTTCAGGAGCATGTAACCTGGTACCACCTGTAACATGTGGGGAGTCAACCCATCCCAAAAATCACGCCTGGAGAGAGATGGGCGCCGCCAGGCTACTTTTGCCCAAGACACGCTAAATGGAATGGACAAAAATAAAGAATATACCGGATCGGTCGCCGCCCGGGTCAACAAGGACCGCGCCTTCCGTCTGCCACCAGGGCGGAGGCGCCAAGTGTGCTACTGGTGGAACCTCTACAACTAAAATCAGAGGAAGGGACTACATCACCATCGCAACGTGGAACATCAGAATCTGGCCCAAACAGGCAAACTCCAAGAACTGCTATACGAGCTGGACAGGTATACCTGGCATCTGGTAGGTCTCTGTGAGGTCAGATGGAAAGAGCACGGTGAACACCATACTGACGAGGGTCATATGCTCTACTTTAGCGGGGAGCAGGACAAGCATATCAATGGCGTAGGCGTGCTTGTCAACAAGAACACCAAGAACTCGGTAATAGGATACTACCCAGTAAACAGCCGGCTTATGGCCATCCGCCTCAGGGCAGCCCCATTCAACATCATAGTGATTCAAGCCTACGCACCAACAACGGATCACGATAATGAAGTCGTAGAGGAATTCTACAAATCAACTACAGGGCATCATCGATAAGATGAACAAGAAAGACATCTTGATCATCCAGGGAGACTGGAACGCCAAGGTGGGCGGAGACGCACTGAAAGACTGGAGCAAATTTTGTGGTCCCTCCTGTAATGCGATCACCAATGAGCGAGGACTCCGACTACTGGAATTTGCCAGCTACAACGACACGGTGCTCGCCAATACCCTTGGAGAACACAAGGCATCCCGACGCTGGACATGGCATGCACCCAATGGGATCCATCACAACCAGATTGACTACATCCTGGTGCAGAACCGGTTTCGATCTGGCATCAACAGAGCCAAGACGAGGACATTCCCAGGTGCAGACATGGGCAGCGATCATGACCTCGTACTCCTGAAATCACATGTCTATACACCCCCAAAAAACAAAATGCATGCTTATCACTACCAGACAAAAGCGACAAAATCTATCTCATAAATTTTCTCCAATCCATATTGAAAAGGAAACAATAGAACAATCCTCTCACCACAAAGTTCTAGGAGTAACAATTGATGAAAATCTCAGCTGGTACCATCACATATCCCATCTGTGCAAATACATGTCTCAAAGAGTATTCCAACTGACTAAAATCAAACATTTTCTTGACTTTCATTCAAGAAAACTATTCTTTCAAGCTTATATACAATCCTCAATAGATTATGCTTCAACCCTGTGGGATTCTGCTAGTGCAAACACTATGAAACCACTATTAAGTCTGTATAAACGTGCTCTTAAACTGGTTCTTCTGAAGAAGACTACCTTACTAGAAGTGGATTATACTCAGTTAAATATTCTTCCCCTACACCAAAGACTAAGATTTAACAAAGGCATCATGATGTTTAAGATAATGACAGGAACTTTTCCCTCATCCTTAAAAGACAAGTTCCCAATAAATCATTCCAGAAATACTGAAAAGCCATGTATCCCAATCCCAAGAATAGATTTGTTCAAATCTAGCTTACTTTACTCAGGCCCTGTGCTGTGGAACTCCCTTCCTGACTCATTTAGACAACAACAACCATTAACAATCTTCAAAAGTAATCTTTTCATCCACTTGATGCATCAAAAATAAAAATCCACAATTGATCTGTTGGAAACAAAGTAAATATATCCTCCCTTGCATTATACCAAATTATCCCCCCTCTCTCTTTCTCTCCCCCCCCCCCCTCTCTCTCTCTCTCTCTCTTGTTTAAGTGTGTTTTACTTGTATATGCTATTGTGTTATTGAAAAATGACTTCTAATAATGATTTTTCCACTATCCTACTTCTTTATAATGACTCTAGGACGATCTTAACATGTACAATGTTAAATCACAGTGATTTCTAATGGTGATAGTGTTGATGAATTGAAAACTATATTCAATATCATATGGATTTAAAATGCACTGTGCTCTCTCTCTCTCTCTCTCTCTCTCTCTCTCTCTCTCTCTCTCTCTCTCTCTCTCTCTCTCTCTCTCTCTCTCTCCTTTTATTATTTGCTTATAGATTTAATCGTCGTATTTACAATTAGAATCCCGTTGAATGCTTTATTCAGATTTAATATTTCAGTTCTACTCCCTAAATTGACTGTATTTGAGGTTCAGTGAATGTCTTTATTTTGATATCTTGTTTTGAGCGTACCAATTATGTATAGCTAATTCCAAAATGCAGATGTCCTTCTCTATGACTATACATGATATTCATAAAGATTTTATGTTGACATTGATGCATGGTGTGAGTGCGCGCGCGCGCGTGTGTGGGTATGTGTGTGTGTGTGTGTGTGTGTGTGTGTGTGTGTGTGTGTGTGTGTGTGTGTGTGTGTGTGTGTGTGTGTTGTGTGTGCATGGGAATGCAAATTGCTTCTACAATATTTGTTTCATGTAGTTTACTATTGCTGTTGCCTCCCATAAAAGCACAAAGAACTTTTGACGGGTTTTTTTCTGTTAGCCAAAATGAAACTATTTACGTGGTTTGTTCTCATTTATTTTATAGAGGTTTTGCTTTGTTTAGTTCTGTTTTGGTTTGGGTTTGGGGTTGTTGTTGCTTTTTTGAGGGGGGACTATTCGGTTGTTCCCTCTCCCCTTGTTGTTGCCGTTTTTGTTTTGCTCTTGGTTCTTGCTATTTTTTCGGTTGTTTCTGTGTTTTCTGTTCTGCTTTCTTTCTTACTTGTTGCTACTTTTTTTTTTCTCTCTCTCTTCGGTGATTTTTGTGGGGATTTTTGTGTAGATATTTTTTCCGTAAGCTGTGTAAGTGTATTGCTATGGGCTTTATTTTATTTATTTTATTATCATATATATCGTTAAGGGACTGGGTGTAAAAAAGCACATGGGTGCTTATTCATTTTCCTCGAAATAAAAGAATTTGTCATTGTCATTGTCAATTTGTCTCTCTGTACCTTTCTGTCTGTGTCTGTTTCTCTGCCTCTATTCCTTTTTTGTTTTTAGATCAATGTAGCTCTATCCTCATTCCAAAAACAATCAAACTTAATCCCAGAAAATGGCACCTCATCGTCACTAACGGCTTTCCAAACTGCGCTCTCCATCTCTCTTTGTTCTGTGTCTTTGATCCAACTTGATGACTGCTTGTTCCAGATAATGAGCAGTGTGCTGACCTGTGTACACCTGCTTCACTGAAACACACACCTGGTTTTGTTACAGCAAAACAAATTTGCAGTTATTTCTGAAGAGCGAATGTACAGTAAAAATCACACACACACACACAAAACACACCGTGGCATGTACACACACACACACGTGGCATGCACACACACACACACACCACACACACACACACACACGTCGCATGTACACAACACACACACACACACACACACACACACACACGTCGCATGTACACACACACACACACACAACACACACACGTCGCATGTACACACACACACACACACACACGCACACACACACACACACACACACACACACACACACACACACACACACACACACACACACACACGTCGCATGCACAGGCACACATACACACACGATGTATACACGGACGCATGCTCGGGGACACACACACACACACACACACGCGCGCGCGCGCGCCCGCGCGCGCGCACAGTACACTGGGTATGTACCTACCTGCCTGATATCAACTTGCTCCGTTTATCAAGACAAAATGAATATTTTCAGGCAAGAATTGTGTATCAAATTATGTTAAAAGTGACGTTATTTTGAATGCAGCAGCTAAATTTAGATCTGCTCGTTCATCAACAAAGGCAGGACAGGAAGAGTGTCACAGATCTAGATCCAGATCTATGTGTCAGCAACAGATCTTCAGTCTGACCAAAGAAAAATAGCAACAGGAGTGAGCTGTCAGCTGTACTCTCTCTCTCTCTCTCTCTCTCATCTCCTCTCTCTCTCTCTCTTCTCTCTCTCTCTCTCCTTCTCTCTCTCTCTCTCTCTCTCAGTCAGTAAAGAACTCAATCCATGCTCAAATTTCATCAACACCTTTCGATGTGATGTGAGCGGAAAAAACAGTTCATATCTGTGAATGGACGCGTTTCTTGCAGTAGATGTGCGGTTGAAAAAATCATTTGTTTGGGACCCAGACTGACACTTCATTTGTCATCTCCAGCTTCAAACCTTTATCTTCAACCCTGCTCCATCTTATGTCTCTGTACTGAAATCTGCTCCAACCAAGCCATTTATCAAAGCAAATCCCAGTCCACTTGACAAAATGAAAAGCCTTGGAGAAAATGACGTCAACAAAGATGTAAATGTATCATTCCAGAAGATGACGTAAATATGCAGTCTCAAACAATGGAAAGAAAACCTGAGGGCAAAGACAAGCATCACACAAATAAAATGAATACTGCAAAACAATCCGTGAGACATCAAAAGGCATCAGTTCATGTCAAAGCTTCGGTAAGAAAAAAATAACACAAAAGATCTGAAAACAAACCCACTAGAACAAGACTTAAGTTCACAACTCCCCAGTCTTAATGCTGTATGATTTTGTATTGGGCCAAATTGATGGCAATCAACTGGGTAACTCTAGGTTTTCAAGCGGTTACTAAAGAAAGAACCACAACACTGAAGAACGTCTGTCTGTCTGACTTAGATGAATATATTCAGATGATCATTTTGATGTAGCTGTTCTCCATCTGGGTGTGAATGATTTGAAGAAAAAGATGTAAAAAACTGTGCTGATTCTTTGGTTTCTTGTGTTGCCACTGTGCAGTCCAAGCAAGTTAAAGACTTTAGTTGCAAGTAAAGTGGCCCCCTTTCTATCCCAGAGCTGAAAATGAAGAGAGAGTTATACAATGCTCAACAAACTTGTTCACAAATGTTTCACCTTGACAAGATTTCCTTTCATGTCACGAAAATCTTAAAGCCAGTCTTAAGTCTATATGACAGACTCAGTCCCCCCCCCCCCCCCCCCCCCTCAGCCAGAGGAAGCGGTGTTCTAGCGGGAACCTGGGAGGACATCTCCACTCTCTCCTGTGGAAGAAGCCAACCCGCAGAACAGCTGGACGTCACCAAGTGCCGCGGAAAAAGATGTGTCTTCCCACAGTCTGGTTTTGCCGCCACGAGGCCTGCTCAGCAGAAGAATCATCTGCCATCAGATTCCACATCAGCAGCCAGCTATGCTTCTTCCAGTCATCATCGTCATCTTTCTCCCCACACAGCCGTTTCCTCCGAAGGCAATTTCCTGTCATGTGCCTAAATCATCCCGGCCAGTATAGGTATGGGAACAATGCCATTTGTGATTCTTGGTACAACTTTAGGAGAGGGTTTCTCTACAGATGGTGACATGAGTCTTTCTTTGTAGCAACAGCCGAAGATGCTATCAGTGTGTAGCCCTTGTCTGTCGTGTTTTCTAGGATAGAAGTTGATCACCATACCATTTGCTTGTTTGGTGTTATTTGTCTGTTTGGGGTGGTTCTTGTGCTTGAAATGTTTTTTTGGATATGATTATCATCATAATTATTACAGTCGTTATATGTTAATAAAAACAAACTTCCTAAAATCCCTAAATACTATTACCCTGCTGTATATCAGGAAAAAGACGAAAAAGGAAAGATTAATACTGCAATATATATTAAGAAAAACTTAACTACACACTCCTTTTCCAAAAGACACTGAAAATATCAATGCTTGTGCAGTCAGGGTAAAGTTTAATGAACAGCTGATTATAAATATTGTGTCAGTGTATTTGTCTAAAGAGTGTAAAACTACTAGTCATAACCGATTTTTTAAAGAAAAATATAGTCTTTTATTTTTACTTGATAAATAACGGAAATATTACAAGAATACCAGATATATCAAGTCACAGAGCAACAGCAATCGACCTGTCGTTTATTTCTTGTGTACTTGGCACCAATTCTGAGTGGAGAACACTCAATGATACGCTTGGAAGTGATCATTTACCTATTATTATAAGTGTAGATGGCAAACTGTCAAAAACAGATTGACCTAAAAAGACAGAATTCCAAAATACAACTATAAAAATGCCAACTGGCACAAATTTCAGGACATACTGACAGCGTACAACACTGATGATTTTCTGACAGACAATATAGACAGAACTTATGACAATCTTGTTAAATCAATACTGCAATGCAGCTGATATGTGCATTCTCCAATCTTGTAAAATCTAATAAGTATTCAGGAAATAATGGTGGAATGAGTCCTGTGAAGTTGCAAGACAAAAGAAAAAACAGGCCTTTAATATATATATATATATATATATATATATATATATATATATATATAAAAATATATATATAAAAAGATAAAAGTAATGCAAATAATAAAGACAATATGAAAAAGCAAAGAATCATGCAACAGAACAATTGAAGAAGCAAAAAAGCAATATTAGTCCTCCTTTTTTTAATCATATGTCTCAGACCATAAAGATCTTAACAAAATCTGGAAAAAAAAGTTTAGGAAATGAAAAATTGGAATAGTTTTACCACAGTATCCCATAACATTAGAAGACAATGAGTTTCCTTCTAATTTTGGAAAAGCTGAATTTTGTTTTAAAACCTTTGGCAAAAAACAGTAATGTAGAAAGTCAGCAATTGAAAAACAGTACAGAAAAGACACGGGAAACGTCAAAATAGTTGATAACAGTCTCTATCATCATTATCTAAATGCTGACCTTTCATTCCGAGAATTAAAAAAATGCTATTTCAAGTCTCAGCATAAAGAAAACATCAGTCAGTGATGTAGTATCAAATGAAATGATTAGATATCCTCCAAATAATCTCTTGATCTTGTTACAAAAGTATTTTCAGAGTGGGACTTTGCCATCTTTGTGGAAACAGTCAATCGTTGAGCTTATTCTTAAATAGGTAAACCAAAATCAGACAAGAATAGTGGAAGGCCCATTGCTCTAACATCACACTTAGGACAACTAATGGAACGTATAACCTTAACAAGACGAAATCATTATTGTGAAAAACATAGCATCATACCTGTCTATCAAGCACGTTTCAGGAAAGGCAGACCAGCTAGTGAACATCTAATTAGAACTACGACCCAAATAAAAAGTCAGTTTGCTGGAAGAAAAATGTACTCGCAACTTTTTTTTTGATGCTAAGAAAGCATGTGACTAAGTCTGGCATGAAAAACTACTGTCTAAACTTACTTAAATTGGGGTTTCAGAATACATGTTGAATTACTTTAAAGCTTTTCTAAATGGCAGATCCATTCAAACAAGGTAGAGAAGACTTATTCTAATTTAAGGCCTCTTCACATGGGAATCCCACAAGGGTCTGATAGCTCCAATATTGTTTAATATTCTGACTTATGATCTTTCTAAATCATTGTTTTAAAATGTTGAAGTTGTGCAGTGTGCCGATGATATCGGTGAAAGTAACTCTCAAAAAGTGTCTTTCTCGTAGGTCTATAAATCATATACAAAAGTTGTACCAAACTGAACTGGAAAGTTCAATAGTGGCAGCCCCTTGCTGTCAATGGCCTGTCAATGCATATATGGTTGAAAACAGAAAAGACAAGTATGATATTGTTTAATTCAGGAAATAAGCCAGACATTCCAATTTTCAGATTAAATGCATGTATAATTGAATATAAACAAGTTGTAAAATGTTTAGGGGTTTATCTTACATCTAGGCCAGAGCAAGTTTGAAATTTCTGAAGAGTGTGAGTAGGCAGCCTTGGGGGTAAGGATGTATATACGCTTCTACATATAGTAACATCATTGGTCCATTCACAATTAACCTATGCACAAGAGGCTTTCTTCTGTGCTCCAAAATATGTATTAACAAAACTACACAGTTTTGATAGTAAAGCCCATAAACCTGCACTTGGTGCG
This sequence comes from Rapana venosa, assembly GCA_028751875.1. Lineage (NCBI taxonomy): Eukaryota > Metazoa > Mollusca > Gastropoda > Neogastropoda > Muricidae > Rapana > Rapana venosa. Next base: position 25,318,424 of record CM054165.1, on the reverse strand, counting down.
CCGATTCATGTTGCAACTCTAGGGGTTTAAGCTCAAATTGGAGTGTTTTTTTTTAAATCGCAAATGAAGCTCCCAACATCTAAAATTAATATTGAGAGGTCATACAAATGCAAAATCGTGTATGCTGGAACTTGATTTAAAAGCTGAATACAATAGAACTGCAATCATATTTGATCAATGACGTCAAATATAATATGACGTCTCCTGAAGAAAGAATGACCCTTAATAATTTAAAACACAAGTAGGCTTAGAATCCCAGATTCAAGATGTAAAGAAAATGATATGTAATTTAGAAAAATCAATCAACTTCATGCCTGAGCAAATGCTTTCAGTTCACACAGAGGTAAAGGATCATGTTGAAAAAGGTATTCTGAACTATTCAATTTCATACACCTCAATGAATCAGAAAGTTCAGGTACAATAAAGAAATTCTACGCCCCGAAAAAAGACGCAAAAGACCTTGAGGAAAAATGTCTCTTGACAATTCAAACTGAAGGTAATTCAACAGACCCTCAAATACCACCCACATCTGCTAAAGACAAAGAGGACAACAGCAATTCCCCCGTCTGTTGCCTGATCCAGATGGCGGTGCAGAACAACCAACACCAGCCTCCTCCAGAAAATCGGCAACAGACTGTGGGATGGGATCTGAGACACCAGAGGAGATAACAGCAGAAGACCCAGGACCACAAAGTGACGCAGCTCTGAAAACAGTAGCGAGACAAGAAGTGAAAAAAGAAGTGAGAAGTGATCATGAAGACAAAATTGAAGATATCACATCAGACAAGGACAGTCTCCCTATGTACTTATACTAGACGACTCCACCTTGAATGGTCTTGACCCCAGAAGACCGTTATCTTTTTATGGGATGTCAGCCAGAATAAGAAAAACACACACTCTGGAAGATGTGAAGCAGAAATAGACAAAATCAAGGCAACCCCTGATGCCATTGTAATTTACTGCGGCCTTAACAACTTAAAACAACGAACCCCCATGAGTCAGATGAAGAAATGAAAAAAATATTCAAAATGATTAAAGAATTAATAAAATCCAAAATTATCATCAGCCAGATAATCCCAAGTGGAGATCAACAGACTGAGGCACAGAGAACTTTGCTAGGAAGAAAATGCCATTTTTGTGGAGCACAATAGTCAACAAAGCAACAACAAGGTATACAAATATCCCTCTGATCGAGGAAGCAGTATCATTACCAGTACGTTTGGCAGATATGTAGAAAGGCTGCTTTGGCAGCAACCAAGAAAACCCCCAGACCAAAGTTTTAAAAGTTCCCAAAGCAAAGACATCTGGACTCTGCAGCTGAGAAGCATTTTCCCTTTACCTAGACAGAAAACACACCCTCAGACAGATGGCATGGTGCTGACTAATCTGAAAGACATAAATATCAAGAAGGTGGAAGGTACAGTGAAAATTATAGAAATATATCAAAACTCAGATCAGATTTCCGCTCCCAAGGAATCTCCAAGTAAAGGTCAGATTCACACTCCCCAGAGATCTCGACTACTTCAAGACCCGAGGCTTTTGCGTCAAACGATTTCGGCAATTCCAGTAACCAAAGCGATATGAACGAAAAAGAAAAATATGGAGTGATATGAACCGGGGAAAGCGTAGAAGGAAACTAGTATAACATCAACAAAAGAAAGAACAGTCGCTTTAACACGGGAGAAGATGAACAAGCAAGAAATCATGGCCGACCTATTGCTACCAACGAAGAGAGACACGACTGGAGACTCCAGGCCACAGGGAGATGGAGACGCGACTGGAGATCTCCTCAGTCCTATGGAGACAGACAACCTGGAGAGGAGTGGACCGATGACCTCCATGACAGAGACACTAGATCTCCATATTGGCAGAACCCAGTGCCCCTCAGGCCAGAGGGTGGACTGGAGATACAACACCGACAACGCTGGCAGTGGAGACCTGATCAGTATGGAAACAGACATCATCGACTGGACAGGAATGTTCTCAAGCATCCTTCGGATGAGACTATAAACGGAGGCCCCGTGTGCGAACGCATGCAGAACATCTTGCGCACACGTTAAACTCCTGTTCCGCTGTTCGAAAGAGTAGGCCATTGTGTGCCGGTGGGAACAGATGACAAAATTTACAAAACCGCATACACACGCATTAAAATAAAAGTCATCTGAGCGCTTTGATTTGTTGCTTTACAAGATTCAGCGCTATATAAATTCCACACATTATTATTATTATTATTATTAAAAATATTATTATTACAATTATTATTGTTATTATCATTATTATTATTATTATTCTTATTATTATTATTACTGGAATACAGACGCTGGCCAGAACTGGGGGCTGAACCAAGGGGCAGCGAGAAGAGCCAGCAAGCCACCCGGACAGCAGCAGTACCGACAGCAGCACAGAAACAGCAGACTGAACAATCCTCTACGCCATTGACACTTCCAACTTCCTTCCTTTTCTCCGCAAAACATGTCAAACACAACATATAAACGACTCCACACACACACACACGCAGGCGCGCGCGCGCGGTGGTTAGAGTGATGTATTCGTGTTCTGCTGACCCGGGTTCGGTTCTCGTTCAAGAGGATTCTTCCTATGAAGTTAACATCAGTGCCGGTTCCACTTTCCCCCTTCGGATGAGACTATAAATAATAATAATAATAATAATAATAATAATAATTATAATAATAATTATTATTATTATAAATGGAATTTAAATAGCGCTATATCTTGTAAAAAAAAAATCAAAGCGCTTGCACTCAACATATCCACACACACCCAACAACAATTAACAATGTTAACAAATTCAAATGTACACACACACGCGCCGCGCGCACGTGCACACACACACACACACACACACACACACACACACACACACACATACACCGCGCGCACTCACACACGAATGTTTTACACTTTCGCAGGGTGATGGGGATTTCGGTGGTTGAAGGCAGGGAATAGCATAAAACAGGAGGGAAAAATCTTAGGTTTGGAATAAATATGTCTTGAGGCTGGATTTAAAAGTGTAAATAGGCTTTTAGTGAAGGGAGAGAGGGAGGTCATTTCAGATCACCGGACCAGAAACAGAGAAAGAGCGACGGCCAATGGTGGATTGGTTGAACCTCGGTATTCGTAGGTACAAGGTATTTGCAGCAGAGCGGAGGGAATGAGAAAGAGCGTACAGGTGAAGACATTCACAGAAGTAGGAGGGAGCTGTTTTGTGGAGACATTTGTAACAGAGGGTACTGATCTTATAGTTTACTCTCTGTTGCACAGGCAGTCAGTGGAGAGAGAAGAGAGAGGAGTTATGTGTTCATATTTTTTTCTTTCTGAGGACTAGTCGAGCTGCAGAGTTTTGTATACGTTGAAGGGAGTGGATAGATGATGCTGGCAGACCAGCCAAAAAAAATAGAATTGCAATAGTCCAGACGTGAAAGAATGAGAGACGTGACTAGTTTGGATGTTGCATCAGTGGACAGGTATTTCCGAATGGCACTAATACGCACGCAGAACATCTTGCGCACACGTGAAAACTCGTTCCGCTTTTCGGAAGAGTAGGGCATTGTGTGCTGGTGGGAAGGGATGACAAAATGTACAAAACAGCATATAGACGTGGACAGGATGAAAGAAAGCACACGCGTGCTTATTCCATTCTCCTCGATAAAAAAAAAAAGAATAAAATAAAACAAATAAATTAAATACAAAATAAATAAAACACACCATTATCACCACCTTCATCCGTCACCACCATCGTCACTGTCACCACCTCTACCACCCCGCTGTTGACACACACAAGACAGCAGGAGGCCTCGGCTCTCAGCTGGGGGACGGGACAGCCTGGTGGTTAGAGGGATGCCTTCATCATCTGCTGACCCGGCCTCCGATCTCGTTCAAGATTTTTCCTCTTGAGTTAACATCAATGCCGACTCCACTCTCACCAAAGTCCTTCTGATGATACTAAAAACCGAGGTTCCGTGTGCGAACGCCCGCAGAACATCTTGCGCACAGTTAAAACCCGTTCCGCTTTTCGGAAGATCAGACCATTGTGTGTAGATGGAAACGGATGACAAATTGTACAAAACTGCATACACATGGGAACGGGATTTTAAAAAGAGCACATTAATTCTTATTCCATTATACTTAAAATAAAAGAAAAAATTATGTAAATGAAATAAATATCTACCCCCAACACACACACGCACACACACACACACACACACACAAAGTTAACTTGGAATGCCCATATTGAATATATCTTAACTAAAGGAAGAAAATGTTTGAATCTGCTAAAAATTGTACGAAAGCAGTATTGGGGACAAGACATTACAGTTCTGAAACTTTTATCTACTTCTCTAATTAGATCTAAATTATCATATGGACAAGAAGTCTTTTTTAGCGCACCTAAGTATTTACTAAAGAAGCTTCAAAGTGTAGACTGTAAGGCATATAGACTCGCTCTAGGTGTACCATTTCATGCCTCTGCACTTGATACATATAAAGAAATTGGAATGACACCACTTGATGAATACCGACAACTTGTATGTGCCAAATATATTCTGAGAAGTTCTACATCTGAAAACTTTGCTTCAGAAGAAATAAAAATGAGGTCTGAAACTGATTTTCCCAAAAGAGCCCGAAACATAAACTCATTGATGACAATAAGTACATACACATCAGATCTTTATGAGCGTTCTGAAATTTCAAAATATGATGTAGACCCACAAAGGGCAATTCCAGTTTGTCCTGCTTGGGAAATGAAACAAGCTCAATTTGATGTTGATTATATCAACATGAAAAAGAATGAGAATCCAAATATAATGGCAGTTAATGTTCATTTACATATACAACATAATTACTGTCATTGTCTTAAAATTTATACAGATGGCTCACTTTTAGACAATCATCAAGCAGGTTCAGCATTTGTCATACCAGCACTAAAAATAGAAAAGTCATATCATGTTGGTAAAAATCGATCAGTTTTTACAGCTGAACTGATCGCTATTGTCATGGCTTTGAATTTCATTTTAGATCATCCATACTCTTTCTTTCATATATTACTTTGTGTGGATTCAAAATCAGTACTATATGCCTTAAAGTCTACAACTTATAAGCAACCTACTAAACTTATACTAAACGTTAAATACTTCATAAATCATCTGCGTTTAAGAGGAATCCATGTTTCCTTTTGCTGGATACCTTCACATATAGGATTATTTTCTAATGAGTGGGCTGATCGGGCTGCGAAGAAAGGTGCACGTAATGAAAAGGGGTCTATAGAATTGCATGTCCCTCTATCCATTGCAGAGGCGTATCGGTTGTTAGAAGAAGCATCCTTAAACAAATTTATAGAAAAGCATCAGCAAAATAATCCGTTTTCACATTCAACTCCCAGTAGTAATAGAGTAGTTGAATACATTGATCACTTAGAGATTCATACAAATGCTGTAAAGGAAAGACAACTCAAGGCATTATTTTTCAGGATAAGACTAAATGCATTCATGACCAAATTCAGCAAGGATGTTAAATGTTTATGTGGTGAATATATTTCAAATACCCATGTCATACTTGAATGTGAGAAGTTAAAACCTCATCTCCCTGCCTTTTCTGAGAATTCCATTGAAGAAGTTTTGAACAATGTTAAGTTAACAATTGACATTGCCAAAGGTTTATTGTTAAGTCCTATAGGGCATTTGTTGTAGTTCTTTTTTACTTTCAATTTTTATTATTATTTTTTTATTATTATTATTTTTTAAAATTTATGTTCCTTATCTGTTCATGTTAACTATTATTTGTGTGTTGGTTATTATTATTTTGTACACACATGAGCACGCACACGCATGCATGCAGGGACACACACACACACGCACATGCACTTACACAAAGTAGATCTCTCCCCCACCCCCTCTCTCTCTCCTCCCCTCCCCCTTCTCTCTCTCTCTCTCTCTCTCTCTCTCTCTCTCTCTCTCTCTCTCTCTCTCGTGTTCAGTCTCCTGTTTTAGGTTTGTCTGGTATCACTTTAAGTGGAAAGACGTTAAAATTGAAGACTTACTTACTTACACACACACACACACACACACACACACACACACACACGCACGCACACACACACACACACACACTTACCCTCTCTCTCTCTCTCTCTCTCTCTCTCTCTCTCTCTCTCTCTCTCTCTCTCTCTCTCTCTCTCTCTCTCTCTCTCTACCGCAACAAATATCAAGGGCAACAACGATTCTTACACTCACACACACACACAACTCACATACACACACACACACACTCACACACACACACACACACACACACACACACACACACACACACACACACACACACACACACAAACACACACACACACACACACACACAAACACACACAAACACACACGCCCGCGAGTGTTTCATGAAGAGTTACTAACGTGAAAAGAAGTGGGGAAAAGATGGATAAAAAAAATGTGATCACTGAAATATAACGTACTACACTACTTTCTTCCAGCATTTGGCTAAAATCCCAAACGTAGCTGAAGAGGTCATGTGGTACTGCACAGACACATTAGCGCACAGAACGCCTCCCCCCCTCACACACACACAGACAGACACAGACAGCGCACAGAACGCCTCCCCCCCTCACACACACACAGACAGACACAGACAGCGCACAGAACGCCTCCCCCCCTCACACACACACAGGCAGACACAGACAGCGCACAGAACGCCTCCCCCCCTCACACACACACAGACAGACACAGACAGCGCACAGAACGCCTCCCCCCCTCACACACACACAGACAGACACAGACAGCGCACACGAACGCCTCCCCCCCCTCACACACACACAGACAGACACAGACACATTAGCGCACACGAACGCCTCCCCCCCCCCTCACACACACACAGACAGACACAGACAGGCGCACAAAGAGCAGAATAAGCAAGTGTTGACTTATCAAACCTAACTGACAGGCGGAACCCCCCCCCCCCCCCCCCCCGCTGCTTTATGGGGAACAAGATTACTTGAGGTTGGATCTGGAAGTAAACTGTTATCTGGCACTTTTGCATGGGCCGCCTGGATATTTTTTTTGGTCTGTGTTGTTGGGACACACTTTTGCACGATGCCATTGAAAGCAAAAAATAAAAATGTATTTTTTTAAAAGCAAAAAAAAATTCACCTGATGTTGCTTCATTACATAAAGAATATGTTGTATCAGATTCGCGGTGCATTCAGTATGAACATTTATACTTGACAGACCCTGTCTGAATCTAGCTATTATTATTATTTCTTTCAAACACATATCCATTACAAGCTTTAGATAAGTTTGACGTCATGTAAGCGGATAAATCATCGACAAGTTCTCTGTTTATCACTAGATTTTTCCATCATTGCTTGATCGTTTCATGACGATCAATCAGTCGTTGTCTAAACACATCAAGAAACTCTTAAATGTCCAACACCTCGGTTTATTCAGACATAACCAAAGCCATTATCGAATAAGCAAAAGTGTGTCTGTGTGGCGCAGTTTTTCTTCCCTTCATCATCGTCATTAACCATTACACCCAGTGATGTGTAGGGCAGCAACAAAGCGCTTCCACTCCTGCCTATCCTGGGCTAACCTAGTCACTGATCCCCAAGAGTGCTGCATGGCCTTCATCTCACTTTGTACAGTCCTCCTCCACGTTGCTTTTGGTCTTCCTTTCTTTCTCCTTCCTTCTGGGGTCCAGTGCAATGCTGTTCTTGTGATTGACTATGGGTCTCTTCGGAGGATGTGCCCAATCCACTTCCACCGTCGTCTGGTGATGATGGTTCCCATGTTCTCTTGCCTACATCTCCGTAGTAGGTCTTATCATCTAAATAAAAAAGCATTCGGTAAGAGTTGAAAGGTGGTCTGGGCTCATATATATATCTACATATATCTATATGTATATCTATATGTATATTTATCTATCTATCTATCTATCTATCTATTTATCTATCTATCTATCTATCTATCTATATATATATATATATATATATATATATATATATATAAAATATATATATATATATATATATAATAACATTTTAAGCCAGTACCTGACACACCTGACAGCAGAATTAATTGAAAGATGATGTCTATTGGTTTCGGTGTAAATAAGATCAGTTGATGTTCGTTAATCTATTCCTGGAAATTGCTTCAAAGCACATAGATACACTGACTCACTGTGTGTTGCTGCTGCATCTAATCCTCGAATTGCAGAACCAGATTAGGCTATGGGTTGTGTTTGCGCGTCAAATACTTTGGTAAACAGATCAAATGAAGTGTTATTTAAAAACCTTATTTTCAATACCTATAATAAACTGTTCTTTCCTCTGCTTGCAAGATCTTTATATGCATCAGTGAAAGGTAAACTTAGTGAAAAAAAGGTAAAGGTGTTTCCATCACCTTTGCAGTTGTTGGGGAGCGAGGTGTCAGAGACCTCAGCTTTGCCAACTCTTCTTCTCAGCTATTCTTCAACATCTTCACGTCTTCTCCAAGCACTTCTCCTCCTCCCCTGTTACTGTTCCATACTTTTCACCCAACAGTTTTGAATCAGTCCTCATGTCATCCATCTTACTGCTCAGCTTTATGTCCATCTCTCTTGGCATGGTCACAACCACCTCTATATATAGTAGTTCCTCAGTCACTGATGGAGAAACCTGGGTCTGTTCAGTAGCTGTGTTGGCAGTTACGTCAGCATTGGCTGTGCATGATGTTCCGCCAGTTGCTTTGTTCTGTCCGCCACCGACATTAGATAAAAAAAATCTCGGTCTTCACTTGTGTTCACCAGGTCCAGGGTCGGTTTCAATGTTGCCACACCTCAGCAAAAGACTCCCCCAGAACAAATCCGTGAGGGTCCATCCACCCACCCACAACACCCATACTCCAGCTTGGCAGTGACAAACGCTGATACGCATGGCTGATCTGACAGTTGCTCGCCTCAGCATGAAGCAAGTGTACACTGCAGCAAATCTGCCCCACACACTGCTCTGCAGCTTTGAACAGAGCTACCACGGTCTTTTAACTGTTATTATGCACAACATGAAACCTGGGTATTGTCCTGTTCCACAAGAAAAAACAACAATGTTTGTGGAGTACTTTCACCTTGACGTCCCCATGTGAATGACACATGGGTTTCATAGAGGGAGAGAGAGATGAGAGAGAGAGAGGAGAGAGAGAGAGAGAGAGAGAGAGAGAGAGAGAGAGAGAGAGAGAGAGGAGTCACAAAAGACAAGGAAATACGCAAACAAACAGACACACAGCCATCAAGCTAACACAGACACAAATCACACTACTTTTTCACTCACATAAAAATTCTTCATTTTGAAAATCGCTGGTGAAACTAGTATCTAGCACTTTTGGGTGGTTTCAAAGAATATTACTTCCTCTGTGGACATGGAGCAGAAATCACAGCGTGTCTTCCTTCCTTCCTTCATAGCAGCCGCGGATGTGACGAACAACATGGCCAGGAGAAGGCAGGCATCGTTTGCTTGGCCAGTTTATGAGCGTCTTGATATGGCGAAATGGAAGAAGAGGGGGACACAAGATAAAGCATCTTGGCAGACGTTTTATAGAGGTAGCACAACAAAGTGTTGCTTATTGTGATCTGTACATAGATACAGTGTTCGTAAGCTTGCTTTCTTCCAGCTTTTTTTCTGTTTGCGCTTAGTGCGTAACTCTTCTGTTCATTGTTGTTGATGTTTTTTTTTATTATTGTCACCAACCGTGTCCTTGTCATCCCCTATGGCACCACCACCACCCCACCACCATCATCATCACCACCATCATCACCACTATCACCACCACCACCATCACCAACCCCACTACCATCACCACCACCATTATCACCCCACTTTCACCACCACCACTATCAACACCATCCCTATCACTACCACCACCATCACCACTACCATCACCATCACAATCATCATCATCATAATCCTCAAAATCGTCGTCGTGGTCATCGTCATCATCATCGTGGTATTTTTCCCTTTTCTACGCATTTTCTTTTCATCGATCTATCTATCTATCTATCTATCTATCTATCTATCTATCTATCTATCTATCTATCTATCTATCTATCTATCTATCTATCTATCTTTCTATCTATCTGTCTATCTATCTATCTATCTATCTATCTGTCTATCTATCTATCTATCTATCTATCTATCTATCTATCTGTCTATCTATCTATCTGTCTATCTATCTATCTGTCTATCTATCTATCTATCTATATATCTATCTATCTGTCTGTCTATCTATCTATCTATCTTTCTATCTATCTGTCTATCTATCTATCTATCTATCTATCTATATATCTGTCTATCTATCTATCTATCTGTCTATCTATCTATCTATCTATCTATCTATCTATCTATCTATCTATCTATCTATCGGTGTATGTCTGGGGTATAAGCTTCATTCTGAAGACCAGTCAGTCTATTTCTTCTGTTGACCACAAGTCATGTCTGACGAGTGTCTGCACTTGATGTGAGGTTGATTTCAAAGCAGACTGAGGGACTAGCTTGTTGTTGGGGACAGACATGTTCAGCCCTATTCCAAACAACGCAATACTTTTTGGAAGATGCATTGCTAATACTTTTTTTCTGGTGGGTGGGGGGAAGGAAGTTGGGGTCGTGATAGCCTAGTGGTAAGAGCGCCGCACTCGCGAATTGACGGTCCGGGATCAAGCCACAGAGTCAACATCAATACTGATTCCACTCCCCCACTCCTTCAGACGAGACTACAAACCGACACCCTCTGTGTGTGCAACGCACGCAGGGCATCTTGCGCACACGTTAAAACCCATTCTGCCTTTCGAAAGAGTAGGCTATTCGTGCCGGTAAATACGGATGACAAAAAATACAGCCAAAGGCGCATGCACTCAGATTTCGTGCTTACACATCAACCCCGAACTCGGAACGTGGCAACACATCTTCTTGGTCGTCCATCGATCCGATGATGACTGTCCTCATGTGTTGAATCTTTGTCTTATGTGGGCACGGAGATGGCTGGTTAAGCCAATCCGTGATAGGCAGACGCGGGTGCAGTGGGGGCAAGGAAACTGTCTGGGGGGTTCAGGGTTGATGGTTGACGCCTTTCTCCTAGCTCGTGCTGCAGTCACATCATCTCGCCTCTTCTCCTCGAAGTTGTCATGCGCCCGGATGGTTAGGGCGCGCCAGCCTGGTCTGTCCATAGCATACAGCTCCAGCTGTTTGGGAGGGATGTCAGCGTGTTTGATGTTGGACTTCACGCAGTCCTTGAATCTTTTGCGTGATCTGCCCTGGTTCCGCTTTCCCAAGGTCAGTTCGCCATACATGAGCTGCTTAGGCAGCCTTTGGTCGTCCATCCGGATCAGGTGACCAACCCATCGAAGCTGGGCTTTCAGTATCATGGCCTCGATGCTGGTCATCCCAGCTCTGTCCAGGACCTCGAGGTTTGTGATCCGGTCTTGCCAGTGGATGTTCATAATTGACCGCAGGCTTCTCATGTGGAACTTCTCCAGCTGCTTCCAGTGTCTTTTGTACACCGTCCATGTCTCGCATCCATAGAGTAGGCTGGTGAGGACGACGGCTCTGTACACCTTGAGCTTTGTGGAAAGCTGGATGTTGTGCTGGTTCAAGACACGAGCTCGGAGGCGACCAAGAGCTTGACTGGCCTTGCAGATCCCAGCGTTGATCTCTTTATCCAGGGTGTTATCATTGCTGATAACACTACTGATAGGAAAAAACCCGGTTGCAATGCATTGTACTGCTTGCAGTATTTAATGTTAATTTCATACTACTTTTCGTAGGCAATATTCGTTTGTATTAACTCTAATACAGTCCTTTGTGGCTGATTATGGTTTTGGCAAAGATATTATCAACAACAGCAGCAGCTACTGATGCAACAACAGCAGCAACAATAAAAATAATAAAAGCAAATAACCAAACAAAAACCAGATCTGGCAATAACATCATGAAGAAGGAGAAAAAATATGACGATATTAAGTCATCATTAGTTTTACAATCGTCATCGCCGTCATCATCATCATCATCATCATCATCATCATCATCATCATCATCATCATCATAGTTGATAATAGGACTATAAATTTATGACAATACAGTTTCTTTCATTAACGGAATGTCTTTTTGAATTTGCTCAAAGCAACTGACTGTGAAAACAGGTACAACATTTTTCAAATCTCTACATTCGACAACAATGTGAACAATGGTAATATTTTTGCCACAGATACATATTGCTTTTTTTTAAACTTTCGATTTAAAAGCATTGAGCTTAAACTTTAAATAAGAGATACAACATTTGTATATTCATGCGAGTTACGTGTGTGTGTGGGTGCGTGGGTGTGTGAAATATGTCTGTCTTCTAGTCAATGGTCTTACAACATTGAATTCATATATTGGTGTATGGTGTGGGTGTGCGTGGGTGTGTACGTGTTGCATATGTGCGTGCGTAAAAAAAAAAGTTTTATGTCTTCTAGTCAATGGGTTTAACATTGTGTTCACAAATGATGTGTGCGTGTGTGTGTATGTGTGTGTGTGTGTGTGTGTGTGTGTGTGTGTGTGTGTGTGTGTGTGTGTGTGTGTGTGTGTGAGAGAGAGAGAGAGAGAGAGAGAGAGAGAGAGAGAGAGAGAGAGAGAGAGAGAGAGAGAGAGAGAGAGAGAGAGAGAGAGAGAGAGAGAGAGAGAGAGAGCACGCGCGCATGCGCGCGTTTGTGTGTGTGTTCGTGACATTTTATTTGAAATCATTTTGAAATGTTTTAACCAATATGAAATATAGCGTTTTGTGTCTTTGAGATTTTTGATGCGTATCAATCTGCCTGTCAGTATTGTAATTCCCCTTCATGGGATGATTAAAGTGTTTTTGACTTGACTTGATTTGACTTGATTTGACTGTTCCACAACTTCATCGACTTCAAGAAGGCTTTCGACAGAGTATGGCACGAAGGCCTGTGGCAGGTCCTCAGAATGTTTGGCATTGAAGAAGGACTAGTGCAAACCATTCAAGCACTATACAACACCGCAAGCAGTGCAGTCCTTCTGAACAATCAGATCGGAGACTACTTCAAAACCACAGTTTGGGTCCGACAAGGATGCCTGTTATCTCCAGTCCTGTTTAATCTGTTCTTGGAAAACATTATGAGAGAGTCCCTCCAGGACTTCCACTCTACCATCTCCATTGGCGGCAGACCCCTCAACAACTTACGGTTTGCCGATGACATTGACCTCATGGGCGGAAGTAACACAGAGCTGCAAGATCTTACGACCAGACTTGAGAACGGAGCTGGAGCATATGGGATGGGGGTGAGCTCGGAGAAAAGTAAAGTACTTGTGAACAGCACGAGCAACGCCACTGTTAAATTTACATGAACGGCCAGCAACTGGAGGAGGTAGACGCTTTTAAATACCTTGGCGCTACACTGACAAAGGTCGGGCGATCGACGACAGAAATCAAAGTCAGAATAGCCATGGCAACATCTTCCATGACAAAACTCACCACCATATGGAAAAGTAAAGAGATCAGTTTCCCAATCAAACTAAAGCTCTACAAAGCCCTAATTCAGACTATCCTGCTGTACGGAAGTGAAACCTGGACATTGACTGCTGAAACAGCAAAGCGAATCCAGTCATTTGAAACAAAATGCCATAGAAAACTGCTGGGCATATCCTGGAGAGAACGAAAGACCAATGAATTTGTCAAGAGTCAAATAACACAGCTGGCAGGTCCACAGGAACCCCTTCTCACTATCGTCAAGAAGAAAAAGCTGACATGGTTCGGCCACGTCACCCGCCACAACACTCTTCCAAAACCAGTACTGCAGGGAACACTCGAAGGTGGCAGAAAGAGGGGAAGACAGAACAAGTCATGGATTGACAACATCAGGGAATGGACCAGGATAAATATCTCGGCACTACTGCGCAGAGCCGAGGACCGAGATGGATGGAGGAGGCTTACCACGGCATCGTCTTTCGTGTCTCCTCCACGACCGCCAAGGTCACGGGACTGATGATGATGATGATGATGATGATGATGATGATGATGATGATGATGATGATGATGATGATGATGATTTGACTTGATCTTATCAGAAGATAATGAGCTACATCAACATTCCAGGGAGAACAAAAAATAATCATCATCATCATCAATCCCACCACAATCATCGTCATCATATTCCAGTGTCTTTATTTGCTCTCTCTCTCTCTCTCTCTCTCTCTCTCTCCTCTCTCTCTCTCTCTCTCTCTCTCTCTCTCTCTCTCTCTCAATGTATATATTTTTTTCCACAGAAACTCAAGCTTACACACACACACACACACATACACACACAACACACACATACACACACACACACACACACACATACACACACACCGCCGCCGCCGCCGCCGCCATCAGCAGCTGCAGCAGCAGCAGCAGCAGAAAAAGTCAATGTGCCATCCATTTTCTCAGGGAATAAACTTTGAAAAAGAAAGTCATAAAGTCTACTGAAAGAAAGAAACTTCAGGTAGGTAAAAAAAAAACCAATGGAGAGATGTTCAAGGTATTTGTATGCCATTTACCGTAAGATCACGTCTGATCTTTAAGATGCTAGAGTATCTTTGACCTTGACTTTGTGACTCCTGAGAAGGGGAGAGAGAGAAGAGAGAGAGAGAGAGAGAGAGAGAGAGAGAGAGAGAGAAAGTGAAGAGAGGAGAGAGAGAGAGAGAGAGAGAGTAGAGAGAGAGAGAGAGGGAAAGAGAGAGAGAGAGAGAGAGAGAGAGAGAGAGAGAGAGAGAGAGAGAGAGAGAGAGAGGAGAACTCGGAACCTGTTTGATGTACATCGGCCATTGGGCCACAAGACAGTACAATAGGAAAAAGAATATTGTACTTTTCATCACACAAGACTCGTTTAGTTTTACGTAACCGAAAGCTAGTCATCAGACGCGCAGCAAGATAAACCCATCCCATTCATTCACCTCCAGCCCCTTGTGACAATGTGATAAAACATGTGAGAAAAACAACAATGACTGACATTCTCAGGAACAAGCCTGTGTATAGCACACCAGAGTGAAGCAGACTAATCAATTATGCACATACAAAGGTGATTTTAAATACATTTCTTCCTTTAGCTTGATCAAAACACGTTTGCAGCCTGTTAACGTTGAAAGTCATTTTACAATTGCCACCATTTCTTCAGGATATCTTTCCTCAACTTCATGAAATTTTATAAAGCCAGATAAAAATTTATGAGCGAGAGAGAGAGGGAGTGAGAGAGAGAGAGAGAGAGAGAGAGAGAGAGAGAGAGAGAGAGAGAGAGAGAGAGAGAGAGAGAGAGAGAGAGAGAAGTCAAAGTGTACTGCACTGGTCACCTTGGTGGTGTTCAACAGTGTTTGTTCAAAGCTAGAATAAACACGACACTAATGACCTACTGAGCCAGACTGAGTGAGATGCCCATCAAGGTAGTGACCACCACAACCCCCCCCCCCCCCCCCTACAACCTTCTCCATGAACCTCCAACCCCCGAAGGCTTTGAACACAAACTCACCACAGGCACGCAGTATATGGGGAAACCAAGACTGAGGTCACCATGTGACCGGATTAAGCAGGCTTACTGAATCACAGACATTCTTTTTGCATGGTGATCAACGACGATGAGGATGACGTCGTGATGCTGCTATGGTAGAGCAGGTAGGTAAATTTGCTTTCAGAAAACTTGGCAGGTTGTGCTCCACGCTTACTATCATACTATATCCAGGCGTCAACAGGGCCCAAGAGATACAGACACCTGCAGTGCTGGTGAAGTAATTTGAGCAAAATTGCATCCATAAAGTGAATAGGACTCCACTGTGGAGTCAGTCTTTCTAATGAACCCATAGCAGATTCACTCTGGGTAGGAGTCAGCCGGAGTCGGAGAAAACCCTGTATTTGTTTTGAGATTCGAACGCACGACCTCCCAGCCAGAAACTCAATGCGCTAACCACTTATCAAAATCCCCATTTTAAGTAGTGAAGGTTTCTAAGACTAACATTTAACAAAAAGTCAAGGGAGTTCTTTTTCATTGACGTGGTAAATCGTTCAAAGACCACATGGCCATAAAAGGGGGACAAGAAATAGACCAAACTTCATTCAATGAAAGAGAAAAAATAGTCATCCAGACCAAAGTTTTGATGGCAGTGAACAGCAATTATGGACCATTTTCTGAAAGATAAAGTCTGATCGCTTTAAAGAATGAAGAGAGAGAGAGAGAGAGAGAGAGAGAGAGAGAGGAGAGAGAGAGAGAGAGAGAGAGAGAGAGAGAGAGAGAGAGAGAGAGGAGAGAGAGAGAGAGAGAGAGAGCGTATATTTGGCGCAGACTCTTCAATTTTAAAAGTAAATTCCCTGAAGAGTCTTTCCTTACATTCTCTCCAATAGAAAAAAGTTTGTCTGTCGTTCTGTTTGTCTCTCAGACTATGTACCTCAGGAAAACAGCTGGACAAGGTGATTTAAACACTTAAATCATTGTAGGACTGAGGCCAGTGAAGACAATGTCAACAGACAAGACTGACTCCACGCTCCAGTGTACACCAGGACGCTTCAGACCACAGCCCTTTGCCAGGTATGCCGTGACCAGAAGATGGTGTGGCAACAGCAACATTCTCAGCAGAATAGTGATCTCGATGACAGTTAACTGATGTCAACAACCATCTCCCTGTGACCAACACATAAAACTGATGCCAACAACCATCTCTCTGTGACCAACACATAAAACTGATGTCAACAACCATCTCTCTGTGACTGACACATAAAACTGATGCCAACAACCATCTCTTTGTGACAAACACATATAACTGATGTCAACAATCATCTCTCTGTGACTGACACAAAACTGATGTCAACAACCATCTCTCTGTGACTGACATAAAACTGATGTCAACAACCATCTCTCTGTGACTGACACATAAAACTGATGCCAACAACCATCTCTCTGTGACCAACACATAAAACTGATGTCAACAACCATCTCTCTATGATCAACACATAAACTGATGTCAACAACCATCTCTCTGTGACTGACACAAAACTGATGTCAACAACCATCTCTCTGTGACTGACATAAAACTGATGTCAACAACCATCTCTCTGTGACTGACACATAAAACTGATGCCAACAACCATCTCTCTGTGACCAACACATAAAACTGATGTCAACAACCATCTCTCTGTGATCAACACATAAACTGATGTCAACAACCATCTCTCTGTGACTGACATAAAACTGATGTCAACAACCATCTCTCTGTGACTGACACATAAAACTGATGCCAACAACCATCCCTCTGTGACAACACATAAAACTGATGTCAACAACCATCTCTCTGTGACCGACACATAAAACTGATGTCAACAACCATCTCTGTGTGACTGACACATAAAACTGATGCCAACAACCATCTCTCTGTGACCGACACATAAAACTGATGTCAACAACCATCTCTCTGTGTGACTGACACATAAAACTGATGCCAACAATCATCTCTCTGTGACCAACACATAAAACTGATGCCAACAACCATCTCTCTGTGACCAACACATAAAACTGATGCCAACAACCATCTCTCTGTGACCAACATATAAAACTGA
>CM054165.1:25278303-25298303 GCA_028751875.1 Rapana venosa | reverse complement strand
TCAACCACACAAGCCAAGCTAATGCTGTTTGTTGATTCATCAAAGCTGCAACAGGCTATAAATTACCATGGGGTACTTTTCAGTGAACCCAGCTTTGAAAGAGAAGAGTCTGAACACGGCCTTTCTTTTAAAACAAAACAAAACAACTAAACTCCCTGTTATATGTGTCCTCTTCAAGAATATTTAGATGACTATTGAAAAACCAATTAGCTCATTTTCCTTAAAGCAATCATTCCAAGGGGGATTGTGTAGCTGCTGAGAAACAATAAGTCGAAAGGATAAACGATTCATAAATCACTAGACACTTTAAAAGTGACACAACAGTATAGCTGGTATCCTCAAGGAAGTCTAATGATAAGCGAACTACCGACTGTAGTGATACGACGTGAAGAGCGTGGGTATGGTGGGGTGGTGAGATTGAAATGAATGGCTGTGGAACAGCAGGAAAGACACGTCACACAAAATGACGCAACAAAACAAAGTTTGTCACGATTGACTCTAAAAAGAAAAGAAACAAAGTTAGGTATAGATCAACTTGTGCAAACCTAGTGGATGTAACTGTGAGCCACTTTCAATGAGCTTTGCTCTGTTTTAGCAATGAAGGTAGACCATCATTGACCTTGACCTCTTGTTTTGATTCCACAGAGAGAGAGAGAGAGAGAGAGAGAGAGAGAGGAGAGAGAGAGAGAGAGAGAGAGAGAGAGACAGACACGACAGACAGACAGACAGACAGAGCGAGAAACCTGTCAAAATTATGAACGATGAATGAGGAACAAAAACGAAAGTGTACGAGATAGATAGATAGATAGATAGATAGAATAGATAGATAGAGAAGGACGACACACACACACACACACAACACACACACACACACACACACACACACACACACCACAACACACACACACAGCGAGAAAACTGTCAAAATTATGAATGATGAACAAAAACGAAACTTACGAGATAGATGGATGAGATAGATAGATAGATAGATAGATAGATAGAGACAGACAGACAGACAGACACACAACACACACACACACACACACACACACACACACACACCACACACACACACACACATACACACACACACACAGAGCGAGAAAACTGTCAAAATTATGAACGATGAATGATGAACAAAAACGAAACTTACGAGATAGAGAGAGAGAGAGAGAGAGAGAGAGAGAGAGAGAGAGAGAGAGAGAGAGAGAGAAGATAGATAGATAGATAGATAGATAGATAGATAGATAGATAGATAGAGATTTGCTCTGTTTAAGCAATAAAGGCAGACCATCATTGACCTAGACCTCATATTTTGATTAGAGAGAGAGAGAAATACAGACAGGAGAGAGACAGAAAGGTAGACAGACAGACAGACAGACAGACAGACAGAGCGACAAAATCATGTCAAAACTACGCTAATCACACAATGAACAAATATAAGAGTGCACGAGAGAGAGAGAGAGAGAGAGAGGAGAGAGAGAGAGAGAGAGAGAGAGAGAGAGAGAGAGAGAGAGAGATGTGGGTGGGCCTAAACTCAAAAGCAGACCTTAGGGTGAAGCTGGCTTAGGTAACCAGACAGTTAAATGAAACAAAATGAAACACTGCTGGGGAAGATCCTTTATTGCTTTCCCACTCTGTCTCCCTCTCTGTCTCTCTGTCTCTGTCTCTGTCTCTGTCTCTCTGTCCCTCTGTCTCTGTCTGTCTGTCTGTCTGTCTGTCTGTCTCTCTCGTCTTCTCTTCTCTCTCCTCTCTCTCTCTCTCTCTCTCTCTCAAATAGCATGTTTCGAGTGCTTCTTTGTTTGTTTTGTTGGTTGGTTAATCTGTTTTGGAGGCAAGTTAATTCACAACCTTGTTGGGGTGGGGGGTGGGGGGAGGATAGCCTAGTGGTTGGAGCATTGTGTTTGTGATCTGAAGGCCCGGGTCCAGCCACCACCCAGACGCCCGTTCAAGAGGATGTTCCCCTACATCAGTACTGACATGGCTTGTTGATGTTAAAGGAGAAGACAGACACTTTGTTGATTTCCTTCTGTCACATGATTTTATTTGTTTGACAGAGACATTTATAGCAGCAGATTTCATATCATCGTTATTAAATCATGCAGTGTTTACTTTGAAGGCATAAAAGTTCTTTAACCATGGAAGACATTCAGGTGGTATAGTTGTCATGGTTAAGATAAGGATTGCAATTTATGTTGAATGGCTTGAAAAAGGTAGTGTAAAAATTCATAAAGATTTACTTTCAACTAACCACAATTTAATGTTGATTCGTGTATGCATTTCACCTATGATTTTGTTTCTATAGGCAAAGAAATCCTGAGGATGTAAATAACTTTTGGGGAGTGTCTCTTTTCTTACACGACAATACTGAATGCACGACTGTATGCCTGGTTAGAAAATAACTGAATTTCAAAATTCCAGGAAGGTTTTCCTCAGAAGTATTCTACAAGTCGATCAGGTCTTTGCGTGCCACTATTCAGAACTATACGACTAGAAAAAGATTGAAAATTGTGTGTTACCTGTGTAGATTGTAAAAAGGCCTTTGACACAGTTTAACATGACATGTTATTGCGATAATCAAAGACCAAGGTAAAAAGGACCCATTATCTGAAACAAGCAGTCATCAAGTTTGATCAAAGACACAGAACAAAGAGAGATGGAGAGCGCAGTTTGGAAAGCCGTTAGTGACGATGAGGTGCCATTTTCTGGGGTAAACAAGGATTTGCTTCTAGAATTTTAAAAAATAGGGCTACAGTGACCTACACATTTCCTGAGAATCAGATAGAAAGACAGACAGACAGACAGACAGAGACAGAATGAGGGAGACAAAGAGAGGAAGAGAAGGAAAGAGAGAGAGAGAGAGAGAGAGAGAGAGAGAGAGAGAGAGAGAGAGAGAGTAGAGGTGTGTGTGTGTGTGTGTGTGTGTGTGTGTGTGTGTGTGTGTGTGTGTGTGTGTGTGTGTGTGTGTGTGTTTGTGTGTGTGTGTGTGTGCGCGCGCGCTTGTTTGCGTGTGAGCATGCGAGTATTGTGGGAGGCTTGCGTGCGTGTGTATGTGTGTTAATGTGTGCGTGTGTGTGTGTGCGTGTGCGTGTGTGTGTGTGTGTGTGTGTGTGTGTGTGTGTTGTGTGTGTGCGTATGTGTGTGCCAATAACATGACCAAAGCAGCAAACAGTTATAAAAAATCTAGAGCCTTACTATTTGAAAGAGCTATACCGGAATAATTAAGAAAATGTTTCTTAATCTTCAACCAGTCAAGGATAACTAATAGAACAAGAAAAACTCCGAAAACTAACAATACTATAACTAGCCAAAAAGTTTGGACTTTGGGAACGTTAACATATTCTACGTAGATATTAGCATTATGTATGGGGGAAAAAAACAAAGGGCATTTAGAGAGGTTTACAGAACATTCATTAAATGATAAGCTTTAAAACAGTGTGATCAATCACAGGAAGATACCGACTGGGCTGTGTAGCAGACATTCAGAAATTCTGCAAAGAAGTATATCATTGTTTAGGATGCTTTTAAGCGTTACAGATTATTCTAAAAGTAACGGATCTTTCAATGTCATAGAAACGATTTCTTTAATTCTGGGACAACCAGTAAGTAGATGTCTGACGCTAAATTGTTTTCCACACATGCATAGTATGTTCTTGCAGTATTTTGTGCAAAGAGCATTTAAACAGAATCTATAAACCAAACTTGATATATTTCTGGAAGCAGACATAGGTGACTTTGCACAGAAACGTTTAGTGTTTTGTACATCAGTCATATTTAGGTAATTTTGAGTGTAATAACAATTAGAATTTAACAATTTTTTAATTGCCTTATTATAGGAAGTATGCTTTAAAAGTTCATAACACTCTCACAGGTCTAAGGGAATATTGATTAAAAGTGATACTTCAATATTGGTGCTCCACGTCCGGCAGCTCTATCGACCCATTCATTAGGAATGATCCCACAGTGGGAAGGAACCCAGCAAAAAGTAACACTGATGCCTTTCAACGACAATAAATGAACAGCATGTTTGATTTCAGTGATCATTTCTAGTCTAGTATTTTGATTTAAGGAATTTAATGCGCACAATACAGATTTAGAATCAACGCAAAGTACAATTTTCAAATCTTTGTAAGGAAGTGTAACAAAATAGTTGAGAGCCATCAATATTGCGAAGAGCTCCGCAGTAAAGATAGAAACTCCATTAGTTATATGATATATTTTCTCAATGTTATGGGCTGGTATAACAAAAGCTGCACCTACCTGTTCGTTATCAAGTTTTGATCCGTCTGTGTATATTTTTAAGTGGTCTGAATAGTGAGTGTCAATATGCGGATTTACTAAGCTTGCAAGTATGTTAGGTGAATCGCTTTTTGATAGATTTGTATGACATATGTCAAATATTGGCTTATTCATTTCCCATTCAGGGACAGCTGAAAAAGATGGTGTAACAGTAAGAATGTTTTCATCCATTTTAGAATCTTTGAAGATATCCTAAGTGTACTTCTTTATAGATGTTAGTGATTCAATTGACCTAGCTCGTTTAACAAAAATCTATATCCGATCTTAAGCTAACTTCTTTTTGTGAATAACTTTCGTTTGAATAACATAACAAAATATACTTTGCAGCACAGAATTCTCTGTGTTCGTTAAGAGGTAGTACACCTGTTTCCTTGTAAGAGCCTAGAATAGATGCATGAAAAGGACTCCAAGAGATAATTTGAGTGCTTCACTATCTACGCTTTGCAATTTATTTAACAAGTATCGTGGCGAGCTGAAAAACACCTATTGTCCATATGTAAGTCTTGAGCGCACTAAAAAGGTAGCTAAAGATATAAGTGATTTTGTGTCTTGCCCCCAAGGTTGTTTACACACAATTTTTAGAAAATTTAAACTATTTCTTGCTTTATTCAGTATATAGCTGATATGATTATACCAAGACAATTTAGGAGTCAGAATAACGCTCAGAAATTTAACATGTTGGGTGTATAGTCTTTCAGTGTCATCTACAGTAAAAGAAGGAAGCTTCCCAGGGCCATTACCTGAATTAAAAAGCATCATATTTGTTTTTTCAAGCGACAAGCTAAGCCCATTTTTAGTCATAAATGAGCTGATTTTATTCAGTTCAGACTGATAAAATTTCTCTATATACTTTACAGTTCGAAGTGGAGTCTTTCGTTTTAATGTCACCTTCATCCACAAGCAAATGTCATCCGCATACTGAACTAAAACTGAATCTTTTGACAACAGTTTGGGTAAATCAGCTATAAGTATATTAGATAAAATAGGGGCAATTACAGAACCTTGGGGTAAACCCATATCCAAAGTTCTTGTATTTGAATATGTACCTCTTATTCTTGCCTGAATAGATCTATCTGTCAAAAAATGTTTGATGAAATTAAACATACAACCCGAAATTCCAACAGATTTTAATTTATGTAAAAGTCGACTGTGCCATACTTGCTCATGTGCCTTTTTACATCAAAAAAAGCTGCAAGAATACTTAAACGTCTGGCAAACTGTTGTTTGACTTGTGTTGTTAGTTTTACTAAATGTTCAATAGCTGATCGACCTTTCCTGAATCCAGCTTGATTCACAGGAATGATTTTGTATTTTTCACAAAGATGAATAAGGCGTCTTAAAATAATTCTTTCTATGAGTTTGCATGTATGAGATGTAAGTGCTATAGGTCTGTAGCTGTTTTTATCGGTTCTAGGCTTTCCTTGTTTATTAACTGGCACAATGATAGACTGTTTCCAAATGGGTGGGAGCTGACCTTCAGTCCAGCACTTAAGTTTATTTTATTTTATTCTTTTATATCGAGGATAATGGAATAAGCACTCATGTGCTTTTTTACATCCAGTCCCCGTGCGTATGCGGTTTTGTAAATTCTGCACTTTTGGAAAAAGATATAAAAAGTCTACCCAATTAAGTTGCAGATGAGTAACATTTCATTAGAAACTCCGTCAAGACCTACTACTGTTTTCTTGACACATAGATTATTGATACATGCTTTTACCTCCTCTAACGTGAGCGAAGATTTAACATAATGATTTTGTTGTATATCAAGATTTGTTGTGTTGTGTCTGATGTTCTACTCATGTTTTTCTCTAAATTTTGTTCTTCTCTGACAGGCCAGTTTTACAACTGTTGTTTGCAAACACTTCCACAAAAGCTTCAGCTTTTTTCAAAATTGGAAGGTAGATTTGAGTTCTCTAATCTAATGAGGCAATGAGGTAAGTTTATCCCATTTCTCATAACTTTTATTTTTCCCCACACTCTCTGCAAATCTTTATAGTTGGATACCTCTGACATGCAAAATGATGACCAGTATTATTTTTTTGCCTGAGCAATAATTCTGTTAGATTTATTTTTGGCTTTCTTCATTTCTGTATGATTTGATTCAGAACTATTCTTTAGAAAAGCTTTTAGTTTTACTTTTTTCTCTTCTTTTGCTTTTTGACAGGTATCATTCCACCATACATTGCCAATATTTTTATGAGATGTTATTTGTCTACATTTAGGAATAAAATCAGTGGCAGCTGATAGCACTGAATTTGTGAAAGATGCATATAGACTATCAATATACTGGCTATCTATGTCCGGCGTGTTATATGTTTGTAACAGATTTGTAAATTTTTCCCAGTTAGCACGTTTATAATTATATTTGGGAACTTTGTCTTCTTTTGAATCGGTTAACAATGATCTATGGAGATCCACTCTAGTCACAACTGGCTAATGGTAGCTGTTGAGGGAATCAGTTAATGGATCCCATTCACATTCTGGTACCAATTCACGTGAAACTAGAGTGAGATCGATAGCAGTTGCCCTGTGATTAGAATTATCAGGTATGCGTGTTACACGTCCATCATTTAAAAGACATAAGGATGAATCAACTACATTTTCAACAAAACGATTGCTTGTGGTTATTTGATAATCTTTTTCCCAGAAAGGTGAGTGAGCATTAAAGTCACCTACAATGATATACTTCTTGCCATGATCTTCCTGTAATGTACGAAGCCATTCGGTGTTAACATCAGTCGGTCCTTGAGGCAGATAAACAGATACTATTGTCAACAATGAGGTATGAAAAGGAATGGACACAGCACATGAATGTAAGTTAGAAATGTGGAGTGGGGCAGGACTGGGGCATGTAGTGTACGTCACCCCTATGCGAATATAAATGGCTGTGCTAATTCTCCCAGTGGTATCAGCCTGATGATGGATTAGTGGGAAGTAGTAACCCGTGATTCTGGGTAATTTTTCTCTTTTTATGTTTAGGGACTGGATTGCTAAGATGTCATAATCGTTTTTTGAAAGATGTTGGACAAGATAATCACAGTTTCTGAATAATGATCGAGAATTCCACTGGAATATTCTAGTACTTTTTACCATGATAAAATTATTGCTTATCAGTGCTAGTGAAGAAATAATAATAACAACAATAATAATAATAATAATAAAAAAATAAATAATAATAATAATAATAATAATAATAATAATAATAATAATAATGATGATGATGATGTATGGAATGTATATAAATAAATACAAATCAAAATTAACTTGGCGTTTGATATAAGAGAGAAAATAGAAGAAATGGCTGACTGAAAAACTCAACAACAACAAAAATTATGGTAACAGATTAGATAATCAATAAAACAATCTATGAATATGTCAATAAAATATTACAGAGAAAACACATTGATCTAAAACGCTGAAACAACTAATCAACTTAACTTTAACTTTAAACTTGGCACAACTGAAAAGTAAGTAATGACTGAGAACATAGAAATCTTCAGCAGCAGAAAAAAGACTTGAGATGTGATAGTAGTCTGTTGAGTTCTCTCAGGTGCAGATAAGGTTGGTGCATGGCAGTGCCAGTTAGCAGAACACAGACCAGTCATTAAAGGGATCCAAACTGGAATACAGACTTCTGTAGGGGTGCACATTACCTATACTGAGGGAAGAAGTGGAAGAAGCCATCCGCAGCTTACCAATAGGAAAGTCCCCAGGACTATATACCAGCAGAGCTGCTCAAGCATGGTGGCAAAACAGTCATCACATATGTTACAGCTATCTGTCAGAAGATTTGGGAGACAAAGCAGTGGCCAACAGAATGGACACAATCACTCATCATACCCCTGCCCAAGAAGGGGAATTTACGCCAATGCCAAAACTATAGAACAATCAGCCTCATCAGCTACGGCAGCAAGATCATGCTCAAAGTTATATTGAATCGACTCAAGAAGGAGGCAGAACACCTTGCAGAGGAACAAGCTGGGTTCAGAGCAGGCAGGAGCACAATCGAACAGATTTTTAACTGCCACATCCTGATGGAAAAACATCTTCAACATCAGAGAGACCTGTTCCACAACTTCATCGACTTCAAGAAGGCTTTCGACAGAGTATGGCACGAAGGCCTGTGGCAGGTCCTCAGAATGTTTGGCATTGAAGAAGGACTAGTGCAAACCATTCAAGCACTATACAACACCGCAAGCAGTGCAGTCCTTCTGAACAATCAGGTCGGAGACTACTTCAAAACCACAGTTGGGGTCCGACAAGGATGCCTGTTATCTCCAGTCCTGTTTAATCTGTTCTTGGAAAACATTATGAGAGAGACCCTCCAGGACTTCCACTCTACCATCTCCATTGGCGGCAGACCCCTCAACAACTTACAGTTTGCCGATGACATTGACCTCATGGGCGGAAGTAACACAGAGCTGCAAGATCTTACGACCAGAGTTGAGAACAGAGCTGGAGCATATGGGATGGAGGTGAGCTCGGAGAAAAGTAAAGTACTTGTGAACAGCACGAGCAACGCCACTGCTAAAATTTACATGAACGGCCAACAACTGGAGGAGGTAGACGCTTTTAAATACCTTGGCGCTACACTGACAAAGGTCGGGCGATCGACGACAGAAATCAAAGTCAGAATAGCCATGGCAACATCTTCCATGACAAAACTCACCACCATATGGAAAAGGAAAGAGATCAGTTTCCCAATCAAACTAAAGCTCTACAAAGCCCTAATTCAGACGATCCTGCTGTACGGAAGTGAAACCTGGACATTGACTGCTGAAACAGCAAAGCGAATCCAGTCATTCGAAACAAAATGCCATAGAAAACTACTGGGCATATCCTGGAGGGAACGAAAGACCAATGAATTTGTCAAGAGTCAAATAACACGGCTGGCAGTTCCACAGGAACCCCTTCTCACCATCGTCAAGAAGAAAAAGCTGACATGGTTCGGCCACGTCACCCGCCACAACACTCTGCCAAAACCAGCACTGCAGGGAACACTCGAAGGTGGCAGAAGGAGGGGAAGACAGAACAAGTCATGGATGGACAACATCAGGGAATGGACCAGGATGAATGACTCGGCACTACTGCGCAGAGCCGAGGACCGAGATGGATGGAGGAGGCTTACCACGGCATCGTCTTTCGTGTCTCCTCCACGACCGCCAAGGTCACGAGTCTGATGATGATGATGAGGGGTGCACAGGGTATGACTGGTGGTGGTGGGATCTGTGTGGACGAGATGATTTTAGGGAAGATGTGCACAGAAGATGAGGAACGTGCCTCCCTATGTGACCAGCAAGGATGCTTGATCCTCTTGCACTAGGATGAGTGCTGTCTCTAAGGTGGTAGAGCTGCAAGTTGGTGTTGCCAACAAAAGTGATGTTATCTACTTCGTATAGTTCGGACGTGACCATTGCATTAAATAGCTGACGTTTCATTTCTAGTTTTGGATCATTTACAGTAGTAGTTTTGCTGACGACAACGAACCGTATTTGAGGATTTTTCTTGGCTACTTCTCTAAGAGAGGTGGCAAAGCTCTTGGTAAGATCATTAAGAGTCTGCGGGGATTTTTGTAAACTGGACAGATTAGATGCATTTTGTATGCAGACATCAATGTTATATGACTACCCAAGTCGTTTTTGATTCACTCCCTTCAGAACCGAATCATGCAGGATGGTGACTTGTGGACAGTGCGCTTTGTTCTGCTTGGAATGCGCTGTTGATGTGCTTTTCTTTTTGACGTCACTACTATCGATGATGTCAGAACCAAAAGACGTACTTACCTGGGGGCAGACTTGCCTTTCTGCAACACTGTAGGCCTAGGTCCTTGTGGGGGGCCAGGCGTCTCCTTCCCTGTGTTGGCAGCAGTCGCCTGTCCTGCCTGTGGAGGAGGGGGGCCAGCAACCTCGTCATAAGTACGACTTGATTTTTCGTTTTCTGATTTATGGTTGCCATGGGAACGCGATTGAGCTTGGAATTTTGTTTTTCTTCTATGACCTCAACCAGTGTTTTTCTAGTGAAGAAATGCGTTCACTGAGATCGAGAATCATTGTCTTCAGGTCGGCAATGGTGCTGTGGGACCCATCTGCAGCCTGACCATCGATGAGCTCCGTCAGTCAGTCAGGCTGGCAGTGCAGGCTTCAGGGGCAGTTGAGCCCAAAGGCCGACTTGCTGTTGTCTAGGTCTGGTCGTTTGGTGGCTGGGTTTTTTGCTTTTAAAGAACTGCCGGTTGCTGGGGATCCCTGTGTGGTCGCTCTGACAGGAATGGCAGAAGAGCGCGTCGTCATGCTATGCCTTTTCGTATTGGACACAGGCATGCACCAACTTTTTCCCTGGGAGAATTCAGCTGCTGAGTGTCTCCGCCATTTTATAAGTGTGTGTGTGTGTGTGTGTGTGATTTGACATGAATCTGTTGTTCTTAAAATCAACATCCCCTCTATTGCTTCCTTCATTCTGTCTAAAAAGACTCAAACAAAGTCTAGAAGCCAGAGCGAGTCGTAAACGTTGGTATAAAGGTAGAAGAAGAGGGGTACGTCCAGAGAAAATGTCAGAAGCTGCTCGCCGTAAACGTGGACCTTTTGCACTGAGGTTACTTCAAAACATTTAAGGGATTCTGGTGGGGTTTCTTTGATATAGATGTTAAAAAGACAGACCGTGAGACGGAGAGAGAGAGAGAGAGAGAGAGAGAGAGAGGAGAGAGAGATTTACAGAAGGATAGACAAACAGAACCACATAGAGAGATAATTACACAGAGAGAGAGAGAGAGGGGGGGGGGGGGGGGGGGGGGAGGGAGGAGGGGGGGGGGGGAGAGGGGGGGAGAGGGGGGGGGGTGGAGGGATGGAGGGGGGGGGGGGGGGATGCGGGGGGGGGGGGGGGGGGGGGGGGGGGGGGGGGGGGGATGGAGAGGATTGAGGAGGCACAGTCGAGGTTGTACAAAGAAGCAGGTTTAGGCCGTAGTTCAGGAAGGATTTCAAGTGACATCTCTGACGTGAAGACAGAGTTCCACATACCTTTCTCTCTTTCCCCCCTCCCACTCTTGGGGATGGGTCTGCAAACAGAGCCCCCCCCCCCCCCCCAACGAACTATGTAGCCAATGGGAAAGGAGACAGGCCCTACCACACAGACACAGATTGTCACTGGTCTGTCCTGTATCTAGTTATTCAAGTAGCAAAATACCTAAAGTATGTATGCAATCCAATCAAATCTAATCCAATCCAATCCAATCCAATACAATACAACAATACAATGTATATATGTATGTACATACTTAAGTACGATTTCCTTTACGTACATTGTCTTGTGTGGATTATTATGCTTACGTGTGTACAGCCCTCACATGTTTAAAGCTGACACAGAAGAGACATGCTCTTCCTGTGCAGTGGCAGGTTTGTGTCAGGTAGGATGGCGATGTAGCAGCAGCCTGGTGGTTTCCGCCTCGGCATCCTGGTCATCTCACGGTCATTGTGGCTATTGTTAGGAACAGCTCCCAAGGTGTCAGTTTCTGGTGATTTTCCACCTTGACGCCACCAAAAGTCACTCAGATGGAACTACAAACCGTGATTCCGTGTACAAACGATGCCAAACATCTTCCCCACAGACTTAGAAACAGAGTCTCTAAACAACCGAGATACATAGCAACAGACTGTTAGGGCTAGTCACAGCAACAGACTGTAAGGGCTAGTCACAGCAACAGACTGTAAGGGCTAGTCACAGCAACAGACTGTTAGGGCTAGTCACAGCAACAGACTGTTAGGGCTACTCACAGAAACAGACTGTTGTTATGGCTAGTCACAGCAACAGACTGTTAGGGCTAGTCACAGCAACAGACTGTTGTTAGGGCTAGTCACAGCAACAGACTGTTGTTATGGCTAGTCACAGTAACAGATTGTTAGGGACAGTCATAGCAACAGATTGTTAGTGCTAGTCATAGCAACAGACTGTTGTTAGGGCTAGTCACAGCAACAGATTGTTGTTAGGGCTAGTCACAGCAACAGATTGTTAGTGCTAGTCATAGCAACAGACTGTTAGGGCTAGTCACAGCAACGGACTGTTGTTAGGGCTAGTCACAGCAACACATTGTTAGTGCTAGTCATAGCAACAGACTGTTAGGGCTAGTCACAGCAACAGACTGTTGTTATGGCTAGTCACAGTAACAGATTGTTAGGGACAGTCATAGCAACAGACTGTTAGGGCTAGTCACAGCAACAGATTGTTAGGGCTAGTCACAGCAACACATTGTTAGTGCTAGTCATAGCAACAGACTGTTGTTATGGCTAGTCACAGTAACAGATTGTTAGGGCTAGTCATAGCAACAGACTGTTAGGGCTAGTCACAGCAACACATTGTTAGGGACAGTCACAGCAAAACATTGTTAGGGCTAGTCACAGCAACAGACTGTTGTTATGGCTAGTCACAGTAACAGATTGTTAGGGCTAGTCATAGCAACAGACTGTTAGGGCTAGTCACAGCAACAGACTGTTGTAAGGGTTAGTCATAGCAACAGATTGTGAGGGCTAGTCACAGTAACAGATTTGTGAGGGATAGTCACAGCAACAGATTGTGAGGGATAGTCACAGCAACAGATTGTGAGGGATAGTCACAGCAACAGATTGTGAGGGATAGTCACAGCAACAGATTGTGAGGGATAGTCACAGCAACAGATTGTGAGGGATAGTCACAGCAACAGATTGTGAGGGATAGTCACAGCAACAGATTGTGAGGGATAGTCACAGCAACAGATTGTTAGGGCTAGTCACAGCAACAGACTGTTGTTAGGGCTAGTCATAGCAACAGACTGTTAGGGCTAGTCATAGCAACAGATTGTTAGGGCTAGTCACAGCAACAGCCTGTTAGGGCTAGTCACAGCAACGGACTGTTGTTAGGGCTAGTCATAGCAACAGACTGTTGTTAGGGCTAGTCACAGCAACAGACTGTTGTTAGGGCTAGTCACAGCAACAGACTGTTGTTAGGGCTAGTCATAGCAACAGACTGTTGTTAGGGCTAGTCATAGCAACAGACTGTTGTTAGGGCTAGTCATAGCAACAGATTGTTAGTGCTAGTCATAGCAACAGATTGTTAGGGCTACTCACAGCAACAGACTGTTGTTAGGGCTAGTCATAGCAACAGATTGTTAGGGCTAGTCACAGCAACAGACTGTTAGGGCTAGTCATAGCAACAGATTGTTAGGGACAGTCACAGCAACAGACTGGTAGGGAGAGTCATACCAACAGACTGTTATGGACAGTCACAGCAACAGACTGTTAGGGCTAGTCGTAGCAACAGACTGTTAGGGACAGTCACAGCAACACATTGTTAGTGCTAGTCCCAGCAACAGATTGCTAGAGCTAGTCACAGCAACAGAGTGTTAGGGCTAGTCACAGCAACAGACTGTTATGGACAATCACAGCAACAGATTGTTAGGGCTAGTCATAGCAACAGTTTTATAGGGCTAGTCATAGCAACAGATTATTAGTGTTAGTCATAGCAACAGACTGTTAATTCTAGTCATAGCAACAGATTGTTAATGCTGGTCATAGCAACAGATTGCTAGTGCTAGTCTTAGCAACAGATTATTAGGGTTAGTCATAATAACAGACTGTTTGGGCTGGTCATAGCAAGACTGTTAGGGCTAGTCATAGCAACAGACTGTTAGGGCTAGTAATAGCAACAGACTGTTAATGCTAGTCATAGCAACAGATTGTTAAGGCTAGTTATAGCAACATTCTTTTAATACTAGTCATAGCAACAGATTGTTAGTGCTAGTCATAGCAAAAGATTGTTAATGTTAGTCATAGCAAAATATTGTTAGTGCTAGTCATTGCAACAGATTTTTAATGCTAGTCATAGCAACCGATTATTAGGGCTAGTCACAGCAACAAAACAGATTGTTAAGGCCAGTTATAGCAATAGATTGTTAAGGCTAGTCATAGCAACACACTGTTAGTGCTAGTCATAGCAACAGATTGTTAAGGCTAGTCATAGCAACACACTGTTAGTGCTAGTCAAAGCAACATATTGTTAGGGCTACTCATAGCAACACACTGTTAGTGCTAGTCATAGCAACAGATTGTTAAGGCTAGTCATAGCAACACACTGTTAGTGCTAGTCATAGCAACAGATTGTTAAGGCTAGTCATAGCAACACACTGTTAGTGCTAGTCAAAGCAACAGATTGTTAGGGCTACTCATAGCAACACACTGTTAAGGCTAGTCATACCAACAGATTGTTAGGGCTAGTCACAGCAACAGACTGTTAGGGACAGTCACAGCAACAGACTGTTAGGGACAGTCACAGCAACTGACTGTTAGGGACAGTCACAGATACAGACTGTTAGGGACAGTCATAGCAACAGACTGTTAGGGACAGTCACAGCAACAGACTGTTGGGGACAGTCACAGCAACAGACTGTTAGGGACAGTCACAGCAACTGACTGTTAGGGACAGTCACAGCAACAGACTGTTGGGGACAGTCACAGCAACAGACTGTTAGGGACAGTCACAGCAACAGACTGTTGAGGACAGTCACAGCAACAGACTGTTAGGGACAGTCACAGCAACAGACTGTTAGGGACAGTCACAGCAAACTGACTGTTAGGGACAGTCACAGCAACAGACTGTTAGGGACAGTCATAGCAACAGACTGTTGGGGACAGTCACAGCAACAGACTGTTAGGGACAGTCACAGCAACAGACTGTTAGGGCTAGTCATAGCAACAGATTGTTAGGGACAGTAACAGCAACAGACTGTTAGAGACAGTCGCAGCAACAGACTGTTAGGGCTATTCATGGCAACAGATTGTTAGGGACAGTCACAGCAACAGACTGTTAGGAACAGCCACAGCAACAGACTGTTATGGCTAGTCACAGCAACAGATTTTTAGGGCTAGTCATAGCAACAGATTGTTAGGGCTAGTCCCAGCAACAGATTGCTAGGGGTAGTCATAGCAACAGATTGTTAGGGCCAGCCATGGCAACAGTTTGTTAGGGCCAGCCATGGCAACAGTTTGTTAGGGCCAGCCATGGCAACAGTTTGTTAGGGCCTTTATCAAAATACCAGTATATACTTTGCTGACGATGGTAATGACGGCTACTCGACATAATTGTCCGTTTTGAGTCTGTCACCTTTTTTATGAATAGTAATAATTTTAGACTTGGCCCACTCTAAAGGAAAGCACCTCTTTCAAAACATCGTTGAAGAGTTGAGCTAGGAAGGAAATAACAATTGAGTTAACCCTTTTTAGCATTTCGCCTATTATTTTGTATGAAACAGCACTTTTTCCTGTTTTTAGATGTTGGATACCACAATAACTTTATTTTCTGCCATAGGATCATTAAACAATGGTTCGAAATCATCATCTTCTTCCGTTAATCTATGTCTATCTGTGTTATGCTACCATGTGAGGTGTTATTATGCTGTAAGAAGTGATCATACCATTCTTGAATTGATATGTTATTATATACGAGAGCCTTGCGATTCACAGACCTTATTGTAAACCTAAATGTTTTGAAGTCGTTGATATAAATTTTCAGTTTATTATAATCAGTTCAAATTCCTGTTCTTTAGTTTTCCTTAATTTGACATATTCTTTTCGCGCTGTAGTGTATAACTCCCTTTTCTCTAACGTATCATGATTTGTCTGACATCGCTGAAATCTTTTTAGTAACCTCTTCACTTCTTGCTTCTTTTGTTTGCATTCAGTATCAAACCAGTCATTACAATTCTTTTTCCCTCCACCAACTTTTCGGTCTATGCATACAGCTGCCCCACATAACACATTTACAAACTATTCTACACTTTCATTTATATCAGTCTGCAATGAGTGAAAAGCTTTCTGTATATTTTCGTGAAATTCAACAGTGTTCAGCTCATTTTTGTCTCAGCATCACGTTCAGACCATATGATTTTCTCTTCACCTCTTCGCTCCGTAATCTTTCCATGTTATTTCAACGTGAAAATGACACGAATCAGCACGTCAAATCAACGAGAGAGAGAGAGAGAGAGAGAGAGAGAGAGAGAGAGAGAAGAGAGAGAGAGAGGAGAGAGAGAGAGAGAGAAGAAGACAGACAGACAGACAGACAGATGACAGAGAGAGAGGAGAGAGTAGAGAGAGAGAGAGAGAAGAGAGAGAGAGAGAGAGAGAGAGAGTCCACAATACTTACATGATGAATAGAAACAATTTAAAAGAATGAGCCCGTCATCAGCAAAAACTGTTAGTGGATTGGAAGAAGAAAGAGAAGGAGAGGAAGAATAATGAGGAGAAAAACAAAGAGAAGGAGGAGGAAGAAGAGGAGGCAGCAGTTTATTACTCTTATTTTACTGTCACGTTGGCGACGTCTGCTGTCCAGTACTGTTTGCATGTATGAATGTCATGTCAGCTTATAACAGACTAACATGTACATGACCACACCACACACACACACACACACACACCACGCGCGCGCGTGCGCGCGCGTGCCCGCGAAGGAAAAGATGAAGAGGACGAGAGAGAGAGACAGACAGACAGACGGAGAGAGAGAAAGAGACAGACAGAGTAAACAATAGAGAACAGATCAGAAAACATAAGGCCAGACATGCCAATCTTTCATTTGTGTTTTTGCTCTATTTTACACCAATTCTGTTATGAGTATGGAAGACGTTCAATACCGTATTACGTGTCATTGATCATACGCATACCATGAATGTCATCCATCAGTAAGGATGTTAGAATGACATATTGCTTGTATTATTTGAAATCGGCATTTTGAAACACACATTCTATTTCTATCTGTCCCGTAGTCTGACGACCGTGGGGGCACCCTCAAAGACTCAGCAACCAGTTCCCTCCATTCTTCTCTCTTTTCTGCCTTTCTCAGGGTTTTGTTGAGTTCTAGGCCTGTCCATTCACTGATGTTATCCTCCCAGCTCTTCCTTGGTCTGCCTCTTCTTCTTCCTCCTTGGACAGTGCCTTGCAAAACTGTCTTTGTAATTCCTTGGGATCTTGTGACATGCCCATACCACTTAAGTTTACGCTTTTTCACGTCGTTAGAAGGTTCTCATAGGGTCCAATGGTTTTGCTGGATTCTGTTTAGCACGCTTTCGTTGCTTGATGGTCTTGTAGGAGATGCCAAGGAGTCTCCGAAAAGCATCTCATTTCCACTGCCTGTCTCTTCTCTCCAATTGCAGTCAGGGTCCATGATTCACAGGCATACAGAAATATGATATGACAAGGGAGCGCATTAGTCTGATCTTGGAGATAAGTGAGATATTCTTATCTCATCCAGATGTGTTTAGTTTTGACAAAGCTGTTATTGTCTGTGCAGTCCTGCATACTACTTCTGGCTTGGATCCCTGGTCGGATACAATGGCTCCCAGGTACTTGAAGCTTTGAACTGTTTCCAGCTTCTGGTCATTAACCCTGATATCAGATGCTAATGCCGTTGGTGTTATTAGTCATCAGTTTGGTCTTCTCTGCACTGATTTCCATGCCGTATGTTTTGGAGGCCTTATCCAGTGTTCTGTTAGGCGGCAAGCTCTTTTTCTGATCCTGCTATTCCATCAATGTCATCTGCGAAGCGGGGTTTGTGATCGTTCTGCCACCAATGCGACTGATCCCTTCATGATGTTCCAGTGCATCAGCCATGATTCTCTCAAGGAAGATGTTGAAAAGGGTGGGTGAGAGTAGACAGCCCTGCCTTACTCCAACTGTTGTTCGAAACCATTCTCCAATGTTGTTGTTGTAGTACACTGCACTGGTGGCCTCGCTGTACAGCTGTTTGATGACTCTGATCAGGTTTGCATTGATGCTGTACAAGTTCATGGTTGCCCACAAAGCTGCATGCCACACCCTGTCAAATGCCTTCTTTAAAATCGATAAATACGTGGTATAGGTCTTGTTGATGTTGAAGGTACCGCTCACATAGTATTCTGAGGTTGAATATCTGTTCTGTTGTGCTGCGCCCTGCTCTGAAACCTGCTTGTTCCTCAGCAATGATGGTCTCTGCTTGTGGCTTCAGTCTATTCAATATTATCTGCAGCATGACCTTGCTTGGGTGACATATGAGGCTGATTGTGCGGTAATTATGGCATTGTTGTAGATTTCCTTTCTTGGGAGAGTGATGATGAGTGACTGCTGTCCATGGTGTTGGCCATTTTCCTGTCTGCCAGATCTTGTTGCAGATTCTTAGTAGGGCGCTGATCATGGCTTCCCCTCCAGCTTGGACCAACTCAGCTGGAATGTTGTCAGCCCCTGCTGACTTCCCCTTTTTCAGCGATCTGACTGCTGTTTCCACTTCTTCTCGGAGGATAGGGTGGCTGTCTGTGTCTTTGCTTTCGGGTACATTAAGGACTTCTGGATCTCCTGCGGTTCTATAGTTATACAGGTCGGAGCAGTATTCTGTCCATCTGTTCAGAATATCCTGGTCGTCAGTGAGACACTTCCCATTTTTGTCTTGGATTGTTAAACCTTTTCTCTGTTTCGTGCTAGTCAGGTCTTTCACCAGCTGATATGCTTTCTTGCTATTGCTTTTCTTGATGTTCTCTTCAATGTCTTGGCACTGTTCACCGATCCATTTCTCTTTTGCCTCCGTCATGGACTTCCTGATTCTTTTGTTGACTGCCCTATATTGTTCTGCTCTTTCTTTTGTTTCATTTTTCTTTTTCTTCAACTCTCTACGCTTGTCGCATAGTTGTAGGATGTTAGGTGTGACCCATGGTTTTTTGACTGGTCGGCGTTTGCCAAGAAGCTCGTTTGCTGTTCAGTCACTGCTGTATTGAAACTATTCGTCAGTGTATCTATGTCTGAGTCTATCACAGTGAGTGCTGCAAAACTTTCCACCTATCCTTGCTTGAAAAATTTCTAATACCTCTGGGTCCTTCAGCTTCTCGAGGTCAAATTTGATCCTGATGTTGTTCCGCTTGTGGATTTTCTTTAGACGTAGTCGGAAAGTCATCATCACAAGATCATGATCACTCCCTATGTCTGCTCCTGGAAAACTTCGTGTCTGTGCGGTGTTAACGCTAGACTGAAACCGTCTTTTCACCATGATGTAATCTATTTGGTTGTGGTGTTCTCCCGGGTTACCAAGGACCGCGCCTTCTGTTGCTCATCAGGACAGATGTCGAAAGTATGCTACTGATGTAAAACGCAGCAAAATTCGTGCCAGACACAACACCATCATTGGCACATGGAATGTACGGACACTAAGAGCTGCAGGCAAAGTGGAAGAACTGACACATGAGATGTCCAGATATCATTGGCACATCCTTGGGCTCTGCGAAGTCAGGTGGAAAAACATGGGAGAAACAACGACCCAGGAAGACCACAAATTATACTACAGTGGAAAACAGGATAAACATGAACACGGCGTGGGGTTTCTCGTTCACAAAGACACCGTGAACACCGTCATGAGCTGTCAGCCTGTGTCCAGCAGACTTATTACCATCCGCCTGAGAGCAACCCCCTTTAACATAACTATAGTACAGGCATACGCCCCTACATCAGACTGCACAGATGAAGCCGTAGAAGAATTGTATGAACAGCTACAAGAGGTTCTGAATCAAACACCCAAGAAAGACATCCTCGTTGTGCAAGGCGACTGGAACGCCAAGGTAGGAGAAGATGCATGGAAAGACTGGGAGGGCGTTTGTGGGCCACATTGTAATAACCAATCAAATGAAAGAGGCTTGAGACTCCTGGAGTTTGCCAGTAACAACCACCTCCAGC
>CM054165.1:25143303-25275803 GCA_028751875.1 Rapana venosa | reverse complement strand
TGATCATAATACAGGTAATTTGAAAAGCAACAACAACATCAATGCACGACCAAGATTATCTATGTCTACATCATCTTGAACATTACTGTTATGCTTTTGGTGATCAGTAATGATATCAGGTAATGAACAAGCAATCAAACAAACCATCTATTGCACATTTATTGAAACTGATCTGTATTATTGATACATAATTTGAATCATACTTTATTTTTTTTGATGAAGGAGTGAGTAATCAGTATGACATGCTATTTGTCTAGGTCAAACTGCTCTAGTATTTAGCATATTGGATCAAATATTTCCGGAAATTGTTGTTTTACATACTGAATCTCATTCTTAATATCTTTTCATTGAATACAAAATAACCTCATTTCTAGTTATTATTTGTAGTGGTTGTCTATAATTTCTTTCTGTAAGCAACATCTGGAAAGAAAGGAGCCTAAGGATTGTGGTCTTTTTGTGTCGATTCTAATCTGTTGTTGTGTATTACAACCTGATAATCTTATATATTTCATTGGATACTTGTTGAATCGTTGTGTTGATCTACTTTTTGTAGTGTCAAATTTCACTTAGTGGTAAGTACATGCAGAGACACTGCAGGCCTAGTCTGGCGTTCCTGTGTCCCTGATCTGACCTAGACCTAGATGTGGATGGCTGAGCAGCTGTGAAGGCGACATAATGTCAGATCTGTGTTGGAAGTCGTTTTGGTTCCCTCTCTGCTTCTTTTACATTGCCGCTGACGTGGGTGTTACACAAGACCCCCAACTTCTCGTCCTGGTCATTTTCCTTGGCACTTAAATAATATTAGCCTGCACACGATGGGAAGACATCAGATAGTTGACTGGTCTTGAGTGAAGCGACCTTCTGCAGTAGGTTGAGAATCGCGAGGAGCGGAGGAAGCTGGTTGCAAAATCATCAGCGGTTCCCCAACAATCCAATAGACTACGGGATATGTGAAGGTGAAGAAGGAACCTGAAACACTTTA
Organism: Rapana venosa; assembly: GCA_028751875.1. Classification (NCBI taxonomy): domain Eukaryota; kingdom Metazoa; phylum Mollusca; class Gastropoda; order Neogastropoda; family Muricidae; genus Rapana; species Rapana venosa. The sequence goes on along the minus strand of CM054165.1, from coordinate 25,274,821 downwards.
TTTTAAAGAAGAAAGCGAGAGCTGGCTACCCCAGCCTCTAGTCGTTCAGATGAGACCATAAGCCGAGGTCCTATGTGCAACAAGCATTCATCTCACATACAAAAGCCCACAGTAGCAAGGCAGTAGACCCTGGCTGAAATCCGTACAGAAAGCCATGTGATAAAGAAACAAATCCACATGCAGACAGCAATTTTTTTAAATAATGGGTGGCGCTGCTCTCGTGGTGATGTGCTTTTTACTGGAAGAGCAGCTCGAATTTAACGCAGAAAAACCTGTGTGACTGAAAGAGGCCTACCATACCTTCTTCTTCTTCTTCATGTGCCAGGTCTGTTGCAGACATCGGCGATCATGGCCTTCCATTCCTCTCTGTTGTCAGTTCTCCTGATGACTTCATTGTTGGGGGATTCTTTCCTCGTTGCGTCGCTATTCAGACTGTCTGTGTATTTTGTGCATTGTCTTCCTCTGTACCACAAATCTTTCCACACAATATTTGCTTTTCTATTCCATCAGCTCTGTTTATGTGCCCCAAAAATTATAGTTGTCTTTTTCTGATGGTTTTGAGCAGAGATCTTTTGTACCCGGCCATTTCCATTACTTCTTCGTTTGACTTCTTTTCAATCCATGATATTCTCATAATTCTTCTGATATACCACATATTTTCTGCTGCTTCAAGTCTTCTTTCGAGGTCTTCTGTCAGCGTCCAGCATTCACATTCGTACAGAAGAATGGACCATATGTAGGCTTTCATAGTGTTGATTTTGGTGCTGAGTCTTATATTTCTGTTGGTAAAGATGGGCTTCATCTTGGTGAATGTGTCTTTAGACAAAGAGATTCTCTTCTTTATTTCTGTGTCGCATCTGGCGTCTGGAGTTATTGTGAAGCCCAAGTATTTAAAGGTGCAAACTTGTTGTATTCTTTCCCCTTTGCATAAAATGTTACATACAGGCATGTCTGACTGTTTTGAGATTACCATGCACTTAGTCTTCTTTGTATTCAGTTGGAGTCCTTTGTTTTCACTTTCGATTGTGACTGTTGTAAGGATATTTTGTAGTTTTTCCTCCGAGTCAGCAATTAGCACTGTGTCATCCGCATATCTTAGATTGTTTATGTTGTGACCTCCTACTTTGACACCTTCATGCTGCTCTATGTACCGTAGAATCATTTCGCTGTAGATATTGAAGAGGTCTGGAGAAAAAACGCAGCCCTGCCTCACTCCCCTACAGATCGGTCTGTACTCACTGCAGTCATTATCAACTCTTATTGCAACTTCTTGTTCCCAGTACAAGTTTCTGATCACTCTAAGATCTTTTCCATCACAGTTATGTCTTAGTAAAATGTCGAACAGATCGGAATGTCTTACTTTGTAAAATGCCTTAGAATAGTCAATGAAGCAGAGGTACAAGTCCTTTTGTACCTCAATCGCCCTTTCCATGAGGGTCCTCAGGGCAAAGATGGCATTTCTGGTACCTTTATCTGCCATAAATCCAAATTGGGTTTCAGATATCTCATATGCCATACCATATTATACCGTACCATACCATATCATACCATATCATACCCTACAAGACAAGACAAGACAACAATACAAGTGGGTGAGGCTGGTCTTGAGAATACTGAATCAGAAAAGTCTGTAAAAGGAAGCTAGCTAGCGCTTGTGACCTCAACCCGACCCATCGTTCATCATCATGTCTTCGTCCTCTTCCATTGACAAGCTAACTTCCCTGTCCATGGCTAGCACACAAATGCCGGATTGTGGCCATCGTAACATTAAGGCCACTTCAGCGTTTATGCCACAAAACAGTTGTTGTCTGTTAATGTCTGCTGTAATAAAGCTTGAAAGGTTGTCTTCAATTTAGGTTAATCTTTTTGATCATGTCAATGTTAAACAAAAAAGTAAATGACTCCCATGTCATTCACATTTAAGTGCATGATTTGCTAAATGCATTTACGCGTGCGCACATTTGTGTATATGTGTGTGCATATATGTTTGTGTATATGTGTCTGTGTGTTAGCGAGTACGTGCGTGCGCTCGAGCGTGCGTGCGTGCAAGCATGATCTAGAGAAAAAGATAGAGACAGAGACAGACAGACTAATAGAGAGACAGACTAAGGAAGGGGAGAGCCTGGTGGTTAGCATGACCTTTATGTGTTGGTCATTGCCTGATCTGAAGTTGAAGTAATAATTTATGTTATAGAGATTGTCAAAGGAATATGACAACTGCATGTGGCATTGCGCTCACGATCTGCTAAGCCCGGGTTCGAATCCCGTTAGCGGATTTTTTCCTCTGGAGTTTAACATCAGTGCTGACTTTAATGACCTCAAAAGTCCTTTAGAGGAGATTATAAATCGAGGTCTCGTGTGCAAACGCACGCAAAACATCTTTCGCACACTTTAAAATGTTCCGCTTTTGGGAAGAGTAGGCCATTGTGTGCCGGTAGGAGCGGGATGACAAAATTAACAAACCGCTTGCACACTTGCATTGGATGTGAAAAAGTACATGGGTGCTTATTCCATTATTCTCGAAATAAAACAATGACATAAAATAAAACAAAACAACATGAAATAAATAAATAAAAGAATGACAAAGGTAGAGACAGAGACAAATGAATAAAAGAATAACAAAGGTAGAGACAGAGACACATGAATAAAAGAATGACATAAAATAAAACAAAACAACATGAAATAAATAAATAAAAGAATGACAAAGGTAGAGACAGAGACCAACACGTCCATGTTTTGGACTGACAGTCCTACAGATCACTGAAAGCAGCTGGTGGCTGAAGGCTATATATAATAATCATAATTATAATTATATGACACACACATAACCTGCCCAGCAATGCAGAAGTGTAGTACAATACCTGCAATCTGACTTCTGTTTTCTGAACCACACTCAACTACTGCTGAATAAAGCTTTCATTTGCTGAACTACTGGCTAATTATTTCATTTTATGAACTACCGAATGAACATTTCGTTTTCCGAACTACTGAATAATAATTTCATTTTCCGAATCACACTGAGCTACTGAATAAACGCTTCATTTTCTGAATCACACTGAATTACAGAATAAATTTTCAATTATAAATCACACTGAACTACTGAATAAAAGTTTCATTTTCTGAATCACACTGAATTACAGAATAAATTTTCAATTATAAATCACACTGAACTACTGAATAAAAGTTTCATTTTCTGAATGACACTGAACTACTGCATTAAGAATTTCATTTTCTGGATCACATTAACTACTTAACTACTGCAACAACTATTCATTCCAAAGATTCACACATACATATAGAAACTAGAGTATGGATAATAATTTCTGATTATAAATTCTGATAATGAATTCTGGGCCTTCACTTTGGATTCTGAATTCAAATGTCTGGATTCTTAAATTCAAATTTCAAAATCACCATACTGCAGGCCAAGGCAACTGTGTTCGAACTTGCAAACCCGTGATAACTGATTCAAAACGATACTGTAGAGAAAAATTGGAGGCAATCTTAACTTTCCCATCAAAAGAAACCTAGTTACATATAAATCCATCATTCATATTTACATGCTTTCCAAAGTTTAGAAGTATGGATGCACTTTGTATATAATAATCAAGAATGCTGAGTACAGTATCAATTCAAATATCAATCTTTTAAAATGCTATGATTTAACTGAAGATTTAGATCGGATATCATAAAAAGAGATTGTAGACACGAAGAAAATGTTCCTTAAAACCAGACTGTAATTCTGAGTCCGCTCCAATTTTATAATATTTCAAAAGTAAAAAGATGTCCCATAACCTATGCACTCGTTGGGGAGCGAGGTGTCAGAGGCCTCAGCTTCTCTAGGGGCCAGCATCTTGAGAGTGGTGCCCATCTCCTCTCCACTGCTGCTTTACCTTCCCTATCCTTCAAGAGTGCAGGCACCCAGCTGGGTGAACTGGGAGACTGTACTAAAGCCAAGGCGCCCGGACAATCATCCATCCACTAGGTAACCACGCTCAACGCTGCCTTAACCTTAGCTTGGGGAAAGCGAGTGCTGTGACCACTGAGCTGTCTATCTATCCCGTCCCCTGACCGGAAGTCAGTAGTGCTCCTGAATCACAGAGTCTCATTCAGATCCTCTTGCTGCTGATGAAGGGTGTCGGTGAGTGCTTTCCCTTGGGTCTCTTTTAGCGACAGGACCAACACTCCGCTGACGGCCATGACGCTTCCTATGATGACGTAACACCTGACTGCGTCATCAGATGTGCTCTGGTACAGAAATGACACAAAGGAAAGCTCGATTAGTAAACACATAGCGAGAGAGAGAGACAGAGACAGAGAGACAGAGAGAGACAGTCAATGAGTTCGAATGATTTTTTGGACTCCGAAAGGCTCCTACCCAAAGTCAGTGTGCTGTGGGCTCAGTGGGAAGACGGACCACACAGTCGTGCTTCATCCACTTTCAGGATGCGAGTTTGAGAGTGTTGTTCAAATTACCTGACCAACACTGCAGGTGTCTGTATCTCTTGGGCCCCAATATATTATGATAGGAAGCGTAGAGTGCAACCCTGTCAAGTAGTCTCGAAGCATATGCACTTCCATAGCAGCACTATTATATCATCCTCATTATCACTGATCATCATGCCATAAAAATAAATGCCTGTGATTCGGTGGTCCCTGTCTCATGGTGACCTCAGATTCGGTTTCTGTGCTTGTGGAGAGTTTGTGTCAAAGCCTTTGGGGTTGGAGGTTCACAGGAGAAGGTCGCTGGGAGACGTGGTGGTGGTCGCCACCCCTGGTGGGTGTCTCACTCAGTCTGGCTCCGCGACTGAGCTAAAACTGTCGTTAGTAGGGGCTTAGTACGTGGTGTCCTGCCTATGACACCACCAAGTGACCCAGCATGGCCGTACTGGCTGGTGGCCTCACAGCGGCCTAACACTGATGGGCCCCATGTGGACTTCTGACCCTGGAGGTGTGGCATGGCAGATCTAGGCATGGCTGGGGCGAAAAGATTGAAATGAGCGGCGCGGGAAGGGTAGTATAAGAAGGTCACAGAAGACAAGGCAGCAAGAAAAAAAACAACAAATCAAAAAACAATCACACCACAAAGATTGCTATCACCACTACTATTATCGCCACTAGCAGTACCAACAACAACAGCAGCAACAATAATAATAACAACAAATGAACAGGCACGGGCAGACAGTTAAGTAAAGGTAAATGCGGTCGTTGGAGAGCGAGGTGTCAGAGACCTCAGCTTCTCCAGGGGCTATCATCTTGAGGGCGACGCCCATCTCCTCTCCCTCACTGCTTTAACTTCCCTGTCCCTAAAGAGGCAGGTACCCATTTACAGCTGGGTGGGACAAGGCGCGCAAACGGTCACCCATCCAAGAGGTAGCTATGCTCAATGCTGCTTAACCTTAGCTTGGGGGAGTGAGTGCGTGCTCTGAACACTGAGCTATCCCATCCCAGACATCGGTTACTTTCAACGGCAAACAAACAAAATAATGTTCACGCCAGGTACCAACCATGTCTATGACGAAAGGCGCTAGGATGCCGCCTAGCCGCGCTCCTGTGTACGTGGCCCCCAGTCCCAGTGTTCTGGGGATGAATGGACTGATGTTTAACGTCACCAAAATACAAATCCATGAATGAAAAAGACACCTAGTTAAAGCAGTGGGGAGAGAGAAACGGACAGACAGACAGAAACAATCACAGACACAGCTACAGACAGACAGACAGATAGACAGGCACATGCAGAAAGTGACTGTGTGAGAGAGAGAGAGAGAGAGAGAGAGAGGAGAGAGAGAGAGAGAGAGAGAGAGAAGAGAGAGAGAGAGAGAGAGAGAGAGAGAGAGAAACAGACAGATTGACAGTTGCATGCAGATAGTGACTCTGTTTGTGTGTGCGTGCGTGTGTGGGTGTGTGTGAGAGAGACAGTTATCAACATTTTATTTTGATTCTTTACGTATACTTGTTTGTTCAAAGAAATTATGGAAATAACGAATGCTGAGTATACCATGACTATTTTTGGGTATAAATATGTTTTTCCATGTTCCTAAATATTAGGGTTTGTTTGTTTGTTTGAATTATGAAATGATGGCAATATCGACTTCTGATTATACCTTGGTTCGTTTTGTGTATGTTTTACCATGTGCCCAGATTGGTGTTGGGGGTAAAGGGTTTGACTTGACTTGACATACATTGGTTGGTTTTGTGCATGTTTTTTATGTGTCCGAACTTTTTTCAAAATAATAATTCAACTTTGGCTAGACTTGACTTGACTCAAATTGACTTTGATCGACTTGACCCGTCTTGACTAAATTGACATGACTTGACCCGACATGATTTGACCTGACTTGCCTTGGTTTAATTTGACTTGGCCTGACTTCAATTGATGTGACTTGACTTGATCTGACCTGACCTGAGTTGACCTGATGTGACAGATAAAGACGTTCACCTGATGACAGTGGGGTAGAGTTCTGCAGTGAAGACATACATCGTGCACCAGGAGAAAGAGATGAACATCTTATTGCAGATAGCGATGACCCTCACCAATGTACCCTTGACCTCTTCAGGGGCTGCAAACAGCAAACAGGACAAGGTCATTGCTAGTTTGTCATTGCATGCAGATTGATGTTTTCGACATCTTGAACGGTATCTTTGTCCTCACCATCATCACCATTATCATCACCATTACCATCAGCGTCCTGTTTGTTTGTTTTCTTACAAGATTCAGCGCTATATAAATTCCATATATTATTATTATTATTAGAAGTAGACTGTAGTAGATGGAGCGAAATGAAGGTAGACGAGGAGGAGAGAAAGAAGAATTGCAAAAACGAAGAACAAGAATTGTAGAGAAGAAAACATATAAAAAGGAAAAGAAGAATTGCAAAGAAGGATAACTGTGAACAAGAGGAAGAATTGCGTAGAAGAATTTCGAAGAAAAATTACGAAGAAGAATTTCGAAGAAGAAGAAGAAGAACAACAACAACAACAGGAATTGCAAAGAAGATGAATTGCGAAGTAGAAGAATTGCGAAGTAGAAGAATTGCGAAGAAAAAATGCAAAGAAGATAATTGCAAAGAAGAAGAATTGCAAAGAAGACGAATTGCAAAGAAGACGAAGAAGAAGAAGAAGAAGAAGAAGAAGAAGAAGAAGAAGAAGAAGAAGAAGAAGAAGAAGAAGAAGAAGAAGAAGAAGAAGAAGAAGAAGAAGAAGAAGAAGAATTGCGAAGAAGAATTGCGAAGAAGAAAAAGATTTGCAAAGAAGAAGAAGAAGAATTGCGAAGAAGAAGAAGAAGAAATGCGAAGAAGAATTGCAAAAGAAGAGAAGAAGAAGAAGAAGAAGAAGAAGAAGAAGAAGAAGAAGAAGAAGAAGAAGAAGAAGAAGAAGAGAAGAAACCTCTGGAAAAAAGGATGAAATACAATGATATTTAAAAAGTTTAAAAAGTCCAACAAATTGAGGAGATAACACAAAATAACAAAATAGAACAAAAGCATACTGAAGGTAAAACACAATAAAATAATACAAAATAACGTAAAACCTTGAAAAAATCAAAACAAAAAAGATAGATACAGAATTTAATACCATAACTAGAATAAACATGGTGGGCAAAAACGATGGCATACACAGAACATCTCACCATTGATGAACCTTGGAGCTCTAGCCCAGAGTGAAAAACAGTCAAATAGACCACTTTACTTCACGGCAGATTTCACTGCGTAAAATTCAGGCTGCTCTCCCCGGGGAGAGCGTTTCGCCACAAGAGCAGCGCCACCCATTTTTTTCCTTTTCCTGTCTGCATGTGTATTTGGTTCCCTATTTAAGCGGCTTTTTCTACCAAACTTGCCAGGGACAACTCCCATGTTGCCGTAGGCTCTTTTACGTGCGCTAAATGCGTTTGCAATACGGAACTGCGGTTTATTATCTCATGTAAATGACAAGCATAGAGACCACCAGTCACGGTTTTAGCGGGCACAAACGGGGATCAAACCCGGACATTTCACTTTCTAGACAACGTGCGTGACCTCCAGACCACCACATCCACCTGACGTATAAATAACACATGAAATTGTAAAACAAAACAACGTCAAGAAAACACATAGCAAAAAGAAAGCTGATCAGCCATGTGAGGGGGAGTGAGGGGAGAGGGTGAGCACCTGCATGGTCCACCACCAGAATGGCGAATGCCGTGATGGAGCACAGGAAGAGCAGCAGGCAGGCCGCTCCACGCCTGGCCACCCTGACCACACACAGACAGACAGACAGACAGGGAAATAACCCCTCACACCACAACAGCCATGTCCACCTCCACCAGCAGCAGCAGCAGCAGCAGCAGCAGCAGCAGCAGCAGTCGTAGTAGTAGTAGTAGTAGTAGTAGCAGTAGTAGTAGTAGTAGTAGTAGTAGTAGTAGTAGTAGTAGTAGTAGCAGTAGTAGTCGTAGCAGTAGCAGTAGTAGTAGCAGTAGTAGCAGTAGAAGTAGGAGTAGTCGTAGTAGTAGGAGTAGTAATAGTAGTAGTCGTAGTAGTAGTCGTAGTAGTAGTAGTCGTAGTAGTAGTCATAGTAGTAGCAGTACTAGTAGTAGTAGTAGCAGCAGCAGCAGTAGTAGTAGTAGTAGTAGTAGTAGTAGTAGTAGTAGTAGTAGTAGTAGTAGTAGTAGCAGTCGTAGTAGTAGTAGTAGTCGTCGTAGTAGTAGTAGTAGTCGTAGTAGTAGTCGTAGTAGAAGTAGTCGTAGTAGTTGTAGTAGTAGTAGTAGTAGCAGTAGTAGTAGTAGTAGCAGTAGTCGTAGTAGTAGTCGTAGTAGTAGTAGTAGCAGTAGCAGTAGTAGCAGTAGTAGTAGGAGTAGTCGTAGTAGTAGTCGTAGTAGTAGCAGTCGTAGTAGTAGCAGTACTAGTAGTAGTAGTAGAAGTAGTAGTAGTAGTAGTAGTAGTAGTAGTAGTAGTCGTAGTAGTAGTCGTAGTAGTAGTAGTAGTCGTAGTAGTAGTCGTAGTAGTAGTCGTAGTAGTAGTAGTAGTAGTCGTAGTAGAAGTCGTAGTAGTAGTAGTAGTAGTCGTAGTAGTAGTAGTCGTCGTCGTCGTCGTAGTAGCAGCAGCAGCAGCAGCAGCAGCAGCAGCAGCAGCAGCAGCAGCAGCAGCAGCAGCAGTAGCAGCAGCAGCAGCAGCAGCAGCAGCAGCAGCAGCAGCAGTAGTAGTAGTAGTAGTAGCAGTAGTAGTAGAAGTAGTAGTAGTAGTAGTAGTAGTAGTAGCAGCAGCAGTAGTAGTAGTAGCAGTCGTAGTAGTACTAGTCGTAGTAGTAGTCGTAGTAGTAGTAGTAGTAGTAGTCGTAATAGTAGTAATAGTAGTCGTAGTAGTAGTCGTAGTAGTAGTAATAGTAGTAGTAGTCGTAGTAGTAGTCGTAGTAGTAGTAGTCGTAGTAGTAGTATGTGTAGTAGTGTCTAGTAGTACGTATAGTATGATAGTAAGTCGAGATAGTAGTAGTGTCGTATTAGTTGTAGTATAGTAGTAGCAGCACTAGCAGTAGTGAATCAGCAGCATACAGCAGCAGTAGTAGTAGTAGTCAGTATATAGTTGTTTTGTAGTAGTAGTAGTAGTAGCAGCATGGCATGCAGTAGTAGTAGATTTGAGTAGAGCGCAGTATAGTAAGCAAGCAGCAGTAGTAGTAGAGTAGAATATAGTAGTAGTAGAGCTAGACAGCACAGTGCGTGTGTAGTAGTAAGCAGCAGTAGTAGTAGTAGAAGTAAAGTAGCAGTAGTAGCAGGAGGAAAGAGTAGCAGAGTTGTAGCTAGTAGTATAATAGTAGCAGCGAGGATAGCAGCTAGTAGTAGTAAGCTAGTAGAATTGTAGTAGTAGTAGTAGCAACAGCAGCAACAGCAATAGTAGCAGTAGTATAGTAGTAGCAGACGCTAGTAGTAGTAGTAGCAGACAGCAACAGCAAGCTAGCAGTATAGTGTAGCAGCAGCAGCACAGCAACAGCAGCAGCAGCAGCAGTAGTAGTAGGAGAGCAGTAGAACAGAAGAGCAGAGAGAGAGAGTAATAGGAGTATAGTAGTAGTAAGTGGGTAGTAGTAGGCTAGTAGAGTATATGGGTGTATAAGTAGTAGTAGTAGCAAAGTAGTAGTAGTAGTAGTAAGTAGTAGTAGTAGTAGTAGTAGTAGCTAGTAGTAGTAGTAGTAGCTGAGGCAGCACAGCAGCAGCAGCAGCTGTGTGTAGTGTTATTTGCCAGTGTCATCACAGCCTCAAACAGCAGCAGCAGCAGTAGTAGTAGGAGCAGCAGCATGCAACACAGCAGCAGCAGCAGCAGTAGTAGTAGTAGTAGCAGCAGCAGTAGTAGTAGTAGTAGCAGCAGCAGTGGTAGTAGTAGCAGACGCAGCAGCAACAGCAGCAACAGCAGCAGTAGTAGTAGAAGTAGTAGTAGTAGTAGTAGTAGTAGTAGTAGTAGTAGTAGTAGTAGTAGTAGTAGTAGTAGTAGTAGTAGTAGTAGTAGTAGTAGCGGTTGTCGTGGCAGCAGCAGCAGCAGTGTGTGTGTGTGTGTGTGTGTGTTTATTTGCCGTTGTCTCTCTAGCTCTTTCATAATATTTTCTTTCTCCCAGAGGCGAGATAGTGTCGAAGATTGGACTGACCATTCCTTGTTTTTGCCAATCTGTTCCACTTCTGATTTATTACATGTATACTGCAGAGTCCATATGCACACTCACATACTTATACAGAGTCCCACCAAGATGCATTCAATGGGTGGGGGTGGGGATGGAAGGTCCACAATGTCAAAGGCATGCTATTACATAGATCATCTGTGAGATTGCATTCAAAGGGGGGATTGGGGTGCTATTACATAGATCTATGATAGGCTGTTGATTTGGACTTTTTGACATGTAAACCTTAAACACATCATGACACAGATTGATATGCTTAGGGCAGATCTGGTGATACTTGCACTCTAAATGTTCATTTTTTATTATTGTTTTTAATTATTATTATTATTATTATTATTAAATTAATAGTACAGTGGTAAAGGTATTGGCAGAAGAGTGCACTGTAAAGTAACAGGCTGTTTTCTTTTCTTATAGCTCCAGTGTATGTGTTTGTATGTTTCAGTGCATACCTTTTATGCACCTCAAGTACTAGATCTATTGTATGAAAAGCACTGTCCCTTCTGGCAAACCTACTTACACATATAGGCAGAGTCCTCTGTAGGAAGCTTAGGTTACTCAACATCCAGGATGTAGACAGTGAGGAGTCTCTTCAAATCATGGCTTTGCTATGCATCCACAGCATAAAGAAAGAACTTTGGCCTTCTGCTTCACACAAGGCGAGAGGTTTAGTTTCAATCCAAGCACAATGGGTGGTTGTACACCCAGGAGTAGGGTGGCAGGTTATGCCTACCCCAAAACCATGGGTGGCTGTATACCCAGGAGGTAGGGTGGCAGGTTATGCCTACCCTAAAACCATGGTTGGCTGTACACCCAGAAGGTACAGGGCGTCGAAAAAAGCCAACGCACAGCGAAGGTTAAAGGCAGCCTTACTTCATCTTCAGTGATCTTTTCTTCTTTAAAGGAGAGTACAGCTTGTAATGAAAGCAATCTCAACATAATATTTGAAAGCATGACAACATTTGAGTATATGAATCCTTAGCACTTAGCTTATATCAATCACTGACAAACACTTCCACTGAGTTTACGTAAGTCTAAGTCAAGTCATGTGAAGTCAAGTCACGTTACGTCACGTCAAACCATGCCAATTCAAGTCACGTCAAGTCATGCCAATTCATGTCATTCAAGTCATGTCAGGTCAGATCATATCAAGTCATGTAATGTCAATTCATGTCAAATCATGTCATGTCACATTAAGACAAGCCACGTCACATTACAGGGACCGGACGGGATAGCCTGATGGTTAGAAGATACGCTCGTTATCTGATGACCCGGGTTCGAATCTCGTTCAGGGGGATTTTTCCTCTGGAGTTAACATAAGTGCCGAATCCACTTTCCCCTAAAAGTCCTTCGGATGAGACTGTAAGCCGAGGTCCCGTGTGCGAACACACGCAGAACATCTTGCGCACACGTTTAAACCCGTTCCGCTTTTCGGAAGAGTAGGTCGTTGGGAACTGATGAAAAATTTACACAACTGCATACCCACGGGGACTGTATGTAAAAAAAGCACACGAGTGCTTATTACATTATCCTTGAAATAAAAGAATAAATAACGCCACGTAAGGTCAAAACAAGTGAAGTCAGCAAATTGCAGTGGCCACACTATACACATGGCCAAAAGCACTGTCATGTCATGTCACGTCAGTGACTGGTGTCAGTCAGCCAAGTACGAGGGCCGGCATTAAATCATATGTTGTCGTGTTGTCAGGTGTGATACGATACTGACGTTGTCTTCAGCCATGCCAAGCTCTTTAGCTCAACACCCTGCACGCACTCTCATTTAAAGACAGGAAGGACAAAGTACTCCGAAGTTTAAGTATGGGTGTCTATGTGGCGAGGTGTTTGAAAAGACTCATACAGGCAAACTACTCATTCCGTGTGTACTGTTGACCTCACAGTGATTCCCTGAAGGTGGCAGCTGTCAGTTCCCCCACTTGTAGCTGCTCTCAGCTGCTGTCTACCCCAGCCCATTGCAGCCCAGCTGGTGGTCCCTGCAGCAGGCGTGGACTGCAGTGGACTTGGTGAATGGAGGGGGCGCGCTAAGTAAGCACTGGGCCTTGGATGCTGGATGTGTGTGGTGTGTGGGATATCTGAGTGATGCTGGATGTGTGGTGTGTGTGTGTGTGTGTGTGTGGTGTGATGTCTGAGTGATGCTGGATGTGTGTGTGTGGTGTGTGGGATGTCTGAGTGATGCTGGATGTGTGTGGTGTGTGGTATGTCTGAGTGATGCTGGATGTGTGTGTGTGGTGTGTGGGATGTCTGAGTGATGCTGAATGTGTGTGGTGTGTCTGAGTGATGCTGGATGTGTGTGTGTGTGGTGTGTGGGATGTCTGAGTGATGCTGGATGTGTGTGGTGTGTGGTGTGTCTGAGTGATGCTGGATGTGTGTGTGTGGTGTGTGGGATGTCTGAGTGATGCTGGATGTGTGTTTGGGGTGTGGTGGGTCTGAGTGATGCTGGATTGTGTGTGTGTGTGTGGGATGTCTGAGTGATGCTGGATGTGTGTGTGTGGTGTGTGGGATGTCTGAGTGATGCTGGATGTGTGTGGTGTGTCTGAGTGATGCTGGATGTGTGTGTGTGGTGTGTGGGATGTCTGAGTGATGCTGGATGTGTGTGGGTGTGGTATGTCTGAGTGATGCTGGATGTGTGTGGTGTGTCTGAGTGATGCTGGATGTGTGTGTGTGTGTGGGATGTCTGAGTGATGCTGGATGTGTGTGTGTGGTGTGTGGATTCTGAGTGATGCTGGATGTGTGTGGGATGTCTGAGTGATGCTGGATGTGTGTGGTGTGTGGTATGTTCTGAGTGATGCTGGATGTGTGTGGTGTGTCTGAGTGATGCTGGATGTTGTGGTGTGTCTGAGTGATGCTGGATGTGTGTGTGTGTGGGGAGTCTGAGTGATGCTGGATGTGTGTGGTGTGTGGTATGTCTGAGTGATGCTGGATGTGTGTGGGATGTCTGAGTGATGCTGGATGTGTGTGGTGTGTCTGAGTGATGCGGATGTGTTGTGTGTGTGGTATGTCTGAGTGATGCTGGATGTGTGTGGTGTGTCTGAGTGATGCTGGATGTGTGTGTGTGGGGGTGTTCTGAGTGGGTGTGGTGTGTGTGTGGGTGTGTGTGTGTGTTGTGGGTGTGGGATGTCTGAGTGATGCTGGATGTGTGTGGTGTGGTCGTGTGTGTGTGGGGGATGTCTGAGTGATGCTGGATGTTGTGTGGGGGTGGTGTCGTGTGTGGGGTTTTGGGATGTCTGAGTGATGCTGGATGTGTGTGTGTGTGGTGTGTGGGATGTCTGAGTGATGCTAGATGTGTGTGTGGTGTGTGGGATGACTGAGTGATGCTGGATGTGTGTGGTGTTGGTGTGTGGATGTCTGAGTGATGCTGGGTGTGTGTGTGTGTGTGGGATGACTGAGTGATGCTGGATGTGTGTGGTGGTGTGGGATGGTTGAGTGGTGGATGTTGTGTGTGTGTGTGTGGCGTGTGTGTTGTGTGTGGGATGTCTGGAGTGATGCTGGATGTGTGTGGTGTTGTGTATGTACTGAGTGATGCTGGATGTGTGTGTGTGTGTGTGTTTTTGGTGATGTGATGTGTGGTGTGTGGATGATGAGTGTGTGTGTGTGTGTGTGTGTGTGTGTGATGTGTGTGTGGTTGTGTGTGTGTGTGGTGTAATGACTGAAATGACGTGATGTGTGTTGTGTTTTTTTGTTGGGATTCTGAGTGATGCTGGATGTGTGTGGTGTGTGGTATGATGAGTGATGTGGGTTTTGTGATGTGCTGTGATGCGTGTGTGATGTGTGTGGTGTTTGTGATGTGTGTGGTGTGTGAGATGACCAGGTAATGGTGGGTGGGGATGTGGATTATGTGTGTGTGTGGGGTAGACTGAGTGATGCTGGATGTGTGTATGTGTGTGTGTGTATGTGATGACTGAGTGATGCATGGATGTGTGTGGTGTGTGGGATTACATGATGAGTGATGCTGGATGTGTGTGGTGTGGTGTGATGATTCTGAGTGATGCTGGATGTGTGTGGTGTGTGGGATGTCTGAGTGATGCTGGATGTGTGTGTGTGGTGTGGGCGATGACTGAGTGATGCTTGGATTGTGGTGCTGGTGTTAATCTGAGTGACGCTGGGTGGTGGGGATGTGTGTGGGTACGAGTGATGTGGATGTGTGTGTGGTGCTGATGTATGCGATGTGTGGTGTGTGGGATTTCTGAGTGATACTGGATGTGTGTTGGTGTGTGTGGGATACTGAGTGATGCTTGGGTATGTGTGGTGTGTGGGATGACTGAGTGATGCTGATGTGTGTGTGGGTGTGTGTGTGTAGTTGTGGGGGTGACTGAGTGATGCTGGATTTGTGTGTGGTGGTTTGGGATGTCTGAGTGATGCTGGATGTGTGTGTGTGTGTGGGATGACTGAGTGATGCTGGATTTTGTGTGGTGTGTTGTTGGATGTCTGAGTGATGCTGGATGTGTGTGTGTGTGTGTGGGGTGTCTGAGTGATGCTGGATGTGTGGTGTGTGTGTGGGATGACTGAGTGATGCTGGTGTGTGGGTGTTGTGTGGGATGCTGAGATGTGTGGTGGTGTGTGGGATGACTGAGTGATGTGGATGTGGTGTGGGGGGATGACTGAGTGATGCTGGATGTGGTGTTGGGAGACTGAGTGATGCTGGATGTGGGGTGTGTGTGTGCTGTTGTGGGATATCTGAGTGATGCTGGATGTGTGTGTGGGTGTTGTGAGGGATTTTCTGGTGTGTGTGATGTGAGTGTGGAATGTCTGAGTGATGCTGATTGTGTGTGGTATGTCTGAGTGATGCTGGATGTGTGGTGTGTGTGTGTGTGTGTGGGATGTCTGAGTGATGCTAGAATGTGTGTGTGTGGGGATGCTGAGTGATGCTGGATGTGTGTGTGGTGTGTGGATGTCTGAGTGATGCTGGATGGTGTGGTGTGGTGTGTTGGGATGTCTGAGTGATGCTGGATGTGTGTGGTGTGTGGGATGTCTGAGTGATGCTGGAATGTGTGTGTGGTATGTGCTGAGTGATGCTTTGGTGTGTTTTGTTTGGGGTGTCTGAGTGATGCAATATGTGTGTGTGTGTGGGGGGGGGGGGATATCTGAGTGATGCTGGGGTGTGGTGTGTGGGATGTCTGAGTGATGCTGGATTGTGTGTGGTGTGTGGTGTGTGTGTGTGTGTGGGATGTCTGAGTGATGCTGAATTTGTGTGTGGGATGTTTTGGAGGGGATGCTGGATGTGTGTGTGGGGTGTGGGGTGTGTGTGTGGGGGTGGGGATGGTCTGAGTGATGCTGAATTTGTGTGTGGGATGTCTGAGTGATGCTGGATTGGGGTTGTGTGTGGTGGGGTGGGATGGTCTGAGTGAATGCTGGGATGTGTGTGGTGTTGGTTTTTGGGAGTATGATGTGTGTGTGTGTGTGGATGTCTGAGTGATGCTAGGGTGTGTGTGTGTGTGTGGGATGTCTGAGTGATGCTGGTGGTGGTGTGTGGTGGATGTTGGGGATGCTAGAGTGTGTGGTGTGTGGATGTGAGTGTGTGGATGTGTGTGGTGTGTGGGTTGTCCCGAGTGATGCTGATGTGTGGTGTGTGGGATGTTGAGTGATGCTGAGTTGGGTGGGATGTCTGAGTGATGCTAAAGTGGTGGTGTGTTTGGGGTTGTCTGAGTGATGCTGGATGTGTGTGTGTGGTGTGGGATGACTGAGTGATGCGGATGTGGATGTGTGTGGTGGTGGATGTCCTGAGTGATGCGAGATGTGTGTGTTGGGATGTCTGAGTGATGCTAGATGTGTGTGTGTGTGGGGGGGGATGTCTGAGTGATGCTAGATGTTGTGGTGTGTGGATTGTCTGAGTGATGCTGGATGTGTGTGGTGTGTTGGTGTGTGATGCTGGTGTGTGTTGTGTGTGGGATGTCTGAGTGATGCTGATTTGTGTGTGTGTATGTCTGAGTGATGCTGGATGTGTGTGTGTGGTGTGGGTGTCTGAGTGATGTGGAGTGTGTGGTGGCGTGGGGATGTCGAGTGATGCTGGATGGTGTGGGGTGGTGGGATGTCTGAGTGATGCTGGATGTGTGTGTTGGTTGTGTCCCGAGTGATGCTGGATGTGTGTGGTAGTGCTGAGTGATGCTGATGTGTGTGGGATGCTGAGATGTGTGTTGTGTGGTGTGTGTGTGGATGTCTGAGTGATGCTGAGATGTGTGTGTGTGTGTGTGTGGTTGGGATCTGAGTGATGCTAGATGTGTGTGTGTGTGGTTGGATGTCTGAGTGATGCTGGATGTGTTGTGGTGTGTGGTATTTTGAGTGATGCTGGTGTGTGTGTGTGGTGTGGGGGTGTGGATGTCTGAGTGATGCTAGGGTGTGTGTGTGTGTGGGATGTACTGAGTGATGCTGGATGTTGTGTGGTGTGGTGGGTGGGGATGCTGAGTGATGCTGGATGTGTGTGTGTTGGATGCTGAGTGAGGATGGTGTGGTGTGTTGGATGTCTGAGTGATGCTGGATGTGTGTGTGGTGTGTGGATGTCTGGGATGCTGGAGTGTTGTGGTTGGATGTCTGAGTGTGCTGTGTGTTGTGTGTGTTTTTGTGGGATGTCTGAGTGATGCTGGATGTGTGTGTGTGTGTGTGGATGCGAGTGATGCTGATGGTTGTGGTTGTGGGTTGGTGGGGGGGGGGGGGAGTGATGGTTTGAGTGATATGCTGATGATGTGTGTGTGGTGTGTGGATGTACTGAGTGATGCTGGATGTGTGTTGTGTTGATGTCTGGTGATGTCTGTGTTGGATGCTGGGTGTGTGGTGTGTGTGTGGGATGTCTGAGTGAATGCTGGATGTTGTGTGGTGTTGTTGGATGTCTGAGTGATGCTGGATGTGTGTGGGGTGTGGTGTTGATGATGCTGAGTGTGTGCTTGGATTTGTGTGTGGTGTGGTGTGGGATGCTGAGTGATGCTGGGATGTGTGTTTGGTGTGTTTGGGGTGTCTGAGTGAATGCTGGATGTGTGTGTGTGGTGTGTTTGGATTTCTGAGTGATGCTGGATTTTGGTGTGTGTGTATGTTGGAGTGATGTGCTGGATTGTGTGTGTGGATGTCTGAGTGAATGCTGGATGTGTGTGGTGTGTTGATGTCTAGTGATGCTGGATGTTGTGTGGTGTGTGGATGTCTGAGTGATGCTGGATGTTGTGTGTTTGGATGTCTGAGTGAGCTCGATTGTGTGTGCGGGTGATGATGCTGGTGTGTTGGGAGTGATGCGAGGATCGATGGTGTGTTGTGTTGATTGTCTTGATCTATTTCTGGTGGTGATGTCTGCAGTGAACGTAGGTCTGACGTGGTGTGTGGTAAGGTGTGTGGACGGCTTGCTGGTGTTTGGGTCTAGCTGATGCTAAGAAGTTGTTTTGGGATTTTTCTATTATGCTGGATTGTGTTGTTGAATCGATGTTTTTGATTTTTGTTGTGATGCCAAAAAGCGATGCATGTGTTGTGCTCTAAAGGGATGACAATGACTTGTGATTGTGGTCGGATGTCCGAGTGAGCTGGATTGTGTGTTGTGTTGGATGTCGAGTGGATGCTGATTGTGTTGGAAACTGACTGCAAGTTGGTGGTAGTGTATTGAAAGTCCAGAGTATGCTGGATTGTGTGTATTGGATGTCCTGATAACATCGGACAGATAATGTTGGAGAAACGCATGCGACTCAATGCACGAATGTGTGTTGATGTGTTGGATGTCTGAGGATGCTGATGTGTGTGTGGGATGTCCTGAAGCGAATGGTGTGGGTTGGATGTTGATGTGGGATGTGTGGGGGTGGGTTGGTGTGGGTTTAATTTTGTGGGAGTTGGTGCGGGGTTTTTTGGGTTTTGTTGGATTTTTGGGTGAGGGGGGTGTTGGGGAGGCGAAAACGGTGTTTTTTTTTTTTTTTATTAATTTTTTGGGGGGTTATGGAGTAAATTTTTTGTTTTAGTGTTGGGGGGTTTAGTTTTGGGTTTTTTTGGGGGGCTGAGTAGTGGGGTTTGGGGGTTTTTGGTCCTATATGCAAAGTTTGTGGGTTTTTTATTTCTGGTATCTTTTTTTTAAATTTATAGCAGGGGGGGGGAGTCCAGGAGCAGGGGGGTTTGGGGGGGGTGCCGAGGATGGGAAGGGTTTTGGGGGGGAGGGGAAAAAGGGGTTTTGGGGGTTTTTGGGGCGGGAAAGGGGGTGGTTTTTGAATTTTGGAAAAGGTTTGGGGGACAACAAAAAAAACCCCAAAAAAATTTTTAAAATTTTTTTAATAAAAAAAAACAAATTCCCCCTTTTCAGAGTGTTTGCTGGATGTTTTGTGTGGGGGTTGAGTGATGTGGATGTGTGTTTTGGTGTGTTGGTTGTTTGAGTGATGTGGTTTGTGGTGTGGGGTTTGGTTTTGGAGGGTTGGGGGATGCTGGTGTGGGGGTGGGTTTGTCTGAGTGATGTTGGATGTGTGGTGGTGTTTTGGATGTCTGAGTGATGCTGGCCCTTTGTTTTGTGGGGGTGTTTGGATTTTCTGAGTGATGCTGGATGTGTGTGGTGTTTTGGGGAATGCTGGGGTTTTGATGTGGTGTGTGGGGTGTGTTGGATGTTCAGGCAACCCACCAGTCGGGCCCGAGGGGACGACCCCAGTGTTTGCTGGGGAAGGCTCCCCCAAAAACAAACAAAAGGGTGGGCTTTTTTTCTTTTTCTTTTTTTTTTTTCCTTTAATGTTCTGTCTGCCACCAAAAGAAAACGTTACAGTTTCTCCCCTGTTTGCTCTAAAAAGGTTTTTGGGGAAGCGCTCCCTTTGGAATTATTTTGGCTTTTTTGCTCAATAGTGCCAAGCTTAGTGGGTTTATCGTTTTTTTGAGCATGCCAAAAGTTTTTCCCGCTTTTTAATGCCTCTCAATTTGTGTATGTATAATATTCAGGGTTTTTCTGAATTATATATTTAATATTTATAAAACCAGAAACCCAAAAAAAAACAGCAAGCAAAAAAACGGGGAGTTTAAAAACAACAGCAGAAAGGCAAACAAAAAACAAGCACTCACTTCACCAGGATGGCGGGACACGGGAAATGGTGAACGGGCATCGAGGGAAAGCGACCCAAAAAAAACGGGTTGAGGAACACTTTGCCTGCCCAAGGCAGGACATAAAACCGGGAACGCCGTAGAAAGTCAATGTTTCGCCCTCCTGAAAATAAATCCCAAGAAACAAAACACCCCACACACACACCACCACACCACCACACACAACACACAACAACACACACACACAACAAACACCACAAAATGTTATTATATTTTATATATATTATATATATTTTATATTTTTATATATATATAATTATAAATATATATCACTTTACACAACATACATACTCACACAAAACACTTCTACACATACCACACAAAACCTTTATACATACACACATAACACAATACATACACACTATTTTCACAAAACATAACACGTACATAAAATTTTCCCTAAAACAACAAAACCACACACAACCCCACAAAAACACACACAAAAACCACACCCCAAAAACCCCCCCCCAAACCCCAAACCCCAAAACACCAACACCCCACACCCTACAAAAAACCCTTTAAGAACTGAAAGGGAAATTTAACGATCACAAAAACCTCAAGTACAAAATTTTCAATAAAAAAGAATACAATGTTTTTATCTACGAAGCCGAGAACCCCTTCAGGTGGTCAACTGACATCGGTGACACGGTGAAGGGCCCTCGGGGCCCAGGTGAGCGACAAGACTCGGGGTGTCAAAGGGACACTACCCCACAGAGGGGAGCCCGCCACCCTTTGCCCCTCCCTTTCCCCCTCCTCCACCCTTTTCCCAAGGCAGGGGGACTGAAGAAAAGGGAGAATTTCCGCGGGAGACACAATGAGTTTTGTGGGCCATGGATCCCTTTGCGGGGGGACAGGCTAGCTCCCCCCTGATCGGGCCTCGCCTCCCAAAGCGGGAGGCCCAAGCGGGTTGCCTGGTGCCCCCGGGGGGAGTAAACAGTTTTGGGGTTCCCAGAAAACCCCTCCCCAGTTCACCCCTTTTAAAAATTAGCCCAAATCCCCTTTTTTTTTGGGAAGGGGGAAAATTTTAAAAGCGGGGGAGAGGGTTTGGCGCCGCTCCCAATATGCTGGCCCCTGGAGAGGCTGGGTCTCTGCCCGCTCGTCCCCAACGCCCTGTTTTATGGGACCCCCCTTTTTTTTTTAACTTATTTGATACAATGAACAGAGCAATTGGGAAAAAGTCAACAAGAAGGGGGATGTCATCCTTTAGTAGGGGTCAATAAAAAGTTTCAAGAACGCCCTTTTTCTTATGAACTTTAATTGTTTTACTTCTGAAAAAACACATAAAAAAAAAAAATTTAAAAAACCCCCCAAACATTGTTTTCATTCTGTTAAACCCCATACTTCTTGAAGGAAAAATTTGAAAAAATGTTTTTAAAAAGAAAGTCAGAAAATAGCTGACAGTAAAAATGGTAAAAAAATTGTTCCCAAGCTCTGTGCCCCCAGGTGCCATGACCTAATTTTTTCAAAGGGACAAACCTTTTTGGAGAAGGGGCACCTTTTCCTCTGTTTTTACCTTCCAAAAGAGGGCAGGAAACCCATTTAAACAGGAAACAGAAAACCCCCTTTGAGGGGGCGAGTACCCAATTTGGGAAATCAGGTATCCTCTAAGGGGTGAGTACCAAATTTATCAACCCCGGGCCTTGGCCGGTCCCAACCCCGGTTGAAAAAGGGGAGGGGGGTTGGGGTGGGGCTGGGAAAACCCCCCCCCGAAAAAAACAAAGTTGCTACGGGAAAAACGCAAAAAAGGGACCAAAGGGGGATACTGCCCGGGGAAAGAGGAAGGGTCCTCCCCCAAAAGAGGTGTAGGGACGCCCTGTGGGGGGAAAGCCGTGATTTCTAGGGAAAGGGCCAAAAGGGCCCGCCCCCCATTTTTACCCGCCCGGGGACATAAACCGTCGGAACGGGAATTTTGAGGACATGTATAAAGCCGGGAAAAACAACCCCAAGTAGAAGCAGAGATAAAAATTTAAAACCCTCACTTTTTTTTTGGGCTTATGAGACCATTGGCACAGTAGGCAAAGGGGACTGCTCACGGAGAGATGCTGCTTTATTCTGGCAGGAAGAAGAAAAACCCCTCCCACACAAAAGGGTGTAGGTCATGTTGTCAAGCCTTTTGCGCAGCGAGCCCGGGTTTGGATGGGAACCACCGATCAAGAATCATCCCCGGCACCCTTCGGGAAATAAAAAGAAGATAAAGGGATGAACTAAATCCGGGG
Source organism: Rapana venosa (assembly GCA_028751875.1). Lineage (NCBI taxonomy): Eukaryota > Metazoa > Mollusca > Gastropoda > Neogastropoda > Muricidae > Rapana > Rapana venosa. Next base: position 25,252,925 of record CM054165.1, on the reverse strand, counting down.
TTATCCCCCAAACTAATGAGGGCGATGAAGAACCCAAAAGACCCAATTCTAAAAGGGCTGCATAACGTCATTGCCAAGAAACCCGAAAAAGAAAATAAACATCCCCCATGGGTGACTTCAATCCCAAAATTTTTGGGAAAGAAAACCCAGGGGATGCGGGGAAATTTTGGGGAAAGACCGGATTGGAGAGATGAATGGGGAATGGCGAAAAGTTTGAAGACTTCTGTTTTTATCAACAATCTGGTAACCAGTGGCACCCTTTTTTTCCCCCCCCAAAAAAGGAAAAAACAAAAGGCCCCTGGGTATCACCAAATCATGTGATGAGAATCATATCGACCATTCTGAAGGGCCAAGAAAATTCAGGGGGTTCTCTACGGGAATGTAAGGGTGAAAAGAGGGCGACGTTGCATTGAAAACCATTTTTTGGTAGCCGGGGCTGAAGAAAAGCTTAAGAAAAAACTGGATGGAAGAAAACACCAAAAAGCCCCCAAAAAGTTCAACCCACCCTGTTTGAAAGACTCAAAGAAAAATGAAAAATTTTAAAGCTTTTCCCTCCCCAACAAGAAACCAAGTTTTAAAAGAACGGGTTGAAAAAGAAAACTGAAATCGGAGCCAGGGGAAAAGAAAGTGAAAGAGACAAAAGCCCAATTTTGTCAGGAAGTAGGGGGGCCCCAAGAGACCCCAAGAAGGAATGGATACCCGGCAGTCACAATGGGAAAGATTTGGAAAAAAAGGAACGAAAAAAAAGAAACCCGCATTTAAAAACAAACACCCGGGACAAGAGCAGCAAAGGAAAAGGCCAAGCGGGGACTTCACAGAACCCAACAGAGAAGTCAAAGGAGGCAAAAAACAGAAAAAGCGCAACCCCCATCGCACCCAAAGCAGAGGAGGCCCGGGGAAAACCCGGGCACCCCAGTAACAACTTGAAGTTTGCTGTATGCCACCCATTTAAAGGAAACTCTAAAGGGAAGTACAGCGGGCCCTGGGGCGAAAATTTTCAAAAAAACCAAGAAAGGAAACACCACCCGGGGCCAGATTTTGGCAATAAAAAGAGGGGCCCTAGCACTTTGGGGAACTCCTAAAAGACCCGTCGCTTAAAAACCCCCCGGGACTTTCGACCGGCTGTTGGGAGCCTAGACATCAACTGTGAGCAACCAAACCCTGGGAGGAGATAGGAAACCCTAAAATGTGAGAAATGGCAAGGCAGCAGGCCCCGGAAAAAAATCCCGGGCAGAAGCCCCTAAAGGCAGACCTGGAGCCCAGGGGTAAAAGATGCTGTACCCTCTCTTGGGAAGATTTGGGAAGAGGGGAAAAAGGGTCCCATAAAGACTCAAAGGAGGGCTACCTCATCAAGCTCCCAAAGAAAGGGAGACCTCAGCAAAATGTGCCAAATATAGAGGGGTTTTAAAGCTTCTGTCGGTGCCAGGAAAAAATCTTTACGGGATCCTCCCGAGAGAATGAAAATTTCAGTGACCCTCTCCTTGGACCAGCAGGCGGCTTCCGCCAGAACAGATTTATGCGTTGAAACAGATTTTCCACTTTCGCTTCAAACGTTTGGGCAAAAACTTTTTGAAGGGGGGAACTTTATCTTTATACATCAAATTTTGATTATGGAAAAGCATTCGACAGGGGGGACCCAACACCTCTGGGGAAAAAGCTTCGCCCCCCATGGAGTGCAAAAAATGGTCAACTTGATCAAAAATCCCAGAAAGGGAAGGGCCCTTTTTGGGTGGTCCCCCCGGGGGACAATCACAAAAAGCTTTTTAAGGAAAGCCGGAAATCATGCAAAGGTGTCTCCCGTCACCTTTTCCCCTTCCCCCTGGCGGAATTTTAATTGGACCTTTAAAAACAAACAACAGCTACAGAAGGAAAAAGGAATCCAGTGGGGGCATGTGGGGCCCGCTGGGGTGATCCTTTGATTTTACAGCGACCTGGCCCTGCTTTCCCACAGCGCCAAAAGATGCGGGCAAGACTAAGAACTAGCAGCCACCTCTTACAAGTTGGGGGCTCAAGAAAATGAAAGGGGAAAAACCAAGATTCTCAAGTTAAAGTTGCGAGTGAGGGCCCAGTCACACAAATGGGAAGGGTGGAAAAGAAGGGGGAGACATTCAAAATACCTAAGGGAGCTCAAATTTTAAAATGCAAGGGGGGCACGGGCAGACGTCAGAGCAAGAAATTGGGAAGGTGAGGGCAGCGAATTTTAGCTGAAGAAAAAATCTGGGCTCCCCAAGGGAGTTTTCGACCCCCTCAAAGATTATTTCCCCAAATTTAACTCAACGTAAAAACAGTCCCAAATGAATGAAAAGGGGGCATGGGGACCAAAAAACCCCCATCAAGAAAATGCAGACCTTCATCAACAGTGCCTTTAGGGCGAATCCTTTAAGATCCCTGCCCGGGCACCAAAGGGCAACCCAGACTGTGGCAAATAACAACCAGGGTGCCAAAACCGAGGGAAAGAAAAACCCGGGGCAGGAGAGGGGGGGGATCAGGGACACCCCGAGAAAACCAAACAGCAACATCACAAGGGAGGCACTATCATGGAATCCCTATTGAAAACCAAAAGAGGAAGGCCAAGAAACACCTGGCGACGTGACCTTGAGGCAGAAACCAAGAAGATGGGATATACCTGGAGAAAGCTGGAGAGAATAGCCCAGGACAGAGGACTCTGGCGGACTGTTGTCGGCGGCCTATGCTCCAGGGGGAGTGATGGGCCTAAGTAAGTAAGTAAGTAAGTAAGTAAGTAGCTAAGTGGCGACGCGTTCTCCCGCTCTCCCCGGGGAGAGCAGCCCGAATTTCACGGAGAGAAATCTGCCGTGACTTAAAGTGGTATGAAATAAAATCTGAGCGCTTTGATTTGTTGCTTTACAAGATTCAGCGCTATATAAATTCCATACATTATTATTATTATTATTATTATTATTATTATCCAGTCATCAGATATCCATCTAAAGAGGGCGGGTATCCCGTTATCAGGTATGAAAGGATCCATCACAATAGGTAGCCACACTCAACGCTGCTTAACCCTCGTTTGGGGACAGCGAGTGTTCCGACCACCAAGTGATCCCAGCTCCCTCATCCTTCAAGTAGAAAGTCAATGGCAACACTTACAGGACCACTGTTTTATTGATAAAGTTCGGGGTTGGGTGTTTGTTTTTTTACAGAAAGAGGTGATGATAGTATATTTTAAGAAGAAGGAGCAAACATGTTTAAGTAGAAGGCCAGTAAACACCTAACAGTCTGCAGCACAGTGTGCGAAATAGGCACCACACGGTTGAAGGAAAAGCCTGATGGCAACGGCTTCTTGAAGGACGAAGCTCAGTGAACATGTCACAGCAGCAGGTCTAGTAACAACGTCCCCAGAAAGCAGTGCACAACGAAGTGACAACAATAATCATGTCAGAGCAGTTTATTGAGCCAGCTGACCTAAAATGATCCAAACCATAACACACGCACAATTAAGAAAACACTCAGCATCCAGTTGATAGCAATATGCACGGCTTATACGTCAAGTAAAAAAAGAGCTCCTGCATGTGACACCAGTTAATCTTTAACTTTATAAAGCTCCTACATGTAACACCAGTTTATCCTTTATAAAGCTCCTACATGTAACACCAGTTTATCCTTTATAAAGCTCCTACATGTAACACCAGTTTATCCTTTATAAAGCTCCTACATGTAACACCAGTTTATCCTTTATAAAGCTCCTACATGTAACACCAGTTTATCCTTTATAAAGCTCCTACATGTCATGTGACACCAGTTTATCCTATAAAAAGCTCCTACATATGACACCAGTTAATCCTTTAATTAAAAAAGCTCCTACATATGACACCAGTTTATCCTTTCATTAAAAAAGCTCATACATATATGTGACAACAGTTTATCTTTCATTTTATACAGCTCCTACATGTGACAACAGTTTATCTTTCACTTTACAAAGCTCCTACATGTGACACCAGTTTATCCTTTACTGAAAAAACCTCCTACATGTAACACCAGTTTATCCTTTATAAAGCTCATACACGTGACACCAGTTTATCCTTTATAAAGCTCTTACATATAACACTAGTTTATCCTTTATAAAGCTCTTACATATAACACTAGTTTATCCTTTATAAAGCTCTCACATGTAACACCTGTTTATCCTTTATAAAGCTCCTACACGTGACACCAGTTTATCCTTTATAAAGCTACTACATGTGACACTAGTTTATCCTTTATAAAGCTCCTACATGTGACACCAGTTTATCCTTTATAAAGCTCCTACATGTGACACTAGTTTATCTTTTATAAAGCTCCTACATGTGACACTAGTTTATCCTTTATAAAACTTCTACATGTGACACAAGTTAATCTTTAAATTTATAAAGCTCCTACATGTGACACCAGTTTATCCTTTATAAAGCTCCTACATGTGATATCAGTTTATCCTTTATAAAGCTCCTACACATGACACCAGTTTATCCTTTATAAAGCTCCTACATGTGACACCAGTTTATCCTTTATAAAGCTACTACATGTGACACCAGTTTATCCCTTTATAAAGCTCCTACATGTCACACTAGTTTATCCTTTATAAAGCTCCTACATGTGACATTAGTTTATCCTTTATAACACTCATAGATGTAACACCAGTTTATCCTTTATAAAGCTCCTAAATGTAAAACAAGTTAATCTTTAACTTTATAAAGCTCCTACATGTGACACCAGTTTATTACTTATAAAGCTCCTACATTTGACACCATTTTATACTTATAAAACTCCTACATGTGACACCAGTTTATCCTTTATAAAGCTCCTACATGTGACACTAGTTTATCTTTTATAAAGTTTCTACATGTGACACAAATTAATCTTTAACTTTATAAAGCTCCTACATTGGACACCAGTTCATCCTTTATAAAGCTCCTACATGTGACACTAGGTTATCCTTTATAAAGCCCATATATGTAACACCAGTTTATTAATTATAAAGCTCCTACATGTGACACGCGTTTATCCTCTATAAAGCTCCTTCATGAGACACCAGTTTATTCTTTAATTAAAAAAGCTCCTACATGTGACACCAGTTGATCCTTTAGTTAAAAAAGCTCCTACATGTGACACCAATTTATCCTTTAATTTAAAAAAGCCCATACATGTGACACCAGTTTATCCTTTAAAAAGCTCCTACATGTGACACCAGTTTATCCTTTATAGAGATCCTACATGTGACATTAGTTGATCTTTAACTTTATAAAGCTTCTACATGTGACACCGGTTCATCCTTTATAAAGCTCCTACACCTGACACTAGTTTATCTTTTAGAAAGCTCCTACATGTAACACCAGTTTATCCTTTATAAAGCTCCTACATTTGACACCAGTTTATCCTTTATAAAGCTCCTACACGTGACACCAGTTTATTCTTTATAAAGCTCCTACACGTGACACCAGTTTATCCTTTATAAAGCTCCTACATGTGACACCAGTTAATCTTTAACTTTATAAAGCTCCTACATGTGACACCAGTTAATCCTTTATAAAGCTCCTACATGTCATGTGACACCAGTTAATCCTTTAGAAAGGACCTACATGTGACATCAGTTAATCCTTTAATTTAAAAAGCTTCTACATTTGACACCAGTTTATCCTTTCATTAAAAAAGCTATTACATGTGACACCAGTTTATCTTTCATTTCATAAAGCTCCTACATGTGACAACAGTTTATCTTTCACTTTATAAAGCTCCTACATGTGACACCAGTTTATCCTTTACTTAAAAAAAGCTCCTACATGTAACACCAGTTTATCCTTTATAAAGGTCTTACATGTAACACCAGTTTATTCTTTATAAAGCTTCCACATGTAACACCAGTTTATCCTTTATAAAGCTCCTACATGTAACACCAGTTTATCCTTCATAAAGCTCCTACATGTGACACCAGTTTATCCTTTATAAAGCTCCTTAATGTGACACCAGTTTATCCTTTTTAAAGCTCCTATATGAAAAACTATTTAATCCTTTATAAAGCTCCTACATTTGACACCAGTAAATCTTTCACTTTATAAAGCTCCTACATGTGACAGCAGGTTTCCTGTATAAAGCTACTACATGTCATGTGACAGTAGTTTATCCTTTTTAAAGCTACTACATGTAACATCCGTTTATTAATTATAAAGCTCCTACATGTAACACCAGTTTATCCTATAAAAAGCTCCTACATGTGACACCAGTTTATCCTTTAAAGAAAAAGCTCGTACATGTGACACCAGTTTATCCTTAAAATAAAAAAGCTCCTACATGTGACACCAGTTTATCCATAAAATAAAAAAGCTCCTACATGTGACATCAGTTTATTCGTTAATTAAAAAAGCTTCTACAAGTAAGACCAGTTTATCCTTTAATTAAAAAGCCCATACATGTTACATCAGTTTCTCCTTTAATAAAAAAAAAAGCTCCTACATGTAACACCAGTCTATCCTTTATAAAGCTCCTACATGTGACACCAGTTTATCCTTCAAAAAGCTCCTACATGCGGCACCAGTTTATCATTTAATTTTAAAAGCTTCTACATGTAACACCAGTTTATCCTTTAATTAAAAAGCCACTACATGTGACAACAGTTTATCCTTTAATTAAAAAATCCCTACATGTGACAACAGTTTAGCCTTTAATTTTTAGAGCTCCTACATGTGACAACAGTTTATCCTTTCATTAAAAAAGCCCCTACATGTGACAACAGTTTAATCTTTTAATTTTTAGAGCTCCTACATGTGACAACAGTTTATCCTTTCATTAAAAAAGCTCCTACGTGTGACACCGGTTTAGTCTTTAATTATAAAAGCTCCTACATGTGACACCTGTTTATCCTTTAGTTAAAAAACTTCTACATGTGACACCAGTTTATCCTTTAAAAAGCTCCTACATGTGACACCAGTTTATCCTTTATAAAGCTCCTACACGTGACACCAAATTATCCGTTATAAAGCTCCTACATGTGACACCAGTTTATCTTTAACTTTATAAAGCTCCTTCATGTGACTCCAGTTTATCTTTTAATTAAAAAAGCTCCTACATGTAACACCAGTTTATCCTTTAATTAAAAAAGTTCCTAGATGTAACACCAGTTTATCCTTTATCCTTAACACCAGTTTTCCCTTATAAAGCTCCTACACGTGACACCAGTTTATCCTTTATAAAGCTCTAACATGTGACAGAAGAGTTTATCCTTTAAAAAGCTCCTACATGTCATGTAACACCGGTTTATCCTTTTAAAAAGCTCGTACATGTGACACCTGTAGAGTTTATCCTAAAGGCCTTGTGTCAGCCTGACACTGACCAAGAGAAAGCCAGGACGAGGGTCTTGAAGGCGCTTCTCCAGCCCCTGAACAAGGTGTGGTAGGTATGTCTCTGCTGCCTGTCCCCGTGAGCCTTCTCTGCCTCAGCCAGAAGGCCCAACTTTTCCCTGGTGTCTGGGGCCTTGCTCTTCCCGTTGATCCTGGCGATCCTGTCCACAACCTCCTCTGCTGCCTCCAGCTTCCCTTTAGCCGCCAGCCAACGCACACTCTCTGGCGAAAAACTGGCAAGGGAAAACATTTATAGGGACATGTCAGTATGTTTTGAGGTTGCTGTAGTCTGCAACCAACATAGAGACTTTTTCAGGTAAGTCTGCAACCAACATTGAGACTGTTTTGAGGGTTTGGGGGTGCAACCAAAATAGTCTAAGTTTTCAGCGCAGAGAGACTGTGGATATTTCATTTGATATTTGATATTTATTCTTTTATATCGAGGATAATGGAATAAGCACTTGTGTGCTTTTTTTACATCTAGTCCCCGTGTGTATACGGTTTTGTAAATTGTCATCTGTTACCACCGGTACACAATGGCCTACTCTTACGAAAAATGGAACAGGATTTTAACGTGTGTGCAAGATGTTCTGCGTGCGTTCGCACACAGGGCCTCGGTTTATAGTCTCATCCGAAGGCTTTGAACATTCAGTTCGATTTTTTGTCAACAACTGGGAGAAAGGGCGAGGATGGGAATCGAACCCAGAATTCTTACGGGTTAACTTGTTGCCAAGGCAAAACGTCTTAAACATCCTGCCACTTTCCCTACGGGACAGGGAGGAAGAAAAAGTACAGTCACCTCTGTGCCCTGAGGGAAGGAAGCACAGTCACCTCTGTGGCCCGGAGGGAGGGAAGGCTTCAGTCACCTCTGTGTCCCCTGGAGGGGGGGGAAGGCTACAGTCACCTTTTGTGCCTGGAGGAAGGAAGGCTACATCCACCTCTGTGCCCTGGAGGGAAGAGAAGGCTACAGTCACCTCTGTGGCCCTGGAGGAAGGAAGGCTAACAGTCACCTCTGTGGCCCTGGAGGGAAGGAAGGCTACAGTCACCTCTGTGGCCCTGGAGGGAAGGAAGGCTACAGTCACCTCTGTGGCCCTGGAGGGAAGGAAGGCTACAGTCACCTCTATGGCCCTGGAGGGAAGGAAGGCTACAGTCACCTCTGTGGCCCTGGAGGGAAGGAAGGCTACAGTCACCTTTGTGGCCCTGGAGGGAGGGCAGGCTACAGAGGAAGCCCTGCTGGGCGGTGCAGGTGTGCAGGTCTCTCTTCTCCTCCCTTTGCAGGAACTCCGAGGTTCACCAGTGCTGTCATTTTGCACGTGCGACTGTTCTTGCCCACCCTTGAGGTAGCTACATTCTGACTGCGGGGATGATGTCTAAAAACAACACCGGTATGCCTGCATTTAAAAAACCAATGTCATTCATTTCCTCCAGGAGGAGCTGGCAGACCACGCTTCCGTCCACTGTAAGTGATAGTAGACAATAGAGAAAAGGATTATGAGCAATGTATAACAAGGCGAGGGAAGTGTGGGTGTAAATGAGCTTGTGTAAGTTAGAATGCGTCATTAGAGTCAAGAGAGAGAGAGAGAGAGAGAGAGAGAGAGAGAGAGAGAGAGAGAGAGAGAGAGAGAGAGAGAGAGAGAGAGAAGGTGTGATGTGTGTGTGTGTGTGTGTGTGTTGAGGGGGAAAAAAGAAGAAAACCTCAAGAGGACTAACCCCCCCCCCCACCCCCGACAACCCCGAAAAAAGCAAAATATTACTGGATACCATACTTTGTATAACATAACTAGTCTAACATAACTAACAACTAATACAACATAAACCATAAGGACACATAGCAGCTTAACGTGAATCAGAGGTAGATACCAAACAGATTGCTATTGAAATAAACAGAGAACTCGCGAAGAAGCGAAAATTTATTCAAAATGTGCTCTAGAGATAAAAGACAGTCGGGTGGATGACAGTGTCCAAGCTTTTGTGAAACCGACAGTCCTGTTAATGAGCAGCGCACAAGCAAACGTGAACCGTGATTTGTTCACCACACAAACATTGAATATTTTTGCAAAATTTTGTACGGAGAGCATTCAAGCGAAAACGATACATTAGACTGATAATATGTATGGGACATTGAGAGAAATCCGGGAACAAGAGGGAGTTGGTTCTACAAAGAAGTACTTTTCAAACAGTTTTTATAGTACTGAGAATCCGAGTTCTTAAGAATGTCATGAAAGCGACTGGAAGATGCGCGTGTACATCTAAAGGAATAGGAAGAGTTTCTGTACCTTTAGAATTGTGAGCTGCTTTTCTGGCAGCTTGATCCACTCTTTCATTGGGAATAATCCCACAGTGTGAAGGAACCTACAAGAATGTTACAGCCACATCTTTAACTGACAAAAGATGTATGAGATGGTTTATTTCTGTTGTAATTTTACTTCTTGTGTTTTGATCAGTAGATCTAAGCGCATGTAACACCGATTTAGAATCTACACAAATTAAGATGTTACCGGCATTCATGGGTAGAAAGGAAATATAATTTAAAGCCATAAGTATGGCTACAAGTTCAGCCGTCAAAATAGATAAACAACGCCCGAAATGATAGTCTCACACTTTTTTAAGCGGGGTTTTACAAAACACTCCAAAAACCCCTACCGTCTTCAAGCACAAACCGTCCGTAAAAAACATGAAAAAATTTTATAGTGATTATTTGTGATGGTACACCAAACTTTTTAACAATGCGGTGAATTGTTTTTTTTGATACTTAGATTATCTATGTCAAATCTGGGTTTTGTTTACCCCCCCTTTGGGAATTGCGCAAAGGGGTTTAAACACATGCTTTTGTTCATTTTTAATATTAAAAAATGCGGAAGCAAAGAACTAAAGATTTTAAGGAGGGGATCTTTCACCTTTTTAAAAAACCTTACAATCAAGGGGATTTGGGTGAGGGGAGAAATCTCATAAACGACCTTTAACAAAAATTTTGGCAGCAAGGCTTTTCTGATTCACAAGGGGTAGTATACCCGCTTCCTCAAAAAAAAATTTTAATATTGGGACACCATGCAATTTTTACAATTTTAAATCTAGACGTATTTTGCAAAACGGTTTCAACGGTGTTAAATTTTCACGTCAAGACCTCGTTTAATCTCCCCAAACAACTTAGGGAAGAAGGGAGGCTGATGTTACCTCCATTAAAAACAAAAACCCCCTCAAGGGGTCCCAGGGTGGCTCGAACCCAACCCCGACACGAGCAGCCCCCATAACCACTATCTCCCCCCCTCCCCTCCCTCCCCCCTCCCGTTGCATTTGTTTTTCCGGGAAAATTTCGGAACAACAAAACCAGAAACCTTTGGGAAAATTTTGTGTTTCAAATAGAACAATAAAGCAGAAATTCGTTTTTTTCACTCGTTAAATAACAAAAAAACACAAAAATTACTCTCCGAAACTAATAATCCATTGTATGAGAGGTCAATATTCAACACCAAACAAAAAAATTTAAAAACAGACATTTCAAACGAAAAGTATTAAAAATTGAAATCCGGGAAAATGCAACATGAAAAATTGCCAAATTTTTTTTTAAAAAAATTGTAATAGGGTTTTAGGATGGGGCGTTGGTTGTTTTTAAACGATTTTTAAAAGAAAAGGAAAGAAAATACCCCAAAATGCTTCAGACAAGGCAAAAAAATTTTATTTTTTTTTATAACCATCAAAAGATAAAAATCAACAATTGACCCCTATCGGGACCGGCTCCTAAGGAAAGGTGGTCACTGCAATCTGACCCATTTGGTGGGGGTCACACGGGGCAAATTTCTAACCTTAAGACGATAATCTCAAACCCATGGAAATATCTACACCCACTGCATCAACGAAAACAACAAAACTATGGTAATATCTACACCCAGGCAACAACGTGAACAACAAAAACTAGTAAACACCCCCTAGCAGACAACCAAACACAGAAACTATGGTATATCTACACCCTTACAAAAACCAAAAAACAACAAAACTTGGAAACACCCCCTTTAAGCAGAAAACCTAAACAACAGAAACTAGGGAATATCTACCCCCCTTACAGAAAAACCAAAAACAACAAAAACTATGGAATATCTACACCCTTGAAAAAAACCCTAAACAACAGAAACTATGGAAATATCACACCCCTTAGAGCGCCCAAAACAACAGAAACAGGGCCCAATCTAAAAACCTTTAAAAATAACCAAACAACAAAACATGGTAATATCTCCCCCCCTTTTACTAGCAACAACCTAAACAACAGAAACATGGTAATACTACACCCTTAGCGCAGACAACCTAAACAAAGAAACAAGGAAAAAAATTTTACACCACAAACAACAAAAAAGGAAGTAAATAAAGAACAAAGCTGCTTTTCACGGCCAGACGATATAAAAAAATAAGAAGAAGAAATTTTGGGGGGAACAATTTTCGTGCTGCGGGCGGGGAAAAAAATAGTCTGCAGAAAATTTGGGATGTCCAAAAAGGTCAAAGACTTTTTGCGGGGAGATAAACAATTTACCAACCATCAAAACCATTTTTACTCGCTTTAAAAAGCATGATTTCTCAATGAATTAAATGACTAAAAGAAATCCCAGTTTGAAATAGCGTCTTGTTGATGAAGAATTATCGAAAGCACTTAAAGGCAATAATATAACAAATCCCCCGGGCCCAGAGTATATGTGGAAGAACCCAAATTCTCCACTGAGCTCCCCAGGCCCTTTCAACCCTGTTCAGGCCCCTCACTGGATACTTGTCGATTCCGGGTTTAATTTGGAAAACTCCAATGTAATACCTCTTCCAAAAAAACCCCAAATCCTTCCGGCCCAAACGATTTAGCCCTAGCTCTCACATCTCTTGTGTGAAAACGCGGAAAAAGATCGAAAATTCCATTCTTTCTGCTACAGAAAGACCTTGACCCCGCAATTTGCATACGGGTCCGAAGGGGTGTCGAAATGCCAAAACTATCATTTTGAACAATTTTATCCATTTGAAACACCTACTCTCTTAATTTTGTGACTTTAGTTCAGCTTTCATAAATGCCCTCATTCTGGGTTTTTAAAATAAAATTTTAAAATTTGACGTAACAAACTTTTCTGGGGATTGAATTTTAACCAACAAAACCCCCTTTTTTGGGCCCAACAAAAAATTTCTTTGTTAAAATTTTCCTGCACTGGTTTTCCGGGGCCCCCTTTCCCCTTAAAAAATTTTATTTCAAAAATTTGGAAAAACCCCTTTGGGAAAATTCCCTTTTTGTAAATTCGAACATAGGCTCGATCCTCATCCGATTCCCCAACCCGGGGGACCCCACCTTGTAACCCTTTTGACCCCCATCGACTAAATTTTTAAAAAAAAGAGCCTTATTTAAAACAGGTAAATTAAGAATATTTTTTAAATTTAAAGGGGGAAAAATTTTTCAAAATTGGGGGCTGTTTTTTCCAAAAAACGGGCGTTAAATTTTTTTTTTAAAAAAAATTTTTTTTTTTTTTTTTTTTTTTTTTTTTTTCTTTTTTTTTTTTTTTTTTTTTTTTTTTTTTTTTTTTTTTTCCCTTTTTTTTTTTTTTTTTTTTTTAAAAAAAAAAAAAAAAAAAAAAAAAAAAAAAAAGCTTTTCCAATTTTTTTTCCCTTTTTTTTTCCCCCTTTTCCCCCCAAATTTTTTTTGTTTTATTTTTTTCTTTTCCCCCCCCCCCTTCCAAAAAACCCCCCTTTTCTTTTTTTTCTCCCTTTTTTTTCCCTTTTTCCCCTTTTTTTTTTTGGGGGTTTTTGTAAATTTTTTTTTTCCCAAAAAAAAAATTTTTTTTTTTTTTTTTTAAAACCCCCCCTTTTTTTTTAAATTTTTTTTTTTTTTTTAAATTTTTTTTTTTTTTTCCCCTTTTTTTTTTTTCTTTTTTTTTCGTTTTGTTTTTGGTTTTTTTTTTTTTTTTTTTGGGGGTTTTTTTTTTTTTTTTTTTTGTTTTTTCCCTTTTTTTTTTTTTTTTTTTTTGTTTTTTCAAACCCTTTTTTTTTCCCCTTTTTTTTTTTTCCCCAAAAAATTTTTTTTTTTTTTTCCTTAAAAAATTTTTTTTTTTAAAATTTTTTCCCCTTTTTTTTTTTTTTCCTTTTTTTTTTTTTTTTTTTTTTTAAAAAAAAAATTTTTTTTTTTCCCCTTTTACCCTTTTTTAAAAAACCCCCCCCCCCCCCCCCCTAAAACCCCCCCCCCCCGGGGGGTTTTCTTCCCTTTTTTTTTTTGGGATCCCCCCCTTACCAACCCCCCCAAAACCTTCCCCCGCAAAACCCCCCCCAAAAAAAAATTTTTTCCCCCTTACCCGGCCCCCCCCCCCGGTTTCACCCTTTTCCAAACCAAAAAAAAAAAACCCTTTTTCTTTTCCCTTTTCCCCAAAAAACCCTTTTTTTAAAATTCCCCCTTAAAAAAAAAAAAAATTTTTTTTTCCCCTTTTTTTAAAACTAAAAAAATTTTTTTTTTTTTTTTTTTTAAAAAAAAAAAAACCCTTTTTTTTTTTTTTTTTAAAAAAATTTTTTTTTTTTTTTTAAAACTTTTCCCCCCCAAAAAAAAAAAACCCCCCTTTGGAAACTAACCCCCTTTAAAAAAAAAAAAATTTTTTTTACAACCCCAAAAAAAACCTAAACAAAAAACAGGAAAATTCTACCCCCAGCAGAAAACTAACAACAAAAACTATGGTAATATTAACCCTTAGCTAGCAGACACCTAACAAAGAAACTAGGAAATCTACCCCTTAGCAGCAACAACCTAAACAAAGAAACAGGTAAAACTACCCCAGCAACAACTAAAAAAAACTATGGAATATCACCCCACGACAACGTGAACAACAGAAACAGGTATTCTACACCCTTACAAAACCCAAAACAAAGAAACTAGGGGAATATCACCCCCTTTACTAGCAAAAAACCAAACAACAAAACTATGTAATATCTACACCATTACAGACAACCAAACAACAAAACTATGGAAATACTCACCAATAGCGACAACCAAACAAAGAACAGGAATATCACCCCCTTAACAACAACTAAAAAAGAACTATTAAAAATCACACCCTTAGCTAGCAGAAAACCAAAAACAATAGAAACAATGGAATTCACACCCACCAGACAACCCTAAACAAAGAAACAGGGTAATTCTACACCCTTAGCTACAGACAACCTAAACAATAGCAAAACAAAAAATGGGTAAAATATCACCCCCTTTAGCTAGCAGACAACCTAAACAATAGAAACTTGTTATCTACACCCAGCAGCAACAAAAAACAACAGAAACTATGGTAAACTACACCTTAGCAGACACCAAAACAAAGAACAGGTAAACTCCCCCCTGCTAGGAAACCCAAAACGGTTTTTTCTAAAATTGCCGAAAAACCTCTGTTGGTTTCTACCCCTTTCCCAAAACCACAATAAAAACATGGTTTCTGGCAAAAAAAGCCAGAAACATAAACCACCCTTGTGAAAACCAAAAATTATTTAAAAACCCCCCTTAAAAAAACCAACGAAACAGGAATTTCCCCGGCAAAACAAAAAAAACTTTTTAAAAACAAACCCCCTTTGCAGAAAAAAAAAAAAAAAAGGGGGTAAAAAGGGGGACGTGGTCAAGGAAACCCCGCTTCCCGGGGGGGGGCGGGGTTTCCCCGGGGAAAATTTTTCCCCCCATGCCCGGGGGGGGTTTGGGGTTTTTGGGAAAAAAACGAGCCCTGTGTTCAAAAAAATTTTTAGCGCAAAAAAAACCCCAAACCAAAAAATTTTTAAAATTTTAAAAAAAATTAAAAAATAATAAAAAAAAAAAAAAAAAAAAAAACCACGCTAGGGGGGATTCTCCCCCTAAGCCCCCCCAATTCAAAAAATTTAGAAAATGGTAAAAAAAATCTACCTTTTATTTTTTTTAAAAGACACCAAAAAACCAACAAAATTAATTTAATTATTTTTTAAAAAAAAAACCCCCTTAGTCAACAACCAAACAACAGAAACTAGGGTTTAAATCACACCCGAGACAATAAAAAAAAGAAATATGGTTTTTCTCACCTTTAGCTACAAAAACCCCAACAACAGAAACTAGGAAATCTACCCCTTTAGCAGCAACCCCTAACAAAAAAAAACATGGTAATATCTCACCCTAGCAAAAAAACGTGAACAACAAAAACTAGGGTAATACTACCCTTTAAGCAACAACTGAACAACAGAAACTATGGTAATATCTACCCCGCAACAAAACAACAGAAATTTGGGTAAATCTACACCCTTATACAAAACCCCAAAACAACAGAACAGGTAAAATCTACCTTTAGCAGAAAACTAAAAAACAGAAACAAAGGTATATCCACCATTAGCAAAAACAAAAAAAACAAAAACTATGGAATATCTACACCCTTACTACAACAACCAAAACAACAGAACATGGTAAATCTAACCAACAACAACCAAAACAAAAAACTATGTAATATCACACCTTAGCAACAACCAAAACAACAAAAACTATGGAAATATCTACACCCTTAGCAGAAAAACCAAAACAACAGAAACTGGAAATATCAAACCCCTTAGCAGAAAACCAAACAAAGAAACTAGTATACACCCCTTTTTGCTACAGACAACCAAAAAACAACAAAACTAGGTAAATCTACACCTAGCAACCCCCAAAAAAAAAACTGGTTTTCCACCCTTTGGAAAAAACCAAAAACAGAAATGGTTTCACCCCATCCCAAACCCAAAAACAGAACCTTTTTCTCCCCCCCAAGAACAAGTCTTTTTTTAAAAAAGGGTAGCGTTTTTTTTCCCTCGGTTACACAACAAACAGAAAGCGCTTCACACCCAGTCCCAAGAAAACACAGTACATTTTCGGCAGCAAGAGGACCATCAGTCACGGGGCCAGTCAGCAGTCAGCAAGGGCGGGGTCAGCAGTCAGGCATAGGGGAAAAGTCCACCCATCAGTCACGTCAGCCAGGGCAGGCAGTCAGATCAGCATTCTCGTAGGCAGTCAGGCAGTCAGGCATTAGTCAGCAGCAGCACGTCATCAGTCCAGTCAGGGTTTCAGAGCACAGCAGTCGGCTTTCAGTCAGCAGCAGTCATCGGGCACAGGTCAGCGGGCAGCGGCAGCGGGCTCGTCGGGCATCAGGCAGATCACGGGCAGCGGGCAGTCAGCAGATCCAGCAACCCCATAGTCAGTAAAATCAGATCATCAGTATCACAGCGGGCGGGGCAGGCAGTCAGGCATCACAGTCAGTCATTTGCTGGGGCGGCAGTCGTCAGGTCAGGCAGTCACATGGGGGGCATTCATAGTCAGCCCCGGGTTCAGTTTTTCAATCGGGCCCCAGTTTTCCCCTTCAGGGCAGTCAGGCAGTCGGGCAAGTCAGTCGGCCCTTTTCCCGGTTTTATTTCAATCGGGGTCAGGCAGTCAGCAGTCAGTCGGCCCCTCATCAGTCATCAGTCAGTCAGTCAGCATCAGCTCAGTCACAGTCATTCGTCGGCGTCGGCAGTTCGGGCATCAGTCCGGGTCGGTCGTCGTCGTCAGTCAGTCAGTCAGTCAGTCAGTCATCAGTCAGTCAGTCAGCAGTCGTCGGGTCGTGGGCCCAGTCGTCATCGTCAGCCCAGTCATTCCGGCAGTCATCAGTCAGCAGCAGTCGGTCGGTGGTCGTCAGCGCAGCAGTCAGCAGTCAGTCATCAGCCAGTCAGTCATGGGTCGTGGGTGGGCCCGGTCGGTCATCGCATCAGCCCTCTCGGGTCAGGCAGTCAGGCATCGGCTCAGTCAGTCGGGCACTCCCTCACAACCACCCGAAAGGGGGGGCAGGGGGAATGGCGGCGGTGATGAAGTGGAGATGGCGCCAGTGGGGGAGCGCCAGGCATGAGGCACATAACCCGCCCCCACGGCCAGGCGGGAGGCGGCCAGGTAAGGACGCCCCGGTGGGGCGACGAACTCGATCATGTACACGATGCAGCCCCCAGGAAAGAGCTAAGCAGCCCCCCACGAAAAACCTGACAGGGGTGAAAGATCAGAGATATGCCAAACAGTTGCAGAAGACCCCATCGATTTTTAAACACAGATGATGGGGGATGGATCCTTCGATGAGCTAAAACCGAGGCCCCTGTGCGAACGCATCCAGACACTTGCGCACACGTTTTAAAACCGTTCCGCTTTTTTGAAAGAGAGGCCCCGGTGCCGGGGGAACAAATAAAAATTTACAAAACCGCATTATCCTCGATATAAAAATAATAAATAAAAAAAATTTAAAAATCATGTCATCTGACCTTTGATTTTTTTTTTACAAAAATTCCGCTATATAAATTCCATACATTTTTTATTATTTTTTATTTTTATTATTATTTTATTTTTTAATTTTTATTTTATTATTTTTATCCCAATCATTTTTAGCAGAGGGAAAGTTTCTTTTAATCATTAATGATACTTCTTCTAAACTACTCGTGCTGCTTGCTGCGCTGCTGCTGCTGCTGCTTTCCCCTTTTTTCCAAACATCAAAAACATCTTCATCATCATCATGACGACAACAGCAGCAGCAGCAACAACAACGGCAACGATGGCGAGACGAGGGCAAAGATTTTTTATGATGAGATTTGATGATGAGATGATATTTTATGAGATGATGATGAAAGATGAATGATGATGGGATGAGAATAACAAAGTATAAAAAAAATAGTTATTAAGTATGGAATATTAAGAATAAACAAAGCGCTGACTTTTTGACATTTACTCGCGCAAATGCCTAAAAAAGTAAAGAAAATTTAAAAAAACACAAACCCCCCCCAAACACACACACACACACACACACACACACCAAAACACACACAAAAACACCACACACACCCACACACCCCACACGTGTGTAGACTGGGTGATGAGAGGGGGGGTGTTAAAAGAGTAGACAGATAGTAGAGGGAAAATCTTAGAAGCAAATACTCATTAGGCGTTTTGGGCTGGGTTGGAAAATATTTAATGTCAGCTTTTGACGAAGGGAAGAGGAGGTCGTTCCCCGTAGATGGACCACAAAAAGGGGAAAAAGTGAGGCCAAAAGTTTTGTTTGAAACTTTTCAAAACAAAGTATCCGAAGCTGAACGAAGGGAACGGGATGAAGTGTACAAGTGAAGACAGTTACAAAGATAAGAGGTTGCAGATTTGTGGAGACATTTGGAACAGGGAAGCCAGGGAAGTGATCGCAAGAGAGGAGTAATGTGTTTAGAATTGTTCCAACTGCAGAGCACTGAATGCAGTGAAGGGAGTGGATGGATGATGCTGGTGTGCAGCCAAAAGAGAATGTCAGTAAGCTTGGATGTTAAGAAAAAAAATTGTTCTCAATCATTTAAAAAGCCCTCAATAATGAAGACAAGAGGAAGTGTCCTTAATCTTGAAGAAAAAGAAGTTTTCTCCATAATTTTAAAACAGAGAGGAAATATAATCAATCATTAAAAACAGAGAGGAAGTATGATCAATCATTTAAGGCGAAGCCCTCAATCTTGTAAGTGTCCTCAATCACTGAAGCCAGAGCGGAAGTATCATCAATCATTTAAACAGATAAATCGATCTTCCCAATCATTTAAAACAGAGAAAGATGTTATCAACCATCTGAGACAGAGGGGACGTCTTATCAATCATTTAAAACTGAAAGCCAGTACACTTAATCATTTAGAATAAAGAGGGAGTATCTCCAATCATTTGAGACAAAGAGGGAGTATCTCCAATCATTTGAGACAAAGAGGGAGTTATCTCCAATCATTTGAGACAAAGAGGGAGTTATCTCAATCACTTGAGACAAAGAGGGAGCATTCTCAATAAGTTCAGGAAAGGAGGAGTGTTCTCAATTATGCCAGAGAGTCGTTTGAACTGGTTGAGATATAGGCTATCACCAGACTTGAACTAATCCGACAAGCTTGGCTGAGATAGAGTTCTGAGATATGACCTTCAGCATCAGAGACAGAACAGAGACAGCACCAGCACCGAAAGATCATTACTGTGGTCAGTAAGGACCACAGGGGGTAGGTGAACAGGCCATGGGTCTCCATAATGAAGGTGTCTGCTGATTGTAACTGCTAGAGCGCTTTGTTTGTTTGTCTTATGCGCTTGAGAGCACCCTAGCCTGTTTAGGTATCGCAGTTGATCGAGACAAGAGTTGTGCGAACATTCAGTGGCCCAGATTTATGCACACAGGTATGTATAGAGGCAGGATATCGCCTAACGGTCAGAGCGTTCAGCTCGTGGTGTGACGGCCCGAGTTCCAGCCACCACCCAGGCACTCGTGGAGTTCTGTTGACATCCTCTCCCCCCTCCCCCAAAGTATTTTAGATCTAGCTATAAACCAGCGAACGCACGAAGAACATCTTGCACGCATGTTGAAACCTGTAGGCCACCTGTACTGCTAGGATCATGACACAAACTATGTTTAAAAACAGGCAGGCACACTGATGTCGTTAGACATCATTCTCCAAGTCGGAATGTGTCTATGTGGGGGCAGAAACGGTCGCATGCGTAAAATCCTTACCATTTTTGAACCTAGCAACTCGAGCAAATGACTGAAAAAAAGTGGCATGGAGTGCGTTGGTACTCCAGCTCGATAACAATTTTCACTGGTTTCTCTCATTCTTTCCCCTACACACACACACACTCACTCACCTGCAGGCAGCATACATTTGCCAGCTGGTGGAGAAACCAGTCACCAGACAGGCGAAGGCGTGAACCAGGAGGCTGACGTAGCAGGTGATACGTCGACCAAAGGTGTCGGAGGACTGACCACTGGTTAGAGCACCCACCAGCACTCCGGCCATTTGCACAGAGTTGACCACTGCCTTGATGTATTTGCGTTCACACACCAGGTCCCACTGCCGACAGATAAAACACCAGACCGATGCAGACACCAGGTCCCCTGCACACACAGCAAACACCAGACCGATGCAGACACCAGGTCCCCTGCACACACAGCAAACACCAGACCGATGCAGACACCAGGTCCCACTGCACACACAGCAAACACCAGACCGATGCAGACACCAGGTCCCACTGCACACACAGCAAACACCAGACCGATGCAGACACCAGGTCCTGCACCACAGCAACACCAGACGATGCAGACACCAGGTCCCCTGCACACACAGCAAACACCAGACCGATGCAGACACCAGGTCCCACTGCACACACAGCAAACACCAGACCGATGCAGACACCAGGTCCCACTGCACACACAGCAAACACCAGACCGATGCAGACACCAGGTCCCCTGCACACACAGCAAACACCAGACCGATGCAGACACCAGGTCCCCTGCACACACAGCAAACACCAGACCGATGCAGACACCAGGTCCCCTGCACACACAGCAAACACCAGACCGATGCAGACACCAGGTCCCCTGCACACACAGCAAACGCCGCACCGCCAGACTGACCACTGGTCGACGTGTCACCCTGCCGAGCAAGTGACAAGGCTCAGGTTCCATCCCCGTTTGAGCCCTCCCCCCCCCTCCCCCTCCCCCTGATCCGTTAAACCTTCCACGCCATTTCTGATATTGAAAATTCGAACGAGAACTTGCGCACGCTATAGTCACGTGGTTAGACAGCGTGACTTCAATCTCAGGGGTCCGTGATGTCGTGGGTTCGAATCTCGGTGGCGGCGTCAGGTGAATTGAGGGTGGGAATATTAATTGACGATCTCCCACGTCCACTTCAACTGCAGACCTACCAGCGCCTTAATTCTCTTCGTGAATATACGCATGTATAAGATCAAATATTCACGTTTCAGATCCCGAAATTCATGTCATTGTGCGGTGGGTTACGGAAGTACGAACGTACCCAGCATGCAACCTGTACCATGAAATAGGCTGCTCTGAAATCGGAACGTGTCAGGTGAGAGGTCAGCAGGCAGACCCCCTGCAGAGTGACAAACACAGGAGAGGACCAGGGACGCAGAGAAGAGAAGAGAGAGAAGTCAGCGAAGAACTGTGCCCCAAACAACCCATCTGATGCAGGCCACAAGCTTCTCCCATACTGAAGCAAACAACGCCATGTTAAAGCTTCACTTTTTAAAATTCCCAAATGCCATTTGGGGGGGGTTTGGGTTTTGGGGTGGTTGTTTTGGGTTGGGGTAGTCAAAAGTTGGTGGGGTGGGTGGGTGGGGGGTTGGAGGGGGGGAAGGGGAAAAGTCCCCAAGAAAAAAAAACCAGGTTTTGGGGACCAAAAAACCCCAAAACCCTTGCAGGCCAAAAGTTTCTCGAATGAAAAAAAAATTTAAAAGCCAAAAATTAATTAAAAACCCCCCTTTGAATGGGGGGCCGGGGGTTTTTTTCTGTTTTTGGGGGAGGGCCCCGTGAGGGTGGTGGGGTTTGGTGGGGGTGGTGGTTTAAGGGGGGTTTTGGGCGAGTCCCCCGGGGAAACAATGGGGGTTTCCCCCTGCCCAACCGGATTTTCTCGGCCATTTTTATTTCCCCCTCTTTCCCAAATCCCCTTTTCCCTTGCAGGTGGTTTTTCCCCTTTCTGGCTGTTCCCGGCCCTCCCCCATCGGGGGCCTTTTTTTGGTGGAGAAGGTCCATGGGGCCCACTTTAGCGCTTCTGGGTTTATTGGGGTAAAAATGGCCCCCCCCTGTAATGGATAAGCCCCAAATTTTTTCCTTGTTTTCCCGCTTTTTTCCCCTGGAAGGGTTTTTGCAGGAAAATTGGTCCCTTTAAACCCTTTTTCTTTAAAAAAAGCCATTTTAGGGCCCATCCCTTTCCGATTTCCCAAACCTTTTCCCGGGTTAATAGGCCGTGCACTTTTGACGAATTTTTCCCCCCCCGACCGTTTTTAAAAAGGTCCTTTTTTGGTACCAAAGGCCCTGGTTTAAATCGGGATTTTTTGGAGGAAGGAAAGGGGAAGGGGAAAAATTGGGTCAAAAAAATTGGGGGAAAAAATTTTATTTTTAAAAAAGGGAGGGGAAAACCACACCAACCCACGGGGATTGCGCCAATCCCGTCTGGTCCCGGGGGGGGGGGCACCATCGGACAGCCCTCCCCAGTCCAAGGCCAGTTTTTGCCAAAAGACCCTTAAAAGAAACCAAAAAAAAAGGGGGGAAAAAAAGGCGGGGGGAACCCCGGTATGGCAAGGAGTAAATTATTTTAAATTGGGGGACGAGAGGGGGGGGAACCCCCAAAACTAACACCGCCCCAATTCCCCTTTTTTTTGCCCCAGGGGGGGTTCGGGGCCGCCCATTCCCCCTTTTTTACCCCCAAGCCTTCCCGCCCAACCCCCAAAAAACCCCAAGGAAAAAAGGCCCGCAAAACTGTCTTGCAAGCCCATTAAATCTTTACAAACCCTACCTTAAATTTAAGTTTTCCAAACCGGTGGAGGCCCTAAATGGGGCCCAAAAAAGGTTTTCTCCTTCTTTTTCCCGGCCTTTTTTTAAGGGTTTTTGTAAAGGGTCCAATTCTAAAAGTTTATCCCCCCATTTCCCTTTTACCTTTCCTTTTTCCCCCTTGGCAGTGGCCCCCAAAATTTTTTCAAGTTTTTTACGAAAAATGTTTAAACCCTTTGGGGGACGCTTTTTTAGTCTTAAATTTAATGGGGGTAATTTTTTATTCTGATGGTTTTTTGTTTTGGGGACAAAGCTGAAAATTCTTCCAACCTGCTTTCCTAATTCTGGCTTGGGTTTCCCGGTCTTGAAAAACAAGGGACCCATGAAATTTTGGGAAGTTTAAATTTTTTAAAACCCCTGATTTTTTAAATTTTGCCGTTTTTGTTTTAGCCCCATCAATTTGGCGGTCCGGGCCTGTTTTCCAAGGGCCCGAAGGTTTTGGGGGCCTTTAATTTTCAAGTGCTGAAACCCTTGGGAAAGCTCTTTTTTCTTCCTCCCCTATTTCCCCATGCCCGAAGGGAGGTTTTTGTGTTCGTTACGGGCCAAAAGCTATTTTTTTTGATTTCCTTGCAATACCATAATTCTCTCAAGGAAAAATTTTGGAAAAAATTTTGAAAGTGACGTCCCCCCCCCCCCCCCCCCCCCCCCCCCCCCCCCCCCCCCCCCCCCAAAAAAAGGGGGAAAACCCCCCCCCTTCCCTTCCAACTTTTTTTTCAAAAACCATTCCCCAAATTGTTTTTGTTGTAGACATTTGAAACGGGTTTGGCCTCGCTGAAAAAGCTGTTTGAGACCGGACGGGTTTTTCATTGATGCTGTAAAAAATTCATTTTTTGCCCAAAAAAGCGCATGCCACACCCTGCCAAAAATGCTTTTTAAAAAATCGATAAATACGTGGGAAAAAGGTCTTTTTTGATGTTAAGGTACCGCTCACATAGAAATTCTAGGTTGAAAAAACTGTTCTGTTGGCTGCGGCCCGCTCTAAAACCCTGCTTTTTTCCTAAACAATGATGGCCCTCGTTTTGTGGTTTTTAAATCTATTAAATATTATCTGCAGAAATGACCTTGTTTGGGGTTGGCATAAGAGGCGTTTGTGGGGTTTTTAAGGGCCCTTTGTTTGAGTTTTCCTTTTTTGGGGGAAAAGGATGATGAGTGATTTGTGCCATGGTGTTTTTGGCCATTTTTCCTGTTCCCAAAATTTTTGTTCCCAGATTTTTAGTAGGGCCTGATAAATGGTTTCCCCTCCAGCTTGGCCCAAACCAGCGGGGAAATGTTGTCAGCCCCTGCGATTTCCCCCTTTTTTCCCAAGCGACTGACTCTTTTTCCCACTTTTTTCCTCGGAGGAAAAAGGGTGCTGTCTGTGTTTTTTGTTTTTGGGGGTAAAATTAAAGGGGACTTCTGGATCCCCTGGGGTTCTATTTTAAAAACAGGTCGGAGCAGAAATTCTGCCCAAACTTTTTAAAAATACCCTGGTCGTCAGTGAAAACATTTCCCATTTTTTTTGGGATTGTTAAACCTTTTTCTTTTTTTTTTTTTTTGGGCTAGTCAGGCCCTTTAAACCAGCTGAAAATGCTTTTTTCCCATTGTTTTTTTTTGTTTTTTTCTCAAACAATGTTTTGGGCACTGTTCACCGACCTTTTTCTCTTTTTTGCCTCCGTCATGGACTCCTGATTCTTTTTTTTTGACTGCCCCTAAAATTGTTCTGCTTTTTCTTTTGTTTCTTTTTCTTTTTTTTCCAACCTCTACGTTTGTCCATAGTTGTGGGAAATTTTAAATGGGGACCCATTTTTTTTTGCCTGGTCGGTGTTTGCCAAAAAGGGCTGCTTGCTTTTTCCCAGTCACTGCGTATTGAAACAATCATCAGTGATCTAGGGTCTAAAGTTTTACCACAGTGGGGGCTGCAAACTTTCCCACCTACCCCTTGCTTAAAAATTTTTTCTAAAACCTCGGGCCCTTTCCCATTTTCCCTTGAGATAAAATTTTACCCCTGAGGGTTTTTCCGCTTGTGGTTTTTCCTTTAGACGAAAGTGGGAAAGCCCATCATCACAAATATGATCACCCCCAAATCCCTCCTCCTGGAAAATTTTGGGGTCTGTGCGATTTTTTAACCAAAAACCTAAAAACCGCCCTTGTCACCATGATGAAATCTATCTGGTTGGGGTTTTCTCCTTTTGGGCAAATGCCATGTCCATTTTCTGGATTTCTTGGGGGGGCCAAGGTATTCACAACCTGGAGGTGGTTTTCCCGGAAAAACTCCGGGGAGCCCTCAAGCCTTTTTTAATTTTGATTGGTTATTACAATGGGGCCCACAAACGCCCTCCCAATCTTTCCATGCATCTTTTTCCTTTTTCCCCCTTTGGGCCGTTCCACACCTTGCACAACGAGGTTTTTTTTTCTTGGGGAGTTTATTCAGAACCTTTTGTAGCGGGCCCAAAAAAAATTTTCTTTATGGCTTAAACTGTGCATCTGTTGGGGGCGTATCCCCTGAACATGGGTTATGTTAAAGGGGGTTTGCTCCCCGGGGGGATGGTAATAAGCTGCTGGACACGGGCTGACACCCTCATGACGGTGTTCAGGGTGTCTTTTTTGAACGAGAAACCCCACGCCGTGTTAAAGTTTACCTTTTTTCCCCCTGAGAATTTTTTTTTGTGGGGGTTTCCGGGGTCTTGTTTCCCCCAAATTTTTTTTTTCCCCCTTTAACTTCGCAGGGGGCCCAAAGGGATGTGCCATTATACCTGGACATCTCATTTTTGTCATTTTCTTCCACTTTCCCCGCAGCTCTTAGGGTCCTTACATTCCATGTCCCAAGGGATGGTGTTGTTTCTGGCACGAATTTTGCTGTGTTTTACTTCAGTACATACTTTTGGGCCTTTCTGTCCTGATGAGAAAAACAGTGGCGCGGTCCTTGGTTTCCCCGGGGCGACGACCGACCCCGGAAAGGAAAAATTTCTGGCTGTTTTTATCAGGGGTGTTTTGGGAAAAATAAAACCCTCCCGGAGCCCATCCCTCCCAGGCGGAATTTTTTTTTTTGGGGTTTACCCCCCCACATGTAAACATAAATCTACCCTTTAAATTTTAATACACGACTGATTGATAAACAAAAACGAAACATAAACTTTTAAAAACAAAATAATGAAAAGCCTTTTTGTAGAATTGCTTATCACGCATGACATGACATCACATCACATCACACTACCGTCTTTTAAATCATATCAAAACAGTACATCACAAAAACACCAAAAGACCCGTGTTTTTTTCAAAAATAAACATCATATCACATCACACAAAATCGTGTTTTTCACATAACAACACTTCCCAAAACATCAAAACCACACCTTTTTTTTTTCCATCAAAATCAAATCACATCTTTCCCATGGGGTTTTTCAAAACAAAACACATACAAAACATACATAAACTTTCACATCATACACATCAAAAACAAAACCAAAAACCCGTGTTTTTTTCAAAACACATCACACCCGTGTTTTACAAAATCACAACACGTAAAATCCATCACATCACAGGCGGTTTATAAACATTCATATCACATCAAAAACCACATCTGCCACACCCCCTTCACATCACGTTTTTAAAAATTTACATCTAGTTTTATCTTTTTAAATTTCCCAACATGACTTTCATCTCACATTTCTTACCATCCCAAATTTTATATTAAAAATCACATCAAAAAACGCAGGGCCCCCTTTCCATGCGGTTTAGGGCCCCCATGGTATCGAAAATTTATGGGGGCGCCTAGGGCCGATACCGCGACTTCCCCCTTTAATTTTTTCCTGTCAGGATACCACACCCACACCACACCCCCCCCAACACCCCCCACCACGCCCACCCCAAAACCACAAACCCACCAAAACCACCCCCCCCCAAAAAAACCCCACCCCCCCAAAAAAACCACACCACACCAACCAAAACCAAACACCAACCACACCCCACCCCCGCCCCCACCAAAACCCCCCAAAACACCACACCCCACCACACCAAAACCACACCCCCCACCCCCACCCCACCACACCACACCAACCCCCCCACCACACCACACCAAAACCCCCCCCCCACCCCCACAAACCAAAACCCAAAAAACACCAAAAACCACCCCAAATATTTCCCATCCCAACTATACGCCTTTAAAGTGTTTTTTATTTCAAAAAAGTGAAAAAACAGCTATACAAATATTGGCCGCTACTTTTGAACGAAAACAAAATAAAGGGAACTTGTAACAAACTCTTCTTTGAAAAAAATCAAACCTGTGAATAAAAAAGGGATTTGGGACTCCCACCACTTATTTTGCAAAAAAACAAAATTTTAAACGTTTCGCTTTTGCTAAAACCGAAAAACCCAATTGTTTTAGACAGTTAAAAACCCAAAACAAAAGTTAATCAAATCTTTTTCAGGCTGAAACTATTTTAAATTTTTTAAATTTGAAAAAAATTTCCCCCTTTATAAATCAAAATTTTTTTTAAAAAAACAATGGTGATAACCCAAAACGGAAAAGCGTACTTTTTTGTTCAAAGGTAGGTAACAAAATCAAAAAAAAACCCTTTACCTCATCCCCTATATTTTAAAACCGGGTTAAACCCCAAAAACCCCTTTGCCTGATCTTCCTCATGCTTTTGGGAATAACTGCTTTTAGTCAAACAGCAATACAGGGTGGCCTTTTTTAAAATCTATCAAACTATCTATCTATTTTATCAAAATCTACTATCTATCAAAATTCTACTATCATCTTTATATACATACAAAAAAAATACATATAACCACACACACACACACCCCACAACATATATTTATAAATATATATATATATTAAATATATATAAATATAAAATAAATAAATATTTTTAAATAAAATATATAAAATACACACATAAAACCAATATATAAAAGACATTTTGTAAGAAATTTTGGTCTCCGGGTTTTTTAAAGAATTCCTTTTTTTTTTGTTGTGCTTAGGGGTACATTCTTCCTTTTGGGGCAGTAATTTTTTACCTTTTTCCCCAAAAAACAAGATCGATATTAACCCCACCTTTCATTATCTTTTCAGCTCTCACATCTTTAAATTATAACAAAAAACCCAAACCCAAAACCCTATAGCTTTTAAAAGTCAAACTCTTACTGAGCGCCCTCGTGTTTGTGCCCATGCTTTTAACCCCCCCCAAACGGTTTGTGGCCAAAAATCTGGAAAAACAAAAACCCCCGGTGGGGGGGGGTACTTTCTGATGAACATGGTTTTTTCAAAGACAAAAAAAAATGATATTAAAGAGCGGAAAAGGGGAAAGTGGGTAGTTATTCAACCTCCCCTAAAACCCGAAATCGTTGAAATTGTTTAAGGTTATTTCTAGGGCTGCGTTAAAAATTTTTTTTGTAAGGTTTTTTAAAACGCATTCCATTTTTTGTTTTCATTGTGGAGGGGTTTTTTGTAATTTTAATTTCCTTCCCCATTTTAAAAACTAAAATTATAAAGAAAACAAAAATATTAAAAAGAACAAAATAATAAATTTTGTCGTAATTTTATTTTGCTTCTGTTTGTTTGATTTTGTTGTTGTTGTTGTTGTTTTCTTTTGGGGCTTTTCTCTCCGTCTTTTTCCCCGTGCAGCTCCCGAATTTCCAAACACCAAGGGGAAAATGTTTCCTGCCCCCCCCCCCCCCCCCACAAACACAACCCCACACAACACCCCACACACACACTCTCACACACACCTCCCACTCACAAACACCACTTTTCCCCACACTCACCCCTCACTCAACAACGCATACGCACGGGAAACCCCACCCCCGCACTCACACCCCACACACACACACAAAACCCCCTCACAACACAAACATCATTTACTCACACACACCCTTTTTTCAGTCACACACACACACCCCACAAAACACACCCCACAAAAAAAACCCCCAAACCACTCAAAACACCAAAAACACAAAAACACTCATACACACTCACACACAAAACAAAACCCACAAGCACGCACCAAAACTCACAAAAACTCAAATCACACACACAAAACACACCAAAACCACTCCTCACACCAAAAAAACTCACCCCTCTCTCTCCTTAAAACCCTTTACTCCCCACAAAACAAAATCCCACACCACCACACACTTTACACTCACCACATCACTCACTCTCACAAAACACACCCACTCACCACACCCTCCCACACACACACACCCCCCAAACCCCCACCCCACCCCCCACATCACACATCACAACAACCTCACCCCACCAAAACCCCACACCAAAAACACCCACCCACAGAAACAATCCACAAAACCCAAAACCCCCTCCCAACACACACACACACAACACTCCACAAACCACCCACACACCCCACACACACACCAAACCCCCACACACCCAAACCCACCCAACCCCTAGCACCAAACACACACACACCCCACTCCTACCCATAAAAACACAAACTCACCACTCACCACACACAAATCACCCACCACACCCCCACCCCCACTCACAAACACACACACACCACAAAACTCCAAAAACCCACACACCCCACACCAACCACTTCACAAACCCTTTACTCACACACCAAAACACAACCACACACCAAAAAACCACCCTCACAACAAAACCAACACCCTCACAAACCAAAAAACACACTCCCCTCAACACACTCACAAAAACCAAAACCACAAACACCACACCCAAAAACTCACACAAAAACCCCCAAAAGTCCCCCAAACACTCACAAAAACTCCCCCCACCCCCATCACCAAAATTTTTCACAGCCGCCCCCTCAAAGAAAACCCCAAAACAATAAACTAAAAAAACCCATAATAAAAAAAAATTTCAAAAAAAATTTTTGGCATTTCCCTTGCCCCCGTTTTTTTTAAAATTCCCAATTCTTCCTTAATTAAAAAAGGAAACTTTTTAAAAATTCAAAAAATGGAACTAGTAAAAATTTTATTAAATTTCGAATACCCTTTGTTGTTTGAAAAACCCCAATTTTTTTCCCCGAAAATTTTTTAAAAAATTTAATATTATAAAATATCCCCTAATTAAATTTTAAAATAAAAAAAATAAAAATTATTATGTTAAGTTTTGAATTATATTTTTATAAAAAATTTTTGTAAATTTCATATATATAAAATATATATATAAAATTTTTATTTTATATTAAAAATTTTATATTTAAATAATTTAAAATTTTGTAAAAGTGGGGGGGAATTTTAAGAAAAAGGAAAACAAAAAAGGAAAGAGAGGAAAAGGAAAAAAAAAAGGGGGAGGGGGGGGGAGAGAGAAGAGGGAGAGAAGGGAGGGGAAAAAGAAGGAGAAGGGGGGTTTAAAAAGAAAAGAATTTAAAAAAAAAAAATAAAAAAAAACCAATTAAATAACCAAATTTAAAAAGAAACTTTGTCCCAAACAATGTGTTAGCGTTAAAAACCCCACCCATCACTCCACCACACCAACCCCACCAAGGGGTTAGCCCCTTTCACCCAGGGGGTTTTGGGGCCTTCCCCCAGTCCCCCCCCACCCCTTTGGGCCCCCGGGCACCCCTCCCCCCCCCAGAAATTCCCCTCACCCCCAATTTTCCCCCCCCCCCCCCCACACTTTTGGGTAAGGGCCCGGGAGGGGGTGGGGGGGGTTGGG
This sequence comes from Rapana venosa, assembly GCA_028751875.1. NCBI lineage: Eukaryota > Metazoa > Mollusca > Gastropoda > Neogastropoda > Muricidae > Rapana > Rapana venosa. The sequence goes on along the minus strand of CM054165.1, from coordinate 25,222,638 downwards.
GGTGGGGGGGGTGGGGGTGGTGGGGGTGGTATTTTCTGTTGAAAGGATTCCTGTTATTGTTGCTCTTATTTTTGTTTTTTTTGTTGGGGGTGGTTTGGGGGTGGTGGTGGTGATGATGGTTTGGGGGTGGGGGTGGGGGTGGGGGTGGTGGTATTGCCCGTTAAAGGATTCCTTTAAATTTTTGCTCTTGTTTTTTGTTGTGGGTTTTTGTTGTTGATGATTTTATGAAAGGGGGGTGGGGTGGTTTTGGGGGGGGGGTTGGGGTGGTGGTGGGGGTGGGCTGTTGAAAGGTTCCTTTTTTGTTGCTCTTTTTTTTGTTTTTTATGGTTTTTGTTGTTGTTGATGTTTTTGGGGGTGGTGGTGGTTTTGCTGTTGAAAGGGGTTTCCCGTTATTGGCTCTTGTTTTGTTGTTGTTTTTGTTTTTTGATGGGGGTGGGGGTGGTTTGGGGGTGGGATTGCTGTTTAAAGGATTCCCCCTTTTTTGGGGGTTTTCTTTTTGTTGTTTGATGTTGTTTTTGTTGGTTGGGGGTGGTGGGGGTGGTGGGGGGTGGTGGTGGGTTTGGGGGGGATGGTGGGGTTTGGGGGTGGGAATTTTTAAAAGGGTTTAAAGGATTTCCCGTTATTGTTTGGGCCCCCTTGTTGTTTTGTGGGGAGGTGGTGGTGGTGGAGGGGGGTGGGTGGAGGTAGGGAGGTGAGGGAGGAAAGGGGGGTGGTGGTGGGATGGCGGTGGGGGTTTGGGGGTTTGGGGGAGGTGGGGGGGATGGGTGGTGGGGTGATGGGGGTGGTGGTGATGGTGGTGGGGGATGTGGTGGAAAGGGGGTGGGGTGGGGAGGTTGGGGGGTAGGGGTTTTTGGGGAGGTGGTATGGTTTGGTGGGGGTGGGGGTATGGTTGGGGGTGATGGTGGTGGAGGTGGGGGTGGGGGTGATGGTGGGGGGAGGTTTGGGGTTGGTGGTGGTGGTGGGGTGATGGTGGGTAGGTTTGGGTGATGGGGTGGGGGTGGTGAAGGTGGGGGTGGGGTGGTGATGGTGGTGGTTGGTGATGGGGGGGTGGTGGTGATGGGGGGTGGTGGGGGGATGGCGGGTGGTGGGGGGGTGGTTGGGGGTTGATGGAATGGTTGCAAGGAAAAAACCCGAAAAAAAATTTTCCTTTTGGGGGGGGTGGGGGTGGGGGGTGGGTGGTGGGGGGGGAAGGTGGGTTTTGGGGTTGGGGGGAAGGGGTTTGGGGGGTGTTGGGGGGGGGAGGCGAAGGTGGTGGGGGGGGTGAAGGTGGGCTTGGGGGGTGGTTGGTGGTAAAGGGGGGGTTTTGGGGTGGAGGAGGCGGGAAAGGGGTGGTGGTTTAGGTGGGTGGTGGGGTGGTGGGTGGTGGTGGTGGGGAGGTTGTTGGGGGGGTTTGGGGGTGGGTGGGGGTTTTGGGGTGGTTTTGGTGGTGTGGTTTTTGATGTGGTGGTTTTGGTGGTGGTTTGGGGGGTGGTGATGGGGTGGTTTTGGGGGTGGGGGTTTGGGGGGGTAAAAGGGGTTGGGGGGGTGGGGGTGGGTGGTGGTGGAAGGTGGGTTTTGGTTGGGGGGGTGGTGGTTGGGGGGAGGTGGTTTGGGGGTGGGGGGGTGGTTGGGGTGGTGGAAGGGTGGGGGGGAGGGGTTTTGGGGGGTGTGTGGTTATTGGGGAAGGGGGTGGGGGTTGGGGTGGAGGGGGTTTTTGGGGGGTTATGGGGTTTTGGGGGGGGTTTTTGGAGTGGTAATAGGGTAGAGGTGGGTTTGGGGAGGGGGGGTGGGGAGGTGGTTGGTTTTTGTGGGGTGGTGGGGGTTATTGGGGGGGGTTTGGTGATGGTTTGGGGTTGAAAGGCCCCCTTTTTGTTATTTTTGTTTGGGGGTTAGTGGTGGTTTGTGTTTTTGGGGTTTTTGTTTGGGGGAGATAAACTGAAACCTTCCGCAAAAAACAAAAAATTAACACCAAAAAAAAAAAGAAAAAAAAAAATCCGCCCCCACCATAAACGAACCCCCCAAACCCCCAAAAACCCCACAACCAAAAAAGACCCTCCACCTAAAAGGGCCCTTTCCCCCCCCAACCACCAAAGATTTCCCCAAAATTAAAAGGGAAGGTTTACATATAACAAAACCCCCCAATCCCAAACCCCCAAAAAATAAAAAATTTTTATGTAGAAAAATTTTAAAAAATTTCCCCCCCGGGGTGGGGTACCCTTTAAAATTTGGAACTTTTTTTGGGGAAATAATTTTAAACAAGGAAAAAGCCCCAAACCCCCGTGATATTGGGGGCCTTGGGAAACTGGGGCCCCCAAGTGGGGTTTTTAAAACCCAAAATTTTGGTCAATTTTGGTTTTTTCGGGTTTCCCCCCGCCACCCACGGTATCTTGGGCCCCGGGTTGGGGAAGCCGGAAATAGGTTCAACCCCCTTTTTGGGGTCAAGTTTTAAATGTTCCCAAAACAAGACCAACACAGCAAGGGGACGTAAACCTTTGGGGTTTTTTTTTTGGGGAAAGCGGAAAAAACCCCCAAAAAAAAAACCCCCCAAAAAAAGCTAGCAATTTACAACCACAGCATCATTACCCCAAAACCCAAGGTTTTTGAAACCAAAAAAGGAAAGCAAAAAAACAAGAAAAAAAAACAAGCAATAAATTGGGGCAGGGGCCGGGCCCCCCTTTTTTTAAAAACCAAAGGGGGAAGCCAGGGGAAAAGTTAACCAAGAAAAAAATTTTTGATTTTATTATCTTTCCCAATTCAACCCCTTTCCAAAATCCAAATTTCCTTTAAATTTTTTAAAGCCCGCCATTCATAACCCTTGCCCAAAAAACTTGGGAAAAAGAGTGTGTTAAATTTTTTAAAAAAAAGGGGGAGAACCCCGACCTTTCCTAACCTTAAATTTAACGCTAATCCCCGAAAATTTTTATTTAATATATTTTGCCCCCCGTTCTTTAAAAACCCTTTTTTTCTTATTTTCCGGTTTTTCTTTTTTAGGCCCCCCAATCCTTTTCCCCCCCAAAGAAAACCGTCCGAGGTGGTTAATTGGAAAGGGGTTTTGGCCCCAAAACGCCTTGGCTTTCAGAAAAATTTTTAAAACTTAAATTTTTGGGGAACCCGGCCCTTTTACAAATTTTAAACAGGGGGAGGGAAAAATGGGGGGGGGCGGGCCCGCCCTTTTTCCCCCCAAAAGGCCCAAGAAGCAGGCTCGAGCCCCTTTTAAAACCCTTATTACCCTTTAGGCCCAACCCTTTTTAAAAAAAAACCCCCTTTCCCCCACCCTTTTTAAATTTGGGGAATTTTCCTTTTTTTTCCCTTTTTTTTATTTTTTTAAAACCCTTTTTAGGGAAAGGGTATTAGGCCCTTTTTTTTTTCCCTAAAAGGAGGTTTTCTGACCCAAACCCCTTCCCTTACCCAAAAAACTTTTGGGGCTTCCTTTTTTTTAAAAAAAAAAAAGGTGGTGGGTGGTGGTGTGTGGTGATGGTGGTGGTGGTGGTGGTGATGGTGGTGGTGGTGGTGGTGGTGGGGAGGATGGTGTGGTGGGTGGTGGTGATGGTTGGTGAGGTCTGTGGATGTGGGGTGGGGTGGTGTGGGTGGTGATGGTGGTGGTGGTGGTGTGGTGTGGTGTTGGTGGTGGTGGTGGTGGTGGTGGTGGTGATGGTGGTGCTGTGGTGGTGAGGTGTGGTGGTGGTGGTGGTGGTGGATGGTGGTGGTTGTGGTGTGTGTGGTGGTGGGGGTGGTGGGTGTGTGTGGTGGTGGTGGTGGTGTGGTGGTGATGGTGGTGTGTGGTGGTGGTGTGGTGTGATGGTGGTGGTTGTGGTGGTGGTGTGGTGGTGGTGTGGTGGTGGTGGTGTGGTGGTGTGGTGGGTGGTGTGGTGGGGTGGTTGTGGTGGTGGAGGTGGTGGTGGTGGTGGTGGGTGAGTGTGTGGTGGTGGTGGTGTGAGGTGGTGGTGGTGGTTGGTGATGGTGGTGGTGGAGGTGGTGGTGGTGGTGGTGAGGTGGTGGTGGAGGTGGTGAGGTGGGTGGTGGTGGTGAGTGGTGGGGTGGTGTGGTGGTGGTGGTGGTGATGGTGGTGGTTGTGGTGGTGGAGGTGGTGGTTGTGGAGGTGGTGGTTGTGGAGGTGGTGGATATAGGTAGAGGTGGTGGTGGTGGAGGTGGTGGTGGTGGTGGTGGTGGTGGTGGAGGTGGTGATGGTGGTGGTGGTGGTGGTGATGGTATTGCTGTTGAAAGGATTCCTGCTATTGTTACTCTTGTTGTTGTGGTGATAGTGGTGGTGGTGGGGGTGTGTTGTTGTTGTTGTGTTGTTGGTGGTGGTCAGATATCGCATCCTTCGAAAACCCAAAACAAAACAATAACACCACACAACAACAAGACCAGCAACAACACTAAATGCCAGTTCCCCCACCGACTATCGACTATGGACCCGCCATTAAAGGACACTGTCTTCACAGACTCACAAGACCTGCCATCCTATGGGCCCTTTACCCTCAACATCAAGATTTTCAAATTTAAATATGATATGTATTATACATATAAACCAAGCTGCCAGATACACCAAGCATAAAAATCTGATGAACATTTTTTTCATGTAGAAATATTTAAACAAGACTAGCCGCCACGGCGCAGTGGGTAGCGCCTTTGATCTCGGACTGGAAGATTGTGGGTTCGAATACCATAAGAGTCATAGGGATTTTTCGGACTCCAGCCGGCTCCTACCCACAGTGAGTATGCTGTGGGCTCAGTGGGAAGACTGGGACCCCACAGTCGAGCTTCATCCACTTTACGGATGCAAGTTTGAGAGTGTTGCTCAAATTACATGACCAACACTGCAGGTGTCGGTATCTTTCGGGCCTGGTTGACGCCGGGATATGATAGTGTACAACCCAGTCAAGAGTACAACCCAGTCAAGTAGTCTCAAAGCATATGCACTTCAACAACAGCATCATTACGTCATCCTCAATGTCATTGAAAGCAAGAAAAGAAAGCAAGAAAAGAAAGCAAGAAAAGAAAGCAAGCAATCCACTGATCAGCCAGTCAGTCAGTCAGTCAGGCCAGGAAAGAGACCAAGAAAAAAGTTTTTGATGTTTTATCTAAACAAGTTGCATAAGCATCTTTCCAAAATCCATTCTTAACTACTGAAAGTCCTTGCATTTCATAACTATAGCAATTAACTTGGAACACGTGGTGACCTGGGGCAATTTTATTTAAATGCCAAAGGGGGATGACACGCCAGGTGCCTGTGCCTTTATTGCACAGTCTACCTATCCACTGCAAATTAAATATCTCCTGCATTTGGATCATATCTACCATATTCAAGCCCCCGTCTTTATAATCTGTTTTCATTATTTTCCGTTTGACTTTTTCGAGCGCCCGTCTATTACTATATTTCCTTTGCCAAAGAAATCTGTATAAGAGTGTGTTGATTTTAATAAGAATGGGTTTTGGAAGACCAACTGACTGCATAACGTATGTGAACTGACTAATCAGAAAAGTTTTTATAACTATGATTTTGCCCTGTATACTTAGATCCCTTTTACACCATTCTTTAATCATGGGGGACGGGATAGCTCAGTGGTCGGAGCACTCGCTTTCCCCCCAGCCAAGTTAAGCAGCGTCGAGCGTGGTTACCAGTTGGATGGGTGACCGTTTGCACGCCTTGGCTTCAGTACAGTTCCCCCAGTTCACCCAGCTGTAAATGGGTACCTGCCCTCTTTAGGGTCAGGGAAGGTAAAGCAGCGAGGGAGAGGAGATGGGCGCCGCCCTCAATATGCTGGTCCTAGAGAAGTGAGGTCTCTGACGCCTCGCTCTCCTACGACCTTATAGGTTATGGGACTCCTTTACCCTTTACCCTTACCTTTAATCATGGTGAGTAAGTTCGTTACTCTTTTTTCCCAGTTGTCTTCTATTTCTTTAGCCATTTTTCCAGGTGCAAAGACTATTCCCAGGATTTTAATTTTATCAACAATCTCAAATGGCAGATCATTGTCAAAAACACAACCTCTTCCCATTACTAATAACTTTGTTTTATTCATATTTAACTGTAATCCAGAGAAGCATGCAAATTGTTTTATTATTTCAGTTGCTAGAGTTTATTTAATTTCTATTCTTCAGGAATAAAGTTGTGTCATCAGCTAACTGCAATATCTTAAGATTAGTGTTTCTTTCACTCACTCCTGGTAACTGGATTCCTTCTGTCCTTGAGTTTCTTATTTTAATAGCTAGCAATTCTACAGCTAAAACGAACGCTAGAGGGGAAAGGACAGCCTTGCCTAATTCCACAATTAATTTTGAAGCTTTCTGATACCCACCCCCCATAATTTATGTGACTAACAGCGTTTTTCATTAATATCATTACCCATCTCTTAAAATCGTGTCCAAAGCAATGTATGAAGCAAGTATGATTTCGATATAGAATCAAAAGCTTTAGAGTAGTCTAGAGCCAGTAGATAACCTGCTTTGCCCGTTTCATTGATATAGTTGATAGTGTCATCAATAGTCCGGATTACTGTCACTATGTTTCTTCCTTTGATGTAGCCTACTTGGTCTTCACTTACTAATTTTGGAATAACTTGACCTAATCGGGTCCAAATTATCTTCGCTAAAATTTTATAGTCAGTATTTGTTAGAGTAATAGGCCTCCAGTTTGTTAGATGTTCTCTGTCTAAGTCTTTTCCTTTATGGATTAAAGATATTATTCCTTGGTATTGCGTGTACGACAGCTCGCCTTTCTCAAAAGATTCGTTAAAGGAAGCAGTATTTCATTTAATTTTGACCAGAAAAACTTTAAGAATTCAATAGTAATTTCATCCATCCCTGGAGCTGAACCGTTTTTCATTCTTGCTAAAGCAGTTGATGCCTCACTAACTGACACAAGTCCTTCACATAGTTTTGCATATGTGTCATTAAGACGTGGGATATTGTTACCAGTGATAAATTCATCAGTTGCCTCTTTAACGTCTCACATTCAGTTTTCTGATCATACAAGTTTTTGTAAAAAGACACTTGGGCAGACATTATGTCTGTGGGACTAGTTATCGCTTGCCCTGAGTCTGTGATTAGACGGGTCATTACATTGTTTTTCTTTCTTACTTTCTCCAGACGACAAAAATATTTAGAGTTTTTCTCTCCATCTTCAATCCACTTAATCCGCGCTCTAACCTGGGCACCTTTAGCTTCTTGCATTTCTAAGATTTCTATCTTGTGTTTAACTTTTTGTAATTCTCGCTGGAGGTTAACATTCTGGGGTTCTTTTATAATGTTGGTTTCTATATGTTTTAAAATGTTTTGTAATTCAGCTTTTTCATTTCTTCTATGACAGGCTAGACATCGACAAACATTTATACAAAAGTTTCTTATTTTCACTTTTAATACTTCCCACTTGTTCAGAGAGCTTAACTGACATTCATTATTTTGCCATTCCTTATCTAGAAAATCATTCATAGCTTTAACAAAGTGTTCATTTCTTCCTCAGATTCAGTTTCCCCATACACTTCTGTGCCTGTGGTGAGTTTGTGTCAAAAGCCTTTGGGGTCGGATGTTCGCGGGAGACGATCGTTGGAAGGACGTTGTGGTGGTTGCCACCTCAGGTGGGCAACCCACTCATTCTGGCTCCGTGACTGAGCTAATAATGTCGTTAGTAGGGGGATTAGTAGGTGGTGTCCTGCAATTGTAGGCTCAGAATAGGCATCACTGAACCAGCAGCAGTGCAGGGCTCCTCTGGCTGGTGGCCCCATGGGAACCTGATATTGATGGGCTCTCTGTGGACTTCCGACCCTGAGGATGAGACATAATGAATCTGGGTATGGCTGTGGCGGGGAGATTGGGATGAGCGGCGTGGGAACAGCAGGACAGGGATGTCACAGAAGATAAGGCAGCAAAAAAATTAAATAAGCCTGCCAGATACATTAAAACATGAACATATGATAATAAAGTTTGAAATATATATATATATATAATATAGATATAATATAGATATATAATTATATATATCAATAAACCAACCTGCATGATCTGCAGATGTATCTGGCAGGTTAGTTCATATATATATATATATATATATATATATATATATATATATATATATATATATATATATAAGAGAGAGAGAGAGAGAGAGAGAGAGAAGAGAGAGAGAGAGAGAGAGAGAGAGAGAGAGAGAGAGAGAGAGAGATATGAATAAACGAACTTGCCAGATACATCTATATGAACCAACCTTCCAGATACAATCAACGCATAAAACCCTGACCAAAAGCTAAGTTTTCAACTGATCAGTGCAAACATCAAAGTCAAACTCGAACCTTCCCCAATCCCTCACCTCCACCCCTTGCCCTGACCTCACCTGTCCCGTTGGTCAGCACTGAGGATGGTGCCCACAGCACTGACAGCAGATCAAAGCATAACCCTTGGCATAATCATATTTCCCAGACTCTACAACGGATTGCTCAAGTCTAATAGCCACACAAGTGACAAAGGAGTGGAAGCTCTCTGGTTATATTGTGACATTTCACGAGCTAAACGTTACAAAACAAAACACAAGAAAACGGGGTAGGACGAAAATAAAATGTGTGTAAATTGAACTGTCACTGACGAACGGGCGAAACAAACAATTACGATTGTGATTACTTCCCTGTATTTAGATAATCATATATAGAACATATGTTTTAGAGCAATGGATCTCATTACACTTTTGACGTCGTTTATATGACGTTCTTATAGCAGTTAAATATACATTTTTTAAAGCATAAAGGTAGATTATACTACGGTTTTTTTCTTTGTCTCTGTGTTAAATGCGGCAACCTCTCTCTCTCTCTCTCTCTCTCTCTCTCTCTCTCTCTCTCTCTCTCTCTCTCTCTCTCTCTCTCTCTCTCCTCTCTCTGCGTGCGTGCGTGCGTGCGTGCGTGCGTGCGTGCGTGCGTGCGTGTGTGTGTGTGTGTGTGTGTGTGTGTGTGTGTGTGTGTGTGTGTGTGTGTGTGTGTGTGTGTGTGTGTGTGTGCGCGCGCATTGCATGTGTGTGTATGAGCGAGAGAGACTGAAAGTGACAGACACAGAGAGAGACAGACGGACAGAAAAACAGACAGCAACAGAGAGAGCGAGAGCGAGAGAGAGGAGAGAGAGAGAGAGAGAGAGAGAGAGAGAGAGAGAGAGAGAGAGAGAACAGACAGACAGAGACAGAGACAGACAGACAGACAGACAGAGACAGAGACGAGAGCTGACATTGACCCAGATAATATAAGACTTACGACTGCCAAAGAAAGGGAATGATTTGACATTAAATTAATCTAGACGATAATGTAAATTGAGCCGGGGGGGATTCAAACAAAAAAGGAAAGTGTACAAATTTGGATTGAGACATACATATATGAACATGAGTAGAGTTTTGTTTTTATCTGAGCTGGCAACATTTCCTCTCTCTCTCACACACACACATGTATATATGCACACAATCACCTGCCACTGCTACCTGACCTGTAGTCTGGAGCAATGACTGCCCCAGTGTGAGTTGTCAGTGTGCATTCTGTCGCTTTGCTAGAGCTGCTGGCAGCAGCACACAGTCGTCTGGGTTTTGTGTGTGGTGTCCTAGTGTTGATTCAGCACGTGGTTTTAAGTTTGGCCTTCATGAATGCAACTGTCTGGGTTTAGTTTGCAATTTGTGTGATGTAATGTTACATGTTCATTCTGTCATTCATTCACCTTCACCTTTATCTTCACCTATTTCGCAGTCCCGATGACCGTGGGGGCATCAATAAAGATTATGCAACCAGCTTCCTTCACTCTCCGCTTTCTGTAGCAAATCGTTCCACTCAAGGTCAGTCCGCTCTCTGATGTTGTCTTCCCATCGTTTTCTCTGTCTGCCTCTTCGTCTCCCCCCTTGTACTGTTCCCTGTAGGACAGCCTTGACCAGTCCAGATGTTCGTGTGACGTGCCCGTGCCACTTTTGTTTGCATTTTTGTTGTTTTTGTTGTTGTTTTTCTTTCTGTCGTTTTGGTGGGTTTTTTAAACTGATTCTCAGGAACTCATAAGTGATGTAATCTCTGTATGCCATTCAATCTCCCACATACACATAGCATACTAATCTCAACTACCCCCCCCCCCCCCCCCCCCCCAAATCTGATTTTATGTTTGCATAAAAAACACCGCTGAAAAACACCGGCAACAGCAGTTATGGGAAAGCTACAGGATCGTCTGGCTGTGCCTATGCCTATGCGCGAGCACACACGCCCGCTCAAGAGCATGTGGGACTGTATTCACGCGTGCATGCGCAGGTGCGTCTACATACATGTGCGTTAAAATTTGAAACCATTTAATGTCAGATTCAAATAATTCTTTTTTTTCAATCTACCTTTTGATAGCGAAAACCACGGTCAAAGATAATGGTAATGTCAAATGAATGGGGCACTGTTTACAATTATTCCAGTACCCATTGTAGCCATCAGGTAGGTTGATGTCACTGTTTACAAACTGTGTTGTTTATAGCCATCAAACCTAGTAGTACTTTCTGTAGTGTTAGTTTCATGGAGATGTTAAATTTGTTTAGTATTTTTGGGTTCAAACTCTTTTAAAATCTGAGAACATTTGACGCTTATAAAAACTTCAACGTAGGCTATCTCTTTAGTATAAAATGTGCAGTGTTTACCTATACCTAATTTATTAAGCAACATGTTAGTAGGATATAATTACATTGTGTAATATTTTCCAATGGAGTAACCGCAGTCTAGTTTCAGTGGTAGTTTTACTGGCTGTGAGTCATGTTTTAGGCTGAATTTCAACACCCAGCTGGGTCATGTGGTGGTGTTGGGTGGTGTTGGGTGGTGTTGGGCGGTGTTGGGTGGTGTTGGGTGGTGTTGGGCGGTGTTGGGTGGTGTTGGGTGGTGCCTGTTCTGAGCTGACATACTATGCCCCCTGCAAGCGACAGTGTCAGCTTAGTCTCGGAACCAGACTGAGTGAGCTGCCCACCCGAGGTGGTGACCACCACAACGTTCCTACGACGACATTACCCCGTGAACAGCCATCCCTAAAGGCTTTGATGCAAACTCATTACAGGCACACAAGTGTACGGATAAACTGAAACTGAGGTCACCATGAGGCCTGAGCAATCAGCGATGTGCTTTATCATAAAATACCCCAGCACCCCAGCGTCACCCGGGTGTGTCAGATACAGACACCCGCAGTCAGCTAACTTGAGCAACGCTCTCAAAATCGTATCCATAAAGTGGATGAAGCTCGACTGTGTAATCCTAGTCTTCCCATTAAGACCTCAGAACACTCACGCTGGGTAGGAGTCCCAAAAATCCCTATGACTCTTGATGAGATTCGAACTCGCGACCTTCCACTCCATAACTCAAAGTGCTAACCACTGCGCAAAGACGAGTAGTAAACCGTCTGTTATTAACTTTAGGCACGGATAATCAGTTCGGATTTCAGGGAACAGTACAAAAACCAAAAACACAATCAACCACAACAAAGAAACACCGAGTGTTACAGCTGCCACTCTACGGGAGAGACAGACAGACAGACAGAGAGACAGACAGACAGACAGACAGAGAGACAGAGAGACAGAGAGACAGACAGAGAGAGAGACAGACAGACAGACAGACACACAGACACACAGACAGACACACACACAGACAGACAGACACACACACAGACAGACAGACAGACACACACACAGACAGACACACAGACAGACACACACACAGACAGACAGACAGACAGACACACAGACAGACAGACAGACACACACACAGACAGACAGACAGACACACAGACACACAGACAGACAGACAGACAGACACAGAGAGAGATGGGTGTTCTCCAATGCCATATAAGGCCTCACGCCACAGAAGAGATATAATTTATCATGTCTCGTGATTAGGCAGTACAAATAAAACAAGCAAAATAAGCGATCAAAGAAAGAAACAGACCTGTCGTCAAACATGAAAGGACCCTAAAAACATAAAGGCCTAATTTGAAAAGGCGCTAAATTAATTTCTTTAGAAGAAGCATAAAACAAACTCATAAAAACAGCTGTGTTCAACACAGTATCCTCTGACACACTCTACCTGGTTATGTTTTTGTCAATTACGTTTTAGGTCAGTCAGGGAGGGCTACAGGAGATGGTAGAACTCAGCAGAGACAGACAGAGACAGATGGTGACCCTGGTGGTGGCATTGCTCCTACAGACGGCAGCGGCAATGGAGACAGTGGAGTTAGATTCATAGCTCGGATGTAATTTTTTGTGCGCTTTTAGACAGAATGAAAACACAAGATTCGTGTTTCGATTCTTGGCCTCTGTCACTGTCTCTTTGTTTGTCTGTCCGTCGTGTGTCTGACTCTCTTTCAACACGTGCACAGACACGCACACACATGGAGATAGACAGGTAGGTAGAGAGAGAGAGAGATGCATGCTAAACAGAATTTGTGTAAAAATCAAACAAGCGATAAAACTTGCAGCTGTAATAAAAATACGCATATTGAAAAGCAACACCCACACTACCAAACGAACACATACAATAACGAGAAACATAATAAACAGCAGTATCTCAAAATGCCATTCTGTTTGTGGACACATTTATAGTCTCCCCTTCTCATTACATGGCGAAATGAGCCCATAAAGTTATCGTAAACACTTTGTTAGAACATGGATTTTGGCAGTCTGAGAGAACACAGAGACCTGGGCATACTGGTGAAGTGTTTGCTGCTCTCCCCGAGGGCAGTGTGTCATCATACGAGCAGCGCCGTCTTTTTGTGGCTAGTTTCCTGTCTCGGTGTATATTTATTTTTGGAGTGATATTGTAAACAGAATTTGCTTGACAACTCTCTCTTGATGTCTTTGTTTTTTATTGACATGCGTTAAAAAGGTGTAGTATACGAAACCTTATTAATCATCTCATTCAACTGACCACTATTTTGAATGTCTAGTTTTTGCGGGGTACGAACCGGAAACTAAAACGATCTACTTGTCTAAAGTTTACATTTACTGTTACTGAGGCCTGTCGTCAAGTTGGGTATTATTTGTCTTTACTAAAGCGGATTTAGTTTATGATAGTTCAAGCCGTTTCGACATTCTTCTTTGCGATTTTCCATCTACTTGGAAAAGAGGAGATGAGGATCAGCAATCACTATCTGCACACACGGCATTGCTGGGCAGAAAGCGCGGTTCCTAGAAAGAGGCTTTCTAGAGGCTATCTACAGGAAGGTGAGGTACATAGACGTTGCATTGTACACCACAACCCTACAAAACACAGTGTCGCACAATTTGAAGGTGTGTCCCCATTTAGAAACACCACGCTGGGACAGGACTCTGATCTCATGGGAGGTAATCAATTACCGCCCTTCACATTCTTCTTCTGTGCAATTTTCTTCTTCTTTGCGAATTTTCTTCTTCTTTGCAATTCTCCTTCACATTCTTCTTCTGTGCAATTTTCTTTTTCTTTGCGAATTTTCTTCTTCTTTGCAATTCTTCATATTCTTTCCAATTCTTCTTCGCAATTATTTGCAATTCCTCCTCGCAATTCTTCTTCATCTACGCAATTCTTCTTCTAATTATTTTTCTTCTTCTTCTTCTTCTTCTTCTCCTTCTTTTTCTTTTCCGCAATTCTTCTTCGCAATTCTTCTTCTCCGCAATTCTTCTTCTTCGCAATTCTTCTTCTTCTTCTTCTTATCAGTTTTTCTTTTCCGCAATTCTTCTTCGCAATTCTTCTTCTCCGCAATTCTTCTTCTTCGCAATTCTTCTTTCTTCTTCTTCTTATCAGTTCTTCTTTTTCGCAATTCTTCTTCGCAATTCTTCTTCTTCTTCTTCTTCTTCTTCTTCTTCTTCGTCGTCGTCGTCGTCGTCGTCGTCGTCGCAATTCTTCAGATTCTTCTTCTTCTTTGGAATCGTTTCCTTCTTCTTTGTAGTTCTTATTTTAATTTTTTCTTCTTCAAAATTCTTCTTTTTTGCTATTCTTCTTCGCAATTCTCCTTCTTTGCAATGCTTCTTCTTCAGAATTTTTTGTCATTTTTATTTGTAATTGTCTCAGTTCTTGGTCAGTATGCTACTGCTACTATGCTACTGGCGATCCAACTAAGACCATTCGCGCTGCAAGCAAATGCAGTTTACTAATTTTCAGAAAAAATGGTTCCAGTACATAAACTTAGTAGAAAATTGAGTCCAATTTCAAAATATTAGTAAAATGCTGTATATAATCTATAAATCTTGTCTTGACAACGAAAATGATGATTGATTCTTTTTGTACTTTGTGTAGCTTGTAGCCTTGTACCCCTGTAAAATGGAAATGATGTAATGTTGTCTGGATGAACAGTTACTTAGTTTGTTTTGAACTGTGTATGTATGCCAATCAAAAAGATTTTTAAAAAAAGAAAAAACAGACCATTTGTGCCAGAAACAGTATCGTCATCGGCACATGGAATGTTAGAACCTTAAGAGAGGCAGGAAAACTGGAAGAGCTGGAACATGAAATGAGGAGATATCGGTGGAGCATCCTTGGCATATGCGAAATGAGATGGAAAAACTTTGGGGAAATAAAAACGCAGGAAGGTCATAAACTTTACAACAGTGGCAGAGAAGACCGGCAATGAACATGGAGTGGGAATCCCCGTACACAAAGAAACTGCAGATGCCGTCATGGGATGCCGTCCCATCTCAAGCTGACTCATGTCAATACGACTCAAAGCATCACCCTTCAACATTACAATCATACAGGCATATGCTCCAACAACAGACCATGGTGATGAAGAAGTTGAAGAATTCTACAGCCAACTTCAGGAAGTTATTGATAATATACCAAAGAAAGACATCTTGGTAGTTCAAGGAGACTGGAATGCGAAGGTAGGGGAAGATGCGTATGAAGACTGGAAAGGCACTTGTGGGCGATAGTGTAACAACAGCATCAACAACAGAGGTTTAAGACTATTAGAATTTGCCAGGTGCAATGATCTTAAACTCACAAACACCTATGGAGTGCACAAAGCGTCTAGGAGATGGACATGGCACAGCCCAGGGGGAGATTACCATAACCAGATAGATTATATCTTGGTACAACGCCGTTTCCAGACAAGCATAGACGTAAAATTGAAGTCAACAACAACAAGCATAAACATTGCCCAAACCAGAAGCTTTCCAGGTGCAGACATAGGCAGTGACCATGAGCTAGTAATGATGACATTCGCATTACGCTTAAAGAAGAACAAAACAGGGAAGCTTCCGAATGACGTTCAATCTAGATAAGCTGAAGGACCCAATCATATTAGAATCATTCCAAGCCAACATTGGCGGGAAATTTGCACCCCTCTTGGCACTGGAAGAAGACATCGAAATGGAAAGCATGATCAACACATTCAATGACTCCTTCAATGAAGCAGGAAAAGAACTCCTTGGAAGAAAGAGGATAATAAAGAAACCATGGGTTTCTGAGGAAGTCTTAGAGCTTTGTGATAAGCGCAGAGAACTGAAGAGTCAGAAGCAGAGTACCAGAAGGGGCAAGAAAGTTTAAAGAAGCAACCAAAAAGGTGAAGAAAGGAATGAAAGATGCTATGGATAAATGAATAGAAGAGAAATGTGAGGAGATAGAAACAAGCTTGGAAAGAAATGACAGTAAGAAGTCCTATGAACTGGAAAAAGACCTAACTGCAACAAAATCAACAAGAACCTCCACCATACAACATAAAGCGGGAAAGTGCTGGACAGAAGAGGAAGACATAATGAACAGATGGACGGAATATTGTGGGGAGTTATACTCACATAGAACAACTGGAGATTCTGAAGTGCTGAATGTCCCACCGTCATCTGAAACAGCCTCATGTAGTTTACTGAGAGAGGAAGCTGTAAAAGCAGTCTCATCTCTAAAACCGGGAAAATCTGCAGGTGTTGATAATGTCCCAGCTGAAATGGTGCAAGCAGGAGGTGATCCATGTATAGACGTACTCCACCGAATCTGCAACAAGATCTGGCAGACTGGAGTATGGCCAAAAGCGTGGACACAACCCCTTATAATAACACTTCCTAAAAAAGACAACCCCCAACAATGCCAGAACTACCGCACCATTAGTCTCATCAGTCATCCAAGCAAAGTGATGCTGAAGATCTTATTGAACAGGCTCAAACCACAGGTTGAAAGAATCATCTCAGAAGAACAAGCTGGTTTCAGACCTGGACGCAGTACAACAGAGCAGATCTTCAACATAAGACTCATAATGGTAAAATATCTCCAGCATCAACAGGACCTCTACCATGTCTTTATCGATTTTAAGAAAGCATTTGACAGAGTTTGGTACGCTGCACTGTGGGCAACTATGAACCTCTACAACATCAATGCCAACGTAGCACTAGAAGAACATGAAGGAACAGTGAGTATTGGAGGGCGAACAATCACAAACTTGCACTTCGCTGATGATATTGACGGATTAGCTGGTCAAGAACAAGAACTAACAGACTTAGTGAACCGCATAGAAGAAAAATCAACAAATTCGGTATGGAAATCAGCGGGGAAAACACAAAAGTGATGACAAACAGCAACTTCCCATCACAAATCAAAATCAAAGACCAGAAACTTGAAAAATGTTCACAGATTCAAATATCTGGGATCTATCGTGACAGACGAGGGATCAAAACCAGAAATACTGTCAAGACTTGCCCAGACCACAGCTGCAATGACCAAGCTCAAACCCATCTGAAGCAGCAGATAAATCGCCATCAGTTCCAAAATCAGACTGATGTGCTCTCTGGTCATGAAAATCTTCTTATAACCATGTGAATCATGGACCCTCACAGCGGAGTTAGAGAGAAGGAAAAGAGCTGTAGAAATGGTCTGCTTCCGAAGACTCTTAGGCATCTCATACAAAGACCAAATCACGAATGAAAAAGTTAAGAGACGCTTCCGCAATAAAATCGGGCCCTATACTGACCTTCAAACACTCGTCAGACAACGAAAACTGAAGTGGTTTGGTCATGTCACACGCTCCTATGGTCTTGTTAAAAAAATCCTACAAGGCACAGTGAGGGGAGGAAGGAGAAGAGGCAGACAAAGGAAGAGATGGGAGGACAACATTCGAGAGTGGATAGACATGGAGCTGAGAGACACCCTGAGAGCGGCCGAGAGACGCGAGGACTGGAGAAAGGTGGGTGACAAAGCTTCGAAGGCGCCCCAAAGAATTCGGAATCTGAGGGATCGGTGACGACGGTGACGGACAGTTCTTGGCAGTTTTTCTTGGTTTAAACAAAATTTTATTAGTTCAGAAACAACATAGCACTAATACACTAAATGAGTATAACAAGCAGCATTTTTCTTCGCATTTACTTTTTGCAGGTTTTTATCTCTTCTTCACATTGCACGGTGGGCTGAGGCCATGATATTGCTGTTAACTGAGCTAAACTTGGTTAGCAGCCCCTGGTTCATGGTCGTCTGAATATTATTCTGGGAGAACCTGCAGGCATAATCATTTGGGTGACATCAGACTGCCCATAACGAGGATCAGAATCATGTTTAGAGATCGATAATTTCACCTATAGGGTTATGATTTTACAATGTCTGATTCTGAGACAAGTCAAGATAGTCCTCAATACTCTCATCTTACAGCCTTTCTCTCGCATTCTCTCAGGTCTCTTCTCTTCTCACATCGTCTCTCATCATCTGTTCTCTACAATCTGTAGCAGCCCCTCTCATGCTCTCAATGATCTATCTCTTACCTTGCGCCATAATCATTGGTACATCGACCCCTACGATCAATCATGTTACGACGTCCGTTTTCACTCTGTATGTTATATTATTTCTAATGTCTGATATCCGAGATCAGTCAGATGTGTCTCTTTCTTTGACCCCTCTCTCTCTATTCTTGATCTCTCTTTCTTTGATCTCTTCTTTTAACTCTCTTATTCTTTCGATCTCTCAACTGGCTCTGCTCTATATCATTTCTGCCATATTTCTCAGCATAGCTCGTCTTTCCTCTATGTGTTGTTTCTGTCTGTTTTCTGTTCTCCATGTCTGTCTTTCTGTTTTTCTGTGTGTTCTTTCCTGTCTCGTTTTGTTGTCTTCTGTGTTTCTGTTTGCTGTCTTCTGTTTCTGTTAGTCTTCTTTTTCTTGTGTCTCGTCTATTTTCTTTGTCTGTCCTTTTTTCGTCTGCTGTCTGTTTCTTATGTTGTCTGTCTGTCTGTTTTCTGTTGCTGTGCTGTCTTTTTTTTGTGTGTGCTGTCTGTCTGTTTCTGTTCTGTGTGTCTGTCTGTTTTCTGTGTGTGCTGTCTGTCTGTTTCTGTTGTGTGTCTGTCTGTTTCTGTGTGTGCTGTCTTCTGTTTCTGTTGTGCTGTCTGTCTGTTTCTGTGTGTGCTGTCTGTTGTTTCTGTGTGTGCTGTCTGTTTTTCTGTGTGTGCTGTCATTTTTCTGTGGTGCTTTTGTCTGTTTTCTGTTGTGCTGTGCTGTCTGTTTCTGTGTGTGCTGTCTGTGCTGTTTTTCTCTGTGTGTCCTGTCTGTTTTGTGTGTGTGTCTGTCTGTTTCTGTGTGTGCTGTCTGTCTGTTTCTGTGTGTGCTGTCTGTCTGTTTCTGTGTGTCCTGTCTGTTTTGTGTGTGTGCTGTCTGTCTGTTTTTCTGTGTGTGCTGTCTGTCTGTTTCTCTGTGTGTGCTGTCTGTCTGTTTCTGTGTGTGCTGTCTGTCTGTTTCTGTGTGTCCTGTCTGTTTTGTGTGTGTGCTGTCTGTTTTCTGTGTGTGCTTTATGTCTGTTTCTTTTGTGCTGTCTGTCTGTTTCTGTGTGTGCTGTCTGTTTCTGTGTGTGTGCTGTCTGTTTTTCTGTGTGTGCCTGTCTGTTTTTGTGTGTGCTGTCTGTTTCTGTGTGTGCTGTCTGTCTGTTTTCTGTGTGTCCTGTCTGTTTTGTGTGTGCTGTCTGTCTTTCTGTGTGTCTGTCTGTCTGTTTCTGTGTGTGCTGTCTGTCTGTTTCTGTAGTGTGCCTGTCTGTTTTCTGTGTGTGCTGTCTGTTTTTGCTGTTTGTGCTGTCTGTCTGTTTTTCTGTCTGTGCTGTCTGTCTGTTTTTCTGTGTGTGCTGTCTGTCTGTTTTTCTGTTGTGGCTGTCTGTCTGTTTCTGTTGTGTTGCTGTCTGGTCTGTTTTTTCTGTGTGTGCTGTCTGTTTTTCTGTGTGTGCTGTCTGTCTGTTTCTGTGTGTGCTGTCTGTTTTCTGTGTGTGCTGTCTGTTTCTGTGTGTGCTGTCTGTTTCTGTGTGTGCTGTCTGTCTGTTTCTGTGTGTGCTGTTTATTTATTTTATTTTTATTTTATTTTATTCTTTTATACCGAGGATAATGGAATAAGCACTTATGTGCTTTTTTACATCCAGTCCCCGTGTGTATGCGGTTTTGCAAATTCTGTCATCTGTTCCCACCGGCAGACAATGGCCTACTCTTACGAAAAGCGGAACAGGATTTAACGTGTGCGCAAGATGTTCTGCGTGCGTTCGCACACGGGACCTCGGTTTATAGTCTCATCCGAAGGACTTTTGGGGAGAGTGGAGTCGGCACTGATGTTAACTCCAGGGGAAAATATCCCCTTGAACGGGAATCGAACCCGGGTTGTCAGATTGCGAGCGCAATGTTCTAACCACTAGGCTATCCCGTCCCCCTGTCTGTTTATGTGTGTGCTGTCTGTCTGTTTCTTTTGTGCTGTCTGTTTCTGTGTGAGCTGTCTGTCTGTTTCTGTGTGTGCTGTCTGTTTATGTGTGTGCTGTCTGTTTGTTTCTGTGTGTGCTGTCTGTTTCTGTGTGTGCTCTCTGTCTGTTTCTCTGTGTGTGCTGTTTGTCTGTCTGTTTCTGTGTGTGCTGTCTGTCTGTCTGTTTCTCTGTGTGTGCTGTCTGTCTGTTTCTCTGTGTGCTGTCTGTTTCTGTGTGGACTGTCAGACTGTTTCTGTGTGTACTGTCTGTCTGTTTCTGTGTGTGCTGTCTGTTTTTCTGTGTGCTGTCTGTTTTTCTGTGTGTGCTGTCTGTCTGTTTTCTGTGTATGCTTCTGTCTGTTCTGTGTGTGCTGTCTGCTGTTTCTGTGTGTGCTGTCTGTTTCTGTGTGAGCTGTCTGTTTCTGTGTGAGCTGTCTGTCTGTTTCTGTGTGTGCTGTCTGTCTGTTTATGTGTGTGCTGTCTGTTGTTTCTGTGTGTGCTGTCTGTTTCTGTGTGTGCTTCTGTCTGTTTCTCTGTGTGTGCTGTTTGTCTGTCTGTTTCTGTGTGTGCTGTTGTCTGTCTGTTTCTCTGTGTGTGCTGTCTGTCTGTTCTCTGTGGCTGTCTGTTCTGTGTGGACTGTCAGACTGTTTCTGTGTGTACTGTCTGTCTGTTTCTGTGTGTGCTGTCTGTTTTTCTGTGTGCTGTCTGTTTTTCTGTGTGTGCTGTCTGTCTGTTTTTCTGTGTATTTCTGTCTGTCTGTTTCTGTGTGTGCTGTCTGTCTGTTTCTGTGTGTGCTGTCTGTCTGTTTCTGTGTGGCTGTCTGTTCTGTGGTCTGTCTGTTTCTGTGGTGCTGTCTGTCTGTTTTTGTGTGTGTGTCTGTCTGTTTCGTGTTGCTGTCTGCTGTTCTGTGTGTGGCTGTCTGTTTTTCTGTGTGTGCTGTCTGTCTGTTTCTGTGTGCTGTCTGTCTGTTTCTGTTGTTGTCTGTCTGTTTCTGTGTGTGCTGTCTGTCTGTTTCTGTGTGTGCTGTCTGTCTGTTTCTGTGTGTGCTGTCTGTCTGTTTCTGTGTGTGCTGTCTGTCTGTTCTGTGTGTGCTGTCTGTCTGTTTCTGTGTGTGTTGTCTGTCTGTTTTCTGTTGTGCTGTCTGTCTGTTTCTGTGTGTGCTGTCTGTCTGTTTCTGTGTGTGCTGTCTGTCTGTTTCTGTGTGTGTGTCTGTCTGTTTCTGTGTGTGCTGTCTGTCTGTTTCTGTGTGTGCTGTCTGTCTGTTTCTGTGTGTGCTGTCTGTCTGTTTCTGTGTGTGCTGTCTGTTTCTGTGTGTGCTGTCTGTCTGTTCTGTGTGTGCTGTCTGTCTGTTCTGTGTGTGCTGTCTGTTCTTCTGTGTGTGCTGTCTGTTTCTGTGTGTGCTGTCTGTCTGTTCTGTGTGTGCTGTCTGTGCTGTTTCTGTGTGGTGCTGTCTGTTTCTGTGTGTGCTGTCTGTCTGTTTCTGTGTGTGCTTGTCTGTTTCTGTGTGTGCTGTCTGTCTGTTTCTGTGTGTCTGTCTGTCTTTCTGTGTGTGCTGTCTGTTTTTTGTATTGTTAGTCATGTTTTGTGTTTGTATCGAGATTTCTGTGTAAGCACGCTCTAGTCTGTTCTGTGTGTGCTGTCTGTCTTCTGTGTGTCTGTCTGTTTTGATGTTGTGTCTGTCTGTTTCTGTTGTGCTCTATCTGTTCGTTCTGTGTGCTGTCTGTCTGTTTCAGTGTGTCTGTCTGTTTCTGTGTGCTGTCTGTCTGTTTTGTCTATCTGTTTTTTTTCTGTGTGTGCTGTCTGTTTCTGTGTGTCTGTCTGTTTCTGTATGTGCTGGTTGTCTGTTTTTTGTTTGTATGCTGTCTATCTGTATGCTCATGTTTCTCTGTGTGCTGTCTGTCTTTTCTGTGTGTGCTTGTCTGTCTGTCTGTTTTCTTGTTGTGCGGTTGTCGGTTTTCTTGTGTGTGCTGTCTGTCTGTACTGTTTTTCTGTTGTGCTGCTGTCTGTGTTTCTGTCTGTGTGCTGTCTGTCTTTCTGTGTGCTGTCTGTCTATGTGTGTGCTGTCTGTTTCTGTATGCTCTGTCTGTTTCGTGTGTGCTGTCTGTCTGTCTGTTTCTCTGTGTGCTGTCTGTTTCTGTGGTGCTGTCTGTCTTTCTGTTTCTGTTGTGCTGTGTCTGTCTGTTTCTGTTCTGTTGCTGTCTGTCTTGTCTGTCTTCTGTGTGTGCTGTCTGTCTGTCTGTTGTTCTGTTGTGTCTGTTGTTTCTGTGTGCTGTCTGTCTGTTTCTCTTGTGTGCTGTCTGTCTGTTTGTCTGTTTCTGTGTGTGCTGTCCTGTTTTCTCTGTGTGCTGTCTGTCTGTTTCTGTGTGTGTCTGTTTCTGTTGTTGTCTGTTTCTGTGTGTGCTGTCTGTTTTCTTGTGTGTTTTGCTGTTTCTGTCTTGGGCTGTTTCTGTGTGTTGCTGTCTGTCTGTCTGTTCTGGTTTCTTGTCTGTCTGTCTGTTCTGTGTGCCTTGCTGTCTGTCTTGTCTGTTCTGGTTGCTGTTGTCTGTTTATCGTGTGTTTGCTGTCTGTTTGTGTGATGCTCTGTCTGTCTTTGTCTGTCATAATTCTCTGTGTGCTGTCTGTTTTCTGTATGCTATCTGTATGTCTGTATGTTTGTGTGTCTCTATCTCAATATCAGAAAATTGATTTGTAACTGAATTTTGTTGTGTGGTTGTTGTTATATTATGTTTGTTGTTGCTGCTTTTCCTTTTTCCGCGAAATTACTAAGCAGTTCGTCAACCCCCTTTGAGTTCTCTTGCCATATCTTTGCATCACCTAGTGCTCAAACACATTAAAGCATGCACTTAAAATGCATATAAAACATGCACATGCAAATGTGTACACATGTTACATAACGTGTGTTCTGATTTAATGAGATCATCCATGCTTCTTCTTCTTCTTATATTTCATTTTGTGTTAGTTGTATCATTCCAGTCAAAGATATAACAAATTACCTCCATAAAGCGCCTTGGGTTACAAAGGATCTGAAACGTGTTTTAAACAAAAAGAAAGACACAGAACACCAAAAGAAGCAAGTAGCTAAAGAAGTTAGAGCTGCTGTTGCACAGGCTAGACATGACTATACAAACAAGACAGAGGACAAGTTGTCAGGGAACACTTGTCGTGCTGCCTGACAGGGAACCAATGGTAACCACGTCAGCAGTGAACATGGCAGCTGACCCACAGAGGTACAGATTAGTCTTCAGGGTATCTGTGATGACAACTTGCCATTTAAACGCTTTTGAATAATCCATTTTTTCAGATAAAATACACGACCTAAAGCAGTCCTGATTCTTTGAGAAAAGCGCCAGCGTTGATGACAAAGTATCTGTAAGCACTTCAAGGCAAGCACGGCCAATTCTCTCCCTTCCTTTTCCCCATAGACGGCCCCCAAATCATAAAATAACAAAACACACAGTAAGAAAATGAAATTTCCTGAATTTAATAATGACATGCAGGTTGAAGCTCTCACTTTAATACTGGAGCTTTGGCTGGCATGAAGAAAACACTGTACATTCTGCACTAACTGCCACTGTACACTCACACAGCGGGACAGTTTCCATAGATACACCTTCAGCAGGAAAAATGGTCGATAAACTCACAAAGAAGAAAGGTTGGGATATTGTTTAGGATTCAAGGACGACAAAAGAATGAAGATAAAAAAGAAAAAGTTAACGGGAGGCTAGGATGGTTCAGTCTACTTAGTACTGTCTCCATTTTCCTCTTTTTCTAGTAGTCGGTAAAGTTCTGCATGGAATGATAAACCTGGAAGTATGACATGGTTTTGTTTCGCTGGCAGAGTTTGTCACAGAGTGGAAGCCCACACTGTGTGTGTGTGTGTGTGTGTGTGTATGCGTGTGTATTAATACGCTTCCGTGACTTATTTCAGGATCTCGTCAGTCACAGTTGCGCTGGAAAAGTCACTGGGGGCGTGGCACTCAGCTGGTGCATGCAGAACCCCTTCACTGGCGTCTGCTACTGAGTCAGTGTCAGTCTCATCTTCGCCATAGTGGTCCTTGCTTGAAAACGCTTCATCGTCGCCTTCATGCTCTCGTTCCATGTCGGATCCTCCTGCCTGCCTGTATGTATGTATGTATGTATGTATGTATGTATGCAGCCCCTCAACAACTTCAGCCCCGGCAACACGCTGCTGTGTCCTGATCTAGCTGCTCCAGTGTTTGGACCTGCACTTGCTGGAGACGCCATGTTTTAATCGTAGGCATACAAGCTGTGGGGTTCTCTGGGTAATCCCTGACGAAGAATCCAGAACACGGGGCATTGTCGGACAAAGCAGCGACCTTGCCTTTTCTTTGGAAGCTAAACTCATGTTTTGTTGATAAAAAGATTCTGTATTTGTTCTACAAGTCTAACATAGAGAGTGTTTGCTTTCATTTTGGTACAACAACCTTAGTGTTAAAAACAAGAATGTCTTCAGAGAATTGTTAGAATCTGCTAATAATTGGAGAAGAACAAAGAGATCTCAAGTTGCTCTGTAATCAGCAGCTTGTACGCAAAGCGACTGCCATCATGGCTGATCCTTCCCATGCTTTGTTTCCAGAATTTCAGTTGTTGCCTATAGGGCGTCGTTTTCAGTGCCCCATCAGCAAAACAAACAGAAAAAGAAATCGTTATGTGTCAGCAGTCATTCGAATTCTAAATTGACAAAAGCCCAGTTTCACATCTCACAGAAACGCCTGCCTAATTGTCACTGCCGTGAGTACAGTGCATACACAGGAGCTATATGCTCAATATATATTAGATTAAGCACGCACACGCATGCGCATGCACGCGAGCGTGTGAGTGTGCGTGTATGTGTGAGTAAGTGGGTGGGTGTGGGTGTGGGTATGTGTTCCTGCCTTCCTGCACTAGAGAGAACGTCTTTGTGTTTGCATTGTACTCACTTTTCTTGTTAGTTCCCCTTCAGCCTTTGTACACTGTTTTGACTTGAAGTATTCGTGTGTGTGTGTGGGTGTATGTGTGGGTGTGTATGTGTATGTGTGGGTGTGTGTGTGTGTGTACGCACACATAAGCTCATGCAAATAAGTACATGTATTTTCTGATGGAGTCAATTTTTGACTGTTTTATATTTCCCCTGGAGACGGGGGTAGGGGAGGTGGCTGTCATAAATAGCACCACCACCATGGCGCATTGGTTAGCGCCTTGGGTTACGAACTGGAAGGTCGCGGGTTCGAATCCTATAAGAGTCATAAGGATTTTTCGGACTCTGGCCAGCTCCTACCCAGAGTGAGTGTGCTGTGGGCTCAGTGGGAAGACTGGGACCACAGAGTCGAGCTTCATCCACTTAACGGATGCGAGTTTGAAAGTGTTGCTCAAATTACCTGACCAACACTGCAGGAAGTCTGTATCTGTCGGCCCGGTTGACGCTGGGATATTATGATAGTAAGCGTAGAGTACAACCCTGTCAAATAATCTCAAATTATATGCACTTCCATAGCATCATCTTGATATAATTCTCATCATGCAATAAAAATAAAATTACCTCTGATTCCGTGGTCCAAGTTGCTCTGGTCTCATGGTGATCTCAGATTCGGTTTACCCATAGACTTCTGAGCCTGTGGGACTTTGTGCCAAAACCTTCCGAGGTTCGCGGGGGACGGTGGTTGAAGGGACGTTGTGGTGGTCGCCACCTCGGGTGGGCATCTTACTCAGCCTGGCCCCGCCACTGAGTTCAGAACAGGCACCCTGACCACCACCACAGTGACCCGGCAGCAGCGCTGGAGGCCCTATGGCGGCCTGACACTGGGAATGCGGGATAACGAAGCTGGATATGGCTGGGGGGAGAGATTCCAGTCAGCATACACACACACACACACACACACACACAAACACACACACACACACAACACACACACACACACACACACACACACACACACACACACACACACAGAAGTTCTTCGGATGAGACTATAAACCGAGGTCCTGTGTGTAAACGCACGCAGAACGTCTTGCGCACACGTTGAAACTCATTCCGCTTTTTAGAAGAGTAGCCCATTGTGCGCCAGTGGGAACGGATGACAAGACTTACACAACTGCATACACACGAGGACTGGATATAAAAAAGCACATGAGTGCTTATTCCCTTATCCTCGAAATAAAGAATTATTTTTAAAAATATATTATAAAATATAAAGAAGAGCCTCTGTCTATCTGTCTCTCTGTCTCTCTCTTTCTCTGTCTCTCTCAGGTACTCTCAGAGAACGAGACAGATATAAGCCTTTCACATCATTCCAGACCGTTTTGGAAAAAGAGCGATACATTCTAGATATTGATGTATATTGCTTCCGTGTTGCCATTTCACATGTTTGATTCAACGTTCCCCCCCTACATAACAATGTACATCGCTACAAGGATTCTAACCATGATAAAGCTTGTCCATTTATAAAAATCAAATTGAAAATGAACAGCACTTTTTGTTTGCCTGTCGTATGTATGATGACTTGAGACTTTAATTTCTGAAGGAATCGAATGGACTCCCTCTGCACGTTTTGCTAGGAGCCACTACCCCTATCCACACACATAATTTATCAAAGTATGTGTTCCATGCAATCAACAGAGGGAAGAAAATACTTTAAACATTGAGCTTATCATGATCTGCACTTCTATGTGGGTGTGCTTACCTACTGATTGGGGGTATCCACTTTTTTGCCATTTTTATGCAAAGTCAGGAAACACCTCGAATAGAAAACTGCAGGGCTAATGTGATTGTGCAGTATTGGTATTCACATCAGTATCTGTGTTGTGATAACTACCTCAATACTAACTTAATATAAAATGTACTTAACACATGTTTACTCGTAGTCTAGTGGATGTGTTTGGTTTGCTATGATTTTAAAGTACTTCTTTTTCTCGCCTTCCTTTATTTAAATAAAAGCTTGGTGCTCCAGTATGCAGCAATATGCAGGGAATAGTATGCATTATAGAATATAATTAGCAGTTTTGTGTTCAAGACTAAAACAAATTAATGACAAAGAAAGACGAAATTATTTGCAAATGGTGTGTTGTAATATAGAGACAGAAGAAAATATAATTACGTAAGTGTTAAGTGTCTAATATCAAAGAATAAAAAGAAAAAATCTTTCATTGTCATAAAAGTAACCATAACATATGGGACAATGTTCTCGCCATTTTTGTATGTACCATAATCTTGTTTCAGATAAAACTAGCCAAGCGAAAATTAAGCAAAACTAAATTTAATATGCACCTTACAAGTGTTTACATATACTGAAAACGCATGAATATGTATTGAATGTTGATTACTGTGTGTTATGTACTGCGTTATATCGTGATGCTTTCCCAAATCTACTTTGCATTGTATTGTGGCCCACAGCTGATGTGCAATTTAACCATTTCAGAGTCTTTCTCTCTCTCTCTCTCTCTCTCTCCTCTCTCCTCTCTCTCTCCTCTCTCTCTCCTCTCTCTCTCTCTCTCCCTCCCTCTCTCTCTCTCTCTCCTCTCTCTCTCTCTCTTCTCTCTCTCTCTCTGCATCCTTTCGCATAATCAGGACATGACCACATTTCACAGGAAAGCACAGACTAATCAGGTGGTGGTGAAGGTGGTAGTGGGGGAGGGAGGGGGACACACAAGCTGCCATCTGGGGGCAAGGTCTACATCCAATTTCACTGGCAAACTGTGACCCTGTCTTGTCTGCGTGAGGTGGTGGTGGAGCCGTTAATTGCCATCGATCAGAGCTGGGCACCGGGGGCAGGCAGATAGCCAGCATACACTGGTGCAGGGGCAGATAGCCAGCATACACTGGTGCAGAGGTAGATAGATAGCCAGCATACACTGGTGCAGGGGCAGGCAGATAGCCAGCATACACTGGTGCAGGGCAGCAGATAGCCAGCATACACTGGTGCAGGGGCAGGCAGATAGCCAGCATACACTGGTGCAGGGGCAGACAGATAGCCAGCATACACTGGTGCAGGGGCAGACAGATAGCCAGCATACACTGGTGCAGGGGTAGACAGATAGCCAGCATACACTGGTGCAGGGGTAGACAGATAGCCAGCATACACTGGTGCAGGGGCAGATAGCCAGCATACACTGGTGCAGGGGCAGATAGCCAGCATACACTGGTGCAGGGGTAGACAGATAGCCAGCATACACTGGTGCAGGGGCAGACAGATAGCCAGCATACACTGGTGCAGGGGCAGACAGATAGCCAGCATACACTGGTGCAGGGGCAGACAGATAGCCAGCATACACTGGTGCAGGGGCAGATAGTCAGCATACACTGGTGCAGGGGTAGACAGATAGCCAGCATACACTGGTGCAGGGGCAGACAGATAGCCAGCATACACTGGTGCAGGGGCAGACAGATAGCCAGCATACACTGGTGCAGGGGCAGACAGATAGCCAGCATACACTGGTGCAGGGGCAGACAGATACCCGCATACACTGGTGCAGGGGCAGACAGATAGCCAGCATACACTGGTGCAGGCAACAGATAGCGCAACACTGTCAGGTAACAGATAGCCAGCATACACTGGTGCAGGGGCAGACAGATAGCCAGCATACACTGGTGCAGGGGCAGACAGATACCAGCATACACTGGTGCAGGGGCAGACAGATAGCCAGCATACACTGGTGCAGGGGTAGACAGATAGCCAGCATACACTGGTGCAGGGGTAGATAGCCAGCATACACTGGTGCAGGGGTAGATAGATAGCCAGCATACACTGGTGCAGGGGCAGACAGATACCCAGCATACACTGGTGCAGGGGCAGATAGATAGCCAGCATACACTGGTGCAGGGGCAGACAGATAGCCAGCATACACTGGTGCAGGGGCAGATAGATAGCCAGCATACACTGGTGCAGGGGCAGATAGATAGCCAGCATACACTGGTGCAGAGGCAGACGGATACCCAGCATACACTGGTGCAGGGGCAGACGGATAGCCAGCATACACTGGTGCAGGGGCAGATAGATAGCCAGCATACACTGGTGCAGGGGCAGACAGATAGCCAGCATACACTGGTGCAGGGGCAGACAGATAGCCAGCATACACTGGTGCAGGGGCAGACAGATAGCCAGCATACACTGGTGCAGGGGTAGACAGATAGCCAGCATACACTGGTGCAGGGGCAGACAGATAGCCAGCATACACTGGTGCAGGGGTAGATAGATAGCCAGCATACACTGGTGCAGGGGCAGATAGATAGCCAGCATACACTGGTGCAGGGGCAGACAGATAGCCAGCATACACTGGTGCAGGGGCAGACAGATAGCCAGCATACACTGGTGCAGGGGCAGACAGATAGCCAGCATACACTGGTGCAGGGGCAGACAGATAGCCAGCATACACTGGTGCAGGGGCAGACAGATAGCTAGCATACACTGGTGCAGGGGCAGATAGATAGCCAGCATACACTGGTGCAGGGGTAGATAGCCAGCATACACTGGTGCAGGGGTAGACAGATAGCCAGCATACACTGGTGCAGGGGTAGACAGATAGCCAGCATACACTGGTGCAGGGGCAGACAGATAGCCAGCATACACTGGCCCAGGGTAAGGCGCCTGCCTAGCAAGCAGCAAGTCGCAGGTTCCATCCCTGGTGTAGGCCAACCTTTCCTCACGTCCTCTACACCTTGAGTGGCGGACTGAGCGCTAGTTAAGACAATCAACACCGGTCCCCTGTGCAAAGTATAATTATTTTCTTCATGTAAAACAGCCCAGGGCAACAAGAGAGTTGCCATGGCAAAATGTTGTAGGAAAAAAAGCACTGTTGTGGGTAAACAATACACTTGCTAAACGGACAAGTTTTGCAAATGGATGGCGCTGCTCTGAAGGCGAAGCACTCTCCCCACGAAGAACAACCTGCACTTCAGCAGATACATCTGCCGTGGCTAAGCGTTACACCAGAATCCATCACAACACAACACAACACAACACAATGCACTGCAATACAGCACAATACAACACAACACAATGCACTGCATTACAGCACAATACAACACAACACAATGCACTGCATTACAGCACAATACAACACAATGCAACACAGATAACATAATAAATGCAAGACATACACTTTAATAACATACAATACAATAAACACAACACAACTCAGCACAGTACAATGCAAATAGAATATCATGCAGTGCAACACATCACAACGCAACACAACACAAGACAGTGCAACACAACACAACACAATACAAGACGTTGATGCAATACAACACAAAAAACAGGAAACAATACAGTACGGAGTACAATGAAGCCGCGCGTGCGCGTGTGTGTGTATGTCAAGTCAAGTCCAAATGATCTTTATTGGGGGTAAAAGATTAAGTTTATACAACTTTTTTCATCCTGCCCTCACAAAAAAAGAAAACCATGAACATTGACATATAAAAGCATTCAAAATAATACAATGTTCACACGTGTTGAAGACAAAAATCTTTGGAGATTTTTAAAATATAAATCCAGACTAACAAAACATGATAAAGCAAGTCAAGACAGTATAACATAAGCTCGAGTCATACAGACATATGAAGAAAAATTTTAAAAAAACAACCCAAAACAAACAAACAAAAACAAAGAAACAAAAACAAAAGAAAGAAACAAACAAAATCCCCAAAGAAAAACAAGATTCACAAAACAAGATAAAACGAAACCAATAGCATAAACTCAAATCATACAACAAATGAGAAAATACAAATAACAAAGGTAGGAATAACGACGAGGTAGCCAGATGTAAGATAACCTCGAGTATAAAAGTGGACTTACAGTTTGTCCATCAGATATTTCTTCAAGAGTTTCTTGGACGTTTGTTTCGAAGAAGCTGATTTTAAAGAAATAGGTAGACTATTCCACACTGTTCTTCCTGAATAAGCAAGGCTTGACTTAAAGAGATTGTTATGGGGCCTGGGCAAAGACAATCTATGAGTAGGGTTATTTTTTATTAACGGCAAACTTTTTTCACAAATTTCTTTGGGGCTTTTCCGTTTAATATATTGTACATACATAGACACTTGTTGAAATGCAGACAGTCTTTGAGTAGAAGAATATCTAATTCTTTGTAGTTGTTGTTGGTCAATGTATTAGGATTCAATCGGATTAGTTTGGTAGCTCTTTTATGAAGGCGGCTTATAGGCTTTAGGGTTGGTTTTTTTCACTAGCACTATCCCATAAGGTTGAAACATAAGTTATAAGAGATAGAATATGTGCGTGAAAGAATAGTTTTCGTGATTGTAGGTTTAGAAAATGTTTGATTTTTCTAAGTTGATATAGTCTTACTGAGATTTGTTTTCCTAAAGTGGCTATGTGTTCTAACCAAGACAAATCATTGTCAATTACTGCACCTAGTACTTTGTGTGACACAAATTCTTCAATTGTTTGTCCTTGGCGCGAATGGAAAACGCAATTTCTGTCTTTTTTGCCTAGTCGTTATAAACATACATTTTGTTTTGTTTGAAGTAAGAGACATATGATTGAGTTCTGTCCATTCATTAAGTTTATCGATATCTGCCTGCATATTATTCACAAGCTGGTTAGGATCACTGTTGCTACAATGAATTGATGTATCAACAGGAAACATTTCATATGAACCATAAATATGCAGAGATAGGTTATTAATATAAATATAGAAAGGAAGGGGTACTAGTATTGATCCCTGTGGTATACTATATATCACAGGTAATAAGGTTGATCTCCTGGGCATGATTTCAACAAGCTGTTGATGATTACTGAGAAATGAATCTAAAAATGATAATGTTTGGTCGGAAATTCTGTAGCATTTTAAGTTTTTAATGAGGAGAGAGTGGCTTATAACGTCAAAAGCTTTAGCAAAGTCTAGAAAAAGGACTAGCATATTTTCACTATTATTGATATTAAAAGACATCCCTCTGTCAGTTGTATTAGGGCAGTATGACAAGAACGGTTTTCACGAAATCCTGACTAGTTTTCATTAATTAGATCATGGGTTTTATAATGAGAATGCAAGTGAAATTGTACATGTTTTTCTAATGGTTTAGATAGGACTGATAGTATGGATATTGGTCTATAGTTAGACGGATTGGTTTGGTCTCCTGATTTGTGGAAAGGTATTACTTAAGCTCTTTAAACTTCAAAGGGAAAAAATTCTTGTCAATACACAAGTTAAAGATATACGTTAGAGTATCAGTTATAACATATGCCCTGATTTTTATTATTTTACTATCTCTTTTAGGTGTGTGTGTGGGGTGGGGGGTGCCAGAGAGAGAGAGAGAGACTCTCTGGGAACAAGAACACAAAAATCCAACAACAAAAAATCTCTCAACTAAAAAATCAGAGAACACATTTCTGTTAATAAAAAAAGAGAAAAATTCCAAGTCATCCAAAATGTGAAATACATAACTATTCTAAGCAAATAACTTTAAAAGCCTGACTGGAGAGAGAGAGAGAGAGAGAGAGAGAGAGAGAGAGAAGAGAGAGAGAGAGAGAGAGAAAATGAACAATGAACAATATTTGAACAATGAACAATATTTATTGCTATTTAGCAATCAAGCCATATAGCGCTGCGGCGCGGTAACAAACGATATCGAACGCGACGCGATTACAGTGACATGGAAACCATGTCAGTAATAGTATGTACATCTAGATCTGATACATTATTGTCCGTGTCTCAGTTTTCAAAACAGCATTTCCTTTTCTAGTCTGCAGCCAGCGAAGTCAGCCCATGTAAAACCGGATCAGGTCCCGAAGAAGATGTAAATCCCGTTCAGCACGTGCCACTGTCTCTGCGTGTTGTGTGTTAGGACGCTGCTTCCCTTTACGAAGTCTGGCAAGCCTGACACGTTCTTCTGGCAACATGTTTCTGTCTTCCTGCTTGATATACCAGAACACACACTTAGATTCCTCGCCAGTATCTCCATTACAAGAATATTCTAGGGCGATGTCATCCGATTCACACATCAGAATAGTTTGGTTGCCTGAATCTTGAACTACAACCTTTCGAAACTGTGTGTTTCTTTTGCTGTCTCGTAATCGATGCTGCACACGTTTGTCTGTCAGAGTGGACACATACTCTTTTACAATACCAGTATGAAAACCCTCAACTGTGCAGTCAACTGTCTGTTCTTCGTCCACATCAGACAACTCAGGATACACACCGATCTTACTGTCTGTTGCTGGTTCACACGGCAAATCAAGTGAATCTAGTGTGGCTGGGACATTCACTGCACTGTCAACACACAGCTCTGTGTACACGCTGGTTTGTTTTGATTCTGCATCCACTCTCTCACGATGCAGGGAGTCACTGTCAGACAACACCGGCTCTTCCAAAACGCTGTCCTTGTCACACTGACGACTTGCCTGTCTTTCTTGATGTTGTTTACTTCTTTGGAGGTCGCGACGGATTTCGGAAGGGGGCTTCTTGCGAAAATACTGAACTCGCGAGTTAGGGTTCAGCACTGGGTCCGCCATTTCTGTTGACACTGACTTGTCAGCTGGCTTCAGTCGCAAGACGAAGACAACGCTGCCGCTCTCCCCCGCGACTTTCCAGCTCGATAGGACGTTGTCGATCAGCAGGGCATTTAAGGTTGTTACTACAGTTGCTGGAAGGCCAGTAACTGACATTTTGAAGCTTAAATGCAAAAATTTGCAGCAGCTTACTAACAGCACGCCCTTTCAGTTCTCGTCCCATCACCGAGCCCCCCCCCCCCCCCCCCCCCCCCCCGAGAGAGAGAGAGATAGAGAGAGAGAGAGCAATTTTGCAAACAAAATTAACAAAATTTATAAAAGAATCCTACGTCCTAATCATGAAAATAATCACATTGATGATAATAATAAAAAGAATGATGATGATGAAGAAGAAGAAGAAGATGATGATGATGATATTGACGATGAGGATGACTAAAGCGATGACGACTTTGCGGATGATGATGATGAATGATGATGATGATGATGATGATGATGATGATATGGTGGTGGTGACAACGACGTGACTACCACAAATGGCAAAAGAAAGGTTGAATAATCATAACTGTGAAAATAGATAGGTTCTATACATCTTTGGAGAAAGATATGTCAAATCAGAAAGAGTAATTAATTAATTAATTAAGAGAGAGAGAGGTTTAAGTTATTTTCAATTAACGCGAATGTTTGTGTGCTACATCTACTGTGCTAGTGCGACAGGGAGGTAATTAGATTATCTCCCATGCGATCAGAGTGTTGTGTTTCTAAATCGGGACACACCTGTGAATTGCGCGACACTCTGTGCGTTTTGGTTGCCATAGGTCAAAATTATGGGGGACATTCTCCCGCACTACGTCACTAATAGTTCTAAAGAGCAATACCTAAATGTTCAGTGTTCCCGATACAGGGACGTTAAGAATTTGAATTCCTGTCATCTTTCAGCATTGCTCCTAAATGTACCCTGTATTACAGTAATACGCAGTTTCAGCACAATTTACTATAATAGAACTTTATAGAGGAACGGAAAAGAGAAGACATAGGGGGTTGTGTGTTTCCTGTACAGTCATATGTGGTAAGGCAATACTTGCTACATATTGAAATCAGTTTGATCACTTTGACAGCGTGCTGAGTCAACTTAACAGACCTTCTTGGTGAGGTTAACCTACAGGGAACCCGATCTTCAGTAGACAGCGTGAACGCGGAGTGGACACGAGTGCAGAGGAAAAACTATGGGACGGCAACATTGACTGTTTGCTCTGTGCTGGATTGCCTACAAAGAAAAGACAGAGGAATAAATTGCTAAGAAACGTGGTGTTACACAGATGAGATGATGCTAATGTGAATCTGATGACATTGTGCTAGAATTTTCCTGTGATGTTACAGTATCTGTAACCGGCTTGGTATGTCAAACGGGGGACGGAATAGCCAGGTGGTTAGTGAGAAACATTTTTCCTCTGGAGTTAACATCATCATTGCTGACTCGACTCTCTTCAAAAATCTTTTGGATGGGACGTAAACTTCTGTGTGCGAATGCACGCAGATCATCTTGTGCATACGTTCCGCTTTTAGGAAGAGTAGATACTTGTGTGCTGATGGGAACGGATGACAAAGTTTACAAAACTGCATACACATGGAGACTAGCTGCAAAAAAAGCACGTGATAGCTTATTGCATTATCCTCGAAATAAAAGAATAATAATAAAAAGTGTCAGGCTGGCCAACTTTGGAAAAAAAAAGCAGATCTGCAACAGAAGTAGGCAGAGACGGGAAGCACGTGCTTTGCGACAGTTGCACGCTCTCCACAAAATCGTCTGTTTCTACTGTGGCTGAATGTGACCCGAACAGCCGCTGAGAGCATAGTTTCAGTGACAGTTGCTCTTTGAAACACCGTCATTTAACTTCAATAACATTAACAAGCCATTGCCATTGCTGTGGTATCTATGTCAATGATACACATCGCTTGCTGAATGGCTTGTACAGATAAATTCTATTCAATTCTCTCTCTCTCTCTCTCTCTCTCTCTCTCTCTCTCTCTCTCTCTCTCTCTCTGTTTTGATATTGATGTTCGGGTCAGTTGGGAATTATGTGTTTGCTGAATACATATCTATCTCTTTAGCTTAGATAATTATAACTTTATCTGTTTCAACATTAATTTTTGGGACAGATGGTGACTAGGCCTAGGTGTTTGTTGAATTTATATCTAACTCCTTTCTTTAAATCATAGGTTGAACTTTTTAGTGCTGCTTTTGGTCGTTTTTTTTAGGGGGGTGGGGGGGGGGGGGGGCTCGATGTTTGTCTTGGGGTTTTTTTTTGGGGGGAGGGGGTGGTTTGTTTGATAGTCCCTAATCAAGGCAAAGGCCGGATAAAAAGAAGTATGTGAATGCTTATCTGTAGCCCTTGAAAAATAAAAGATTATTCATTCATTCAGTCAGTCAGTCCTCTCTCTCTCTCTCTCTCTCTCTCTCTCTCTCTCTCTCTCTCTCTCTCTCTCTGTCTCTCCCCCCCCCCCACCCCGTCTGACCATCCGTCTGTCTATCTCTCGATCGATCTGAATATCTCTCTCTATCCATCCATCCATCCATCCATTCGCTGTCTGTCGCTGTCTGTCTGCCTGTGTCTCTGTGGTTTTTTTCTTGATTTTGTTGTTGTTGTTTGTTTTTCTCTTTTTTTTTTCTTATTTCTTCTTTTGTTGGTTTGGTTTTTCTTTCTCTTTTGTTTGTTTGTTTTGGTTGTGGTTTTTTGGGTGGTGGGGGTGGGTGGTGGGTGGTGGTGGGGTGTTTTTAGGGTTTTCTCTTACGGGCGGGCACATGAGTGCTTATTCATTATCCTCGAAATATAAGAATTTGTCATTGTCACTGTCATTGTCATTGTCTGTCTGCCTGTGTCTCTGTCTCTGTCTGTCTGTCTGTCTGTCTGTCTCTCTCTCTCTCTCCTCTCTCTCTCTCTCTCTCTCTCTCTCTCTCTCTCTCTCTCTGTCTCTCTCTCTGTCTCTCTCTTTAGTGTTGCCGGGCTTTTCAGCCCAGCACGGATGTCTTCAGAAAGTACAACCAGGCAACGCTCTTCCTTGAACAGGCCACAAGTTGTGTCAGTTAGTGATGTCAGCTAAGTGCCGACGCCTGCATGAAGCAGCTGTTATGTTTTCCAATGTTATGTTGAGATTGTCTTCATCTGTAACAAGCTCTTAGCACAACACCCTGCACTATCCTTTAAAGGCACATGGTTTGTCGCTGCATGTAGAGCCAGGGAGGCAACTTGCCAAGTCACACACGGACATTTCTCCTTCAGGGTGTATTTAGACTCTCTGTGATTCCCATGGGAGATGGATGAGGCAGGGTGCATGCTGTGATTGACCCCAATGGGACTGAACTGGCAACACCAACAGCACCACCACACCAGCATCCCCCTTCTTGATGACTGCTGAATTAGAGAGCGTGCTGGACATGTCTTGTCAATTAGACCACTGGCTAGCTAGCGTGGTCCACTCTGCCACCAAAGATGCAGGAGTTAACGGGTGT
Organism: Rapana venosa; assembly: GCA_028751875.1. Classification (NCBI taxonomy): domain Eukaryota; kingdom Metazoa; phylum Mollusca; class Gastropoda; order Neogastropoda; family Muricidae; genus Rapana; species Rapana venosa. Next base: position 25,186,075 of record CM054165.1, on the reverse strand, counting down.
GCACGAAGTGATGGGGGTTTGCCTGGCTGACTGAAAGGCTGGTTGGTTGACCTGGTCGTTCATGGATAGATGGATAGAGGGAAGGATGGATGGATAGATGAATGATTGGATGGATGGAGGGGTGAATACATTGACTTACGGATTGATTGCATGTTTGCCTGCTTGGTTGTTAGCTGTTGTTGTTGTTGTTGTTGTTGTTGTGCGTTCCCCAGCTTAACACTCTGGGGGTCACCCAGAATATGCACTCTGACTCACTCATCCCACCTGGAAATCGCTGTAAGATTGAAATCGCACACTGCATGAGAAGTTTGCGTGTACGACTGTTTGAAGTACCTCACCATATAGGCAGCCATACTCCGACTTCAGAGGATTTTTCTCCTATTATAGGTGCAGGTTATGTTAAGAGCTTGTCATGGCTGAAGGCAATTTCAACACATTTTACAACATAACAACACTGTACTGTAGGCCTTGGCAGTTATTGTTGGTTTTCTTCTTCTTCTTCTTCTTCTTCTTCTTCTTCTTCTTCTCTCCTCCTCCTCCTCCTCCTCCTCCTCCTCCCTCCTCCTTCTTCTTTAACTGACACAGCTTTTGGCCTGGGCCAGAGCAGTTAGCTAGAATAATAGATTGATTGACTGATAAATTGATAGATTGATTGACTGATCAATTGACTAATTGATTTAGTGATTGAGTTTTACGCAAACTGCTAGAAGGTTGACTTTAAAAAGTAGATACTTATTATGTAGAAGGTGAAACATTGCTACATAAAACATTTTACAGAGTCTACGTTAAATCTTTTGAACTGCTTTTCTTATTTCTTTAGAAAATGAAATGCAATTGGGAAATGAAGACCCCCCCCCCCCATCCCCCCTAGAAAAAAACCCGTACAGGAAAACACAGATACAGGAGCAGCGACCTGTTCACTGTACATAGCTCCAGGCTGTACACAGGACTGAATGGTTTTCACTGTCCGTCTGTGTGTTCATTTCAGTCCTTGCTGCAGCAAGACCGTTGTCCATTTCAGCCTGAGAGAGTGGACACTGCCTGGCAGTTGATCGACAGAACACAGACGTTATTTCAATTGCCTGTGGCTGACAGACAGTACTGAAAAAAGAAGAAGAATGCGAAGACAAAAAGAAGAATGCAAAGAATTGCCATGAAGATGAAGAATTGCGAAGAAGAAGAATTGCAAAGAAGATGAGTTGCGAAGAAGAAGAATCGTGAAGAATAATTGCAAAAAAGAATTGCGAAGAATAGCTAAGAAGGATTGCGAAGAAGAAGAAGACAAATTGCAAAGAAGATTTGCAAAGAAGATGAAGAATTGCAAAGAAGAAGAAAAAGAAGAAGGAGAAGGAGGAGGAAGAAAGAGAAGAAGAAGAAGAAGAAGAAGAAGAAGAAGAAGAAGAAGAAGAAGAAGAAAACCAACAATAACATCAATGAGAAGAACAAGTACACGAAGATAAAGAATTGTGAAGAAAAATTGTAAACAAGAAGAAGAATTACGAAGAAGAATTTTCTTCTCCACACTTCTTTGCAATTTGTTTTGGGAAATCATCTTCCTTGCATTTTTCTTCCCATTCTTTGTATTCGTCTTATTCCTAGTCACAACCTACCCCACATTTTTCTGTACAGTCTTCATCTTCTTCCTTCTTCTTCTTCTTCTCTTCTTCTTCTTCTTCTTCTTCTTTTCTTTATTGCCATTTTTCTTCGCAATCCTTGTTCTTTTTCGTTACAGATTCCCTTCTTCACTATTCTATTTCAGTGTATCTTTCAGTACTGTCTGTCAGCCACAGGCAATTGAAATAAAGTCTGTGTTCTGTTCATCAGCTGCCAGGCAGTGTCCACTCTCTCAGGCTGAAATGAACAGCGGCCTTGCTGTAGCAAGGACTGAAATGAACACACGGACGGACAGTGAAAACCATTCAGTCCTGTGTACATTCTGGAGCTATGTACAGTGAACAGATCGCTGCTCCTATATTTTTTACACTTCTCTTTGAGAGCAGAGGGGTCTTTCTCGATTGCATTAATTTTGTCATCTTGTAGAGGAAAATGTGTGTGTAAGATCTTTAGAATGTTGTAAAATTTCAAATTCTTTTTTTTTCTATAGCTGAGCTTTGAGATATTTGATCAACCAATAAATATATACATAAATTCACTCAAAAGTCAATGAACAAAACAACCAACCAGTCAACGAACCTAAAAAAGCAAAAGTGAGAGAGAGGGAGGGGAGGGAGAAACAGAGACATAAACAAAAGTAGAGACAGAGACAACTTCGTTTGACGGCCCCTCTGTTGTGCTCCTTCTATCTTCTTTCTTCCCCTGCACTGGAGGCCACAAGCAGTCCCTGTTTCTTCTGTGTTGATGTAGCAGTTTTCATCAGAAACACTGTAGCAGTTTTCACAGAAACACTAGCAGTTTTCATCAGGAACACTGTAGCAGTTTTCACAGAAACACTGTAGCAGTTTTCACAGAAACACTGTAGCAGTTTTCGCAGAAACACTGTAGCAGTTTTCAAAGAAACACTGTAGCAGTTTTCACAGAAACACTAGCAGTTTTCATCAGGAACACTGTAGCAGTTTTCATCAGGAACACTGTACCAGTTTTCACAGAAACACTGTAGCAGTTTTCATCAGAAACACTGTAGCAGTTTTCACAGAAACACTGTAACAGTTTTCATCAGGAACACTGTAGCAGTTTTCACAGAAGCACTGTAGCAGTTTTCATCAGGAACACTAGCAGTTTTCACAGAAACACTGTAGCAGTTTTCACAGAAACACTATAGCAGTTTTCATCAGAAACACTGTAGCAGTTTTCAAAGAAACACTGTAGCAGTTTTCACAGAAACACTAGCAGTTTTCATCAGGAACACTGAAGCAGTTTTCACAGAAACACTAGCAGTTTTCATCAGGAACACTGTAGCAGTTTTCACAGAAACACTAGCAGTTTTCACAGAAACACTAGCAGTTTTCACAGAAACACTGTAGCAGTTTTCACAGAAACACTAGCAGTTTTCACAGAAACACTAGCAGTTTTCATCAGGAACACTGTAGCAGTTTTCACAGAAACACTGTAACAGTTTTCATCAAGGAACACTGTAGCAGTTTTCACAGAAACACTGTAGCAGTTTTCACAGAAACACTGTAGCAGTTTTCGCAGAAAAACTGAAGCAGTTTTCACAGAAACACTAGCAGTTTTCATCAAAAACACTGTAGCAGTTTTCACAGAAACACTATCAGTTTTCATCAGGAACACTGTAGCAGTTTTCACAGAAACACTGTAGCAGTTCTCATCAGAAGCACTGTAGCAGTTTTCATCAGAAACACTGTAGCAGTTTTCACAGAAACACTGTAGCAGTTCTCATCAGAAGCACTGTAGCAGTTTTCATCAGAAACACTGTAGCAGTTTTCATCAGAAACACTGTAGCAGTTTTCACAGAAACACTATCAGTTTTCATCAGGAACACTGTAGCAGTTTTCACAGAAACACTGTAGCAATTTTCATCAGGAACACTGTAGCAGTTTTCACAGAAACACTGTAGCAGTTTTCATCAGAAACACTGTAGCAGTTTTCACAGAAACACTGTAGCAGTTTTCATCAGGAACACTGTAGCAGTTTTCATCAGAAACACTGTAGCAGTTTTCACAGAAACACTGTAGCAGTTTTCATCAGGAACACTGTAGCAGTTTTCACAGAAACACTGTAGCAGTTTTCACAGAAACACTAGCATTTTCATCAGGAACACTAGTTTTCACAGAAACACTGTAGCAGTTTTCACAGAAACACTGTAAGCCTAGTTTTCACAGAAACACTAGCAGTTTTCACAGAAACACTAGCATTTCACAAAACACTAGCAGTTTTCACAGAAAAACTGTAGCAGTTTTTCAACGAGCAACACTGTAGCAGTTTTCACAGAAACACTAGCAGTTTTCATCAGGAACACTAGCAGTTTTCACAGAAACACTGTAGCAGTTTTCACAGAAACACTGTAGCAGTTTTCACAGAAACACTGTAGCAGTTTTCATCAGAAACACTGTAGCAGTTTTCATCAGGAACACTAGCAGTTTTCACAGAAACACTGTAGCAATTTTCACAGAAACACTGTAGCAGTTTTCACAGAAACACTGTAGCAGTTTACACAGAAACAGTGTAGCAGTTTTCATCAGCTGTAGCAGTTTTCATCAGAAACACTGTAGCATTTTCATCAGAAACACTGTAGCAGTTTTCATCAGCTGTAGCAGTTTTCACAGAAACACTGTAGCAGTTTTCATAGAAACACTGTAGCAGTTTTCACAGAAACACTGTAGCAGTTTTCACAGAAACACTGTAGCAGTTTTCACAGAAACACTGTAGCAGTTTTCATCAGAACACTGTAGCAGTTTTCACAGAAACACTGTAGCAGTTTTCATCAGAAACACTGTAGCAGTTTTCACAGAAACACTGTAGCAGTTTTCACAGAAACACTAGCAGTTTTCATCAGAAACACTGTAGCAGTTTTCACAGAAACACTGTAGCAGTTTTCACAGAAACACTGTAGCAGTTTTCACAGAAACACTGTAGCAGTTTTCACAGAAACACTGTAGCAGTTTTCACAGAAACACTAGCAGTTTTCCACATCAGAAACACTGTAGCAGTTTTCAAGAAAACACACTGTAGCAGTTTTCACAGAAACACTGAGCAGTTTTCACAGAAACACTGTAGCAGTTTTCAAAGAAACACTTAGCATTCAGAACACTCACACGTAGTTTCACAGAAACACTGTAGCAGTTTTCAAGAACACTATCAGTTTTCATCAGAAACACGTAGCAGTTTTCATCAAAGAACACTAGCAGTTTCATCAATACTAGCAGTAGAGCATTTTCACAACACTAGCAGTTTTCATCAGAAAACTGTAGCAATTTTCACAGAAACACTGTAGCAGTTTTCATCAGAACATAGCAGTTTTCATCAGGAACACTAGCAGTTTTCATCAGGATCACTAGCAGTTTTCATCAGGATCATTAGCAGTTTTCATCAGGATCACTAGCAGTTTTCATCAGGATCACTAGCAATTTTCATCAGAAACACTGTAGCAATTTTCACAGAAACAATGTAGCAGTTTTCATCAGAAACACTGTAGCAGTTTTCACAGAAACACTGTAGCAGTTTTCACAGAAACACTGTAGCAGTTTTCATCAGAAACACTGGAGCAGTTTTCATCAGAAACACTGTAGCAGTTTTCATCAGAAACACTGTAGCAGTTTTCACAGAAACACTGTAGCAGTTTTCATCAGAAACACTGTAGCAGTTTTCATCAGAAACACTGGAGCAGTTTTCACAGAAACACTGTAGCAGTTTTCATCAGAAACACTGTAGCAGTTTTCATCAGAAACACTGTAGCAGTTTTCATCAGAAACACTGTAGCAGTTTTCATCAGAAACACTGTAGCAGTTTTCATCAGAAACACTGGAGCAGTTTTCATCAGCTGTAGCAGTTTTCACAGAAACACTGTAGCAGTTTTCATCAGCTGTAGCAGTTTTCACAGAAACACTGTAGCAGTTTTCACAGAAACACTGTAGCAGTTTTCCTCATAAACACTGTAGTAACTTTCATCAGAGCAAAAAATAGAACAATGTAGCAGTTTTCCTGATAATCACAGTGCTTATTTCGTGTAGCCATGTGCCGCCTCATAGATTGTTTAGCTACAGACTGGTTAGTGTGGTATCAATACAGACAGACTGGTCAGTGTGGTATGAATAAAGACAGACTGGTCAGTGTGGTATAGATACAGACAGACTGGTCAGTGTGGTGTCAGTGTGGTATAGATACAGACTGGTCAGTGTGGTATAGATACAGACTGGTCAGTGTGTATAGATACAGACTGGTCAGTGTGGTATAGATACAGACTGGTCAGTGTGGTATAGATACAGACAGACTGGTCAGTGTGTATAGATACAGACTGGTCAGTGTGGTATAGATACAGACTGGTCAGTGTGGTATAGATACAGACAGACTGGTCAGTGTGTATAGATACAGACAGACTGGTCAGTGTGGTATAGATACAGACTGGTCAGTGTGGTATAGATACAGACTGGTCAGTGTGGTATAGATACAGACAGACTGGTCAGTGTGTATAGATACAGACTGGTCAGTGTGGTATAGATACAGACTGGTCAGTGTGGTATAGATACAGACTGGTCAGTGTGGTATAGATACAGACAGACTGGTCAGTGTGGTATAGATACAGACTGGTCAGTGTGGTATAGATACAGACAGACTGGTCAGTGTGGTATAAATACAGACAGACTAGTCAGTGTGGTATAGATGCAGACTGGTCAGTGTGGTATAGATACATACAGACTGGTCAGTGTGGTATAGATACAGACAGACTGATCAGTGTGGTATAGATACAGACTGGTCAGTGTGGTATAGATACAGACTGGTCAGTGTGGTATAGATACAGACAGACTGGTCAGTGTGGTATAGATACAGACAGACTAGTTAGTGAGGCATTCGTGTGTGTGTGTGTGTGTGTGTGTGTGGGTGTGGGTGTGTGTGGATGGGTGGGTGCGGGTGTGTGTGTGACGTAGATTGTTGTCGGCTTTTAAAATACTGTGTTATTTATTCATCTGTATTGTTTAATAATGCATGCTGCGTAATTATAATTTTAAAATGCCACACATAATTTCTCTAGTTGAAACATTAAAGTATTCTTAAGTCTTGAGGAACACGCTTCAAGGAAAACAGAATCTCTACATGACAAGATGACCGCAGTCAAATCGACAGAGCAGCAGGAGACAAACTGAAGGTGAATTATGTAGTGTCACAAGCAAAGGATCAAGGAATAGGTGGATGGATGGGTGGGTGGCTGGAAGATCGGATGTGTGGATGATAGATAAATGGATGGACAGACACCCGAACGGACTAACGAACGGATGGATGGATAGATTTTCCAAGACCCAGTTCAGTTTGAAAGACAAAAGAGAAAAATGAAAATACATCAGATAGAAATTCAGCTCTCACAGCTCTCTCAGATTTACAAAGATAAAAAACGCAAGAAAATTAGTGTAAAAACAGAGAAAAAATGTAGGCATACGAGCAGATTTTGAAAGAAAATCCACACAGCCCAGGGCTGCACTAAAATGGAATGCTTTCCCACCATTCGATCCGTGCACAGCAGCCAGACTGCTGGTCTCTTTGAAATTCAGAGAGTGGAAACTACATGAAAATCGATTAACAGAAAGCACGCTTCATTCCAATGGATTGGGGGTGACAGGTGGTAATGGAATAAACACTGTATTCACCGATGGAATAGGATGGAATCAATGAGAAGCAGGAAGAGGAGGAGGAAGAGAAAATGATGATAAAGAAAAAACGATTATAAAGAAGAAGAAGAAGAAGAAGAAGAGAAGAAGAAGAAGAAGAAGAAGAGAAGAACAAGAACAAGAACAAGAACAAGAACAAGAACAAGAAGAAGATGATGAAGAAGATGAAGAAGAAGATCAGAAGAATTGCCAAGAAGAAGAACAGCTAAGAAGAATAATTGCGAAGAAGAAGAATTGCAAAGAAGAAGACGAAGAAAAAAAGAAAAAGAAGAAGAAAAAGAAGAACTGCACAGAAGGGCAATGAGAGAAGAACTGCACAGAAGGAGCAATGCAGAGAACTGCACAGAAGGAACAATGCAGAGAATTGCACAGAAGGAGCAATGCAGAGAAGAACTGCACAGAAGGAGCGATGCAGAGAAGGACTGCACAGAAGGAGCAATGCAGAGAAGTACTGCACAGAAGGAGCAATGCAGAGAAGTACTGCACAGAAGGAACAATGCAGAGAAGAACTGCACAGAAGGAGCAATGCAGAGAAGGACTGCACAGAAGGAGCAATGCAGAGAAGGACTGCACAGAAGGAACAATGCAGAGAAGAACTGCACAGAAGGAGCAATGCAGAGAAGAACTGCACAGAAGGAGCAATGCAGAGAAGGACTGCACAGAAGGAGCAATGCAGAGAAGAACTGCACAAGAACTGCACAGAAGGAGCAATGCAGAGAAGAACTGCACAGAAGGAGCAATGCAGAGAAGGACTGCACAGAAGGAGCAATGCAGAGAAGGACTGCACAGAAGGAGCAATGCAGAGAAGGACTGCACAGAAGGAGCAATGCAGAGAAGAACTGCACAGAAGGGGCAATGCAGAGAAGAACTGCACAGAAGGAGCAATGCAGAGAAGAACTGCACAGAAGGAGCAATGCAGAGAAGGACTGCACAGAAGGAGCAATGCAGAGAAGAACTGCACAGAAGGAGCAATGCAGAGAAGAACTGCACAGAAGGAGCAATGCAGAGAAGAACTGCACAGAAGGAACAATGCAGAGAATAACTGCACAGAAAGAGCAATGCAGAGAATTGCACAGAAGGGCAATGCAGAGAATTGCACAGAAGGAGCAATGCAGAGAAGAATTGCACAGAAAGAGCAATTCAGAGAAGAACTGCACAGAAGGAGCAATGCAGAGAATTGCACAGAAGGAGCAATACAGAGAAGAATTGCACAGAAGGAGCAATGCAGAGAAGATTGCACAGAAGGAGCAATGCAGAGAAGAATTGCACAGAAGGGCAATGCAGACAATTGCACAGAAGGAGCAATGCAGAGAAGAACTGCACAGAAGGAGCAATGCAGAGAAGAATTGCACAGAAGGGCAATGCAGACAATTGCACAGAAGGAGCAATGCAGAGAATTGCACAGAAGGAGCAAAGCAGACAATTGCACAGAAGGAGCAATGCAGAGAATTGCACAGAAGGGCAAAGCAGACAATTGCACAGAAGGGGCAATGCAGAGAATTGCACAGAAGGAGCAAAGCAGACAATTGCACAGAAGGAGCAATGCAGAGAAGAACTGCACAGAAGGAGCAATGCAGAGAAGGACTGCACAGAAGGAGCAATACAGAGAATAACTGCACAGAAGGAGCAATGCAGAGAAGAACTGCACAGAAGGAGCAATGCAGAGAAGGACTGCACAGAAGGAGCAATGTAGAGAAGAACTGCACAGAAGGAGCAATGCAGAGAAGAACTGCACAGAAGGAGCAATGCAGAGAACTGCACAGAAGGAGCAATGCAGAGAATTGCACAGAAGGAGCAATGCAGAGAACTGCACAGAAGGAGCAATGCAGAGAAGGACTGCACAAAAGAAGAAGAACAACAACGAGAAGAAAAGCAGCAAGAGGAAGAAGAACAACAGTAGCAACATGGCTACCCACATGGCTCCCCACCACCAAGAACCCACCTCCACAACCACTACCAATAACACCAACAACAACAATATGAAGAGTCGATAAAAACAATGTCAGGAAGAAACAAAGCAAGAATACTAACACTGATGACCTGAGATCCACTTTGCTTTTCCATCTCTCTCTCTTCAGCCACATGGAACTGAGGCAGGTAATTACTGTGTGTTTGGTTCCATTACACTTTTCTTTTCCTTCTACTTTCGAAACCGATGGATTTTTCTGGCACAGCCCAGATTCGCTTTCCAGTCTCTCGAATACACAAACAAACAAGCATCGTACCATTGTCCACACACTGCACTGCTCAGTGCCAACTGCAGTTGACAGTCTGTTTCTCTTCAATCACACATTTGTAAAGTTTGCATAACAGGTTTTGCACCGATAAAGAAAGAAACACACGAAATAAAAGGCAGCGCTGAAAAAATAAAAAAAAACCTTAGAGATAACAGAAATGGAAAAAAAAGAGAAAAAAGGAAGACAGAATCAAATAATGAAAACAACAAAGGAAGAATGAAGGGATGAATAAAGCAATTTAAATCGAAAGAAATAAAGAAAGAAAGACAGAATAAAAGAGAGAAAGAAAGAAAGGAAGAAATATCTTTGAAAGAAAGAATAAACCAATGAATAAATGAATGAATGACAGACAAACGGACAGACTGACAGACAGATAGACACTTCTTCTATTTTGATTGATGGGTGCATTAAAAATGTGCATAAGAAGATGGGGAGGAAGACGGGGAGGAGGAGAAGGGGAGAGGAGGAAAGAGAAGGAGGAGAAGGAGAGGAGGAGGAAGAGAGAAGGAGGAGAAGAAGGAATACAAGAAAAAGAAGAAGGCAAATAACAAAAAACAACAAAAACAATTCTATAGGAGCAGCGGCAATAACAACAGCGGCAAAAATAACAAGAACAACCACAAAATGAACAGAACCCCCCCAGAAACAAATCAACGTTTTAAAACTGTGCACACAATGTGAAATAGACGTGTCTGGATCCAGTCGCCAGGATTGGGTGTCCGTGATCTTCTCGGTGGAAAAGCCACGGAATAGTTTAGAAACAAATTGCTGAAGAAGACGAACTGACTGAAACAGTCATCTGTATCTTAAGTCACGAAAACACTAATCATCATTATGAAAACGCTGATTGGTAAACATTTTGCCTTTGAAAGTACAATCTGTTACCAGCTAAAGTTATTATGACTTCATTTGGCTACATCTCGTTTTCGTCTCTTCCGTCTATATTTCTTTATGTCTTCCTGTCGTTCTTTCTTTCTTTCTATCTTCTTCTTCCTACCCGTCCTCTTAGCGTTGTTCGCAACTTCTTAGCACACTCTTCTTCTTCTTCATCGCCACTCTTCATCTTCGGAACTTTTCTTTATCGCATGCTTCTTTGCCATAACTCTTCGCAATTCTTCGTCGCGATGTTCACAATTCTTCATAATTATTATTCTTATTTGCAATCCTTCTTTTTCTTTGAAATTTGTTATCTTTCTATTTTAAGAAGAATTGCGTAGAAGAAAAACCTCTGGGCAATTCTTGTTCTTTGCAGTTCTTCTTCTTGTTCTTTGCAGTTCTTCTTCTTGTTCTTTGCAGTTCTTCTTCTTGTTCTGTGCAGTTCTTCTTCTTGTTCTTTGCAGTTCTTCTTCTTGTTCTTTGCAGTTCTTCTTCTTGTTCTTTGCAGTTCTTCTTGTTCTTTGCAGTTCTTCCTGATTCCTGTTTTCAATTCTTCTGTCCTTTTGGAAATTTCTTTTCTTACTTTCTATTTTTAGCTTTTCTCCTACCACCCCTGTCGTATGCAATAACTTTTTTTCCAATGGAATAAGCACTCAGGTACTTTTTTTAACATCAAGTCCCCATGTGTTTTCAGTTTTGTAAATATTGTCATCTACTCTTCCGAAAAGCGGAACGGGTTTTAATGTGTGCGCAAGATGTTCTGCTTGAGTTCGTCACGGGACCTCGGTTCATAGTCATCCGAAGGCAACATTACAGTCAGAAATAAACCACACAAACACATTCCTATTTTCATTTTAATAAGCTTTCAGCACTTCATAAACTTTTTTTTTATAAAGATACAAACTTAGAAATATTGTTAAGTCAGAGATTTAAAAGGTCCTCAGACAAGCTCGCTCTCTCTCTCTCTCTCTCTCTCTCTCTCTCTCTCTCTCTCTCTCTCTCTCTCTCTCTCTCTCTCTCTCTCTCTCTCTCTCTCTCTCTCTATCTCTCTCTCTCTCTCTCTCTCTCTCTCTCTCTCTCACACACACACACACACACACACACACACAGACCATTGTTTGCCGGTGGGAACAGATGACAAAATTTACAAAACCGCATACACACGGGGATTGGATGTAAAAAAGCACATAAGTGCTTATTCTATTATCCTCGATATAAAAGAATAAAATAAAATAAATAAATAAATAAAAAGCACCCACCCACCCAATTCTTTGATTAGATTTGCAGGGATCCTTTATTTAAAGAAAACGAAGAAACAGTCACAGGTCAGTCCATCCCTCAGAGCAGAGCCTTTAATAAATATATCATTGTAAGTAAAAGAACTATCAAACAAGAGAGAAAAACAAAGTCAAATAAAAGGAAAACATAACTAAAAGAATAAAATAAAGTAAAGTAAAATACAAACACACACACGGACACACTTACGTGTGCACCCAAAATTACGCACATTCAGGCGCACGTGCACAGATGAAAGCCAAAGTGTAGGGGAGGAGAAATGGAACCACTCCAGACTTGGAGGGGTCAGTGACAAACTGTTGTACCAATCCATACACCATCAGCCACCTCCCTTTCTGGGGAGGTTACAGACTGCAAACCCAGCACACCACGTCTTTGATCCTAGATTACATTTGCAGGAATCGTTGATTTAGAGAAAAAGTAAAAATACAGTCACCTGACAGTTCATCCCCCAGAGCAAAGTCTTCATAAATACACAGTTTTAAGTAAAAGAACTAACAAAAACGAGAGAAAAAACACAACAAAGTCTTTATAAATACACAGTTTTAAAAGAACTAACAAAAACGTGAGAAAAAACACAACAAAGTCTTTATAAATACACAGTTTCACGGAAAACAACTGACGAAAACAAGAGAAAAAACACAACGAAGTCTTCAAAAACAGATAATGTTAAGGAAAAGAACGAACGAAAACGAGAGAAAAAAACAATGTTAAACAATCGTTAATGTCGGATTTTCATGGACGTAGTTTGATTTTGGGAGATACTTGTTTTACTTCCCGGGAGTTTTTACACTTAAGACCTCACACTTCATTCACGCCACAGCTGAGCTTCATACACACGTCTCTTGGGGGCAAAGTCTAGTGCAGACCTGCCAATGCCTTCATGTGGATACGCCTTCTGAAGATAAAATCTCTCTCTCTCTCTCTCTCTCTCTCTCTCTCTCTCTCTCTCTCTCTCTCTCTGTATATATATATATATATATAAATCATGTCATCCCCGTCATTGTGTGAACAACATCCCTGTGGGACAGTTCTTGCGAGTACGCCGCTTGTGTTCTACAGAGCAAGACTTCGAACGCCACAGTATGGAGATGTGCCATGCCTTCCAGGATCGTGGCTACCCTGACACCATCATCATGGCCGCTAAATCGCGGGCAAAAGCCACTCCACGCCAGGCTACCCTCACTTACACCAAAAAACCCATCAACAGCAGAGTTCCTGTAGTCATCACCCATAATCCACGGAACCCTCCCATCCGAAAATGGCTACAGGACAATCTGCCTACCCTGCACTGCAGTGCCAGAATGAAGAAGGCAGTTCCCGAAGCTCCTGTGGTGGGGGAGAGAAAATGCAGGAGTCTAGGGAACATGCTCATGCCATCTGTCCTGCCTCCTACAAACGCAACACCTGGCAGTCGTGGATGTTTCTGCTGCATCAAAAAATGTGCCACCTGCAGGGACCACCTACTAGAGGGCAGTCTCTTCTCCAGTTTCACTACTGGTGAGAGATTCACCATCAGAGACGCCTTCTCTTGCAGCAGCAAAAACATCGTTTATCTGCTCAGCTGCAACCTCTGTGGACTCCAGTACGTTGGCGAAACCAAAAACGCCCTGAAAACCAGGCTGTACCTTCACCGCAGTGACATCACCAGAAACACTGGCACAAGAGTGACCCAACACTTCAATCAGGCGGGACACTCTCTCAGCAACGTGAAGTGCCAGGTGATTGAACAGGTGAACGGGCAGACCCACGAGGCCAGACTCCGCCGAGAACGTTTCTGGAGACACAAGTTGCAGACTGACGCCCCTGAAGGCCTCAACACACGTGACAGTTGAGCTTGCCATCCTGACCACATTCCACTACCCTGGCAACTTGCTTTGAACAATCCCCCCAAAATACCTAACTTGACTTGTGTGTGTGTGTGTGTGTGTGTGTGTGTGTGTGTGTGTGTGTGTGTGTGTGTGTGTGTGTGTGTGTGTGTGTGTGTGTGTGTGTGTGTGTGTGTATGTGTGTGCGCGCGCGCATGTGTATATTGTTTAATTACTATTTAGTCATTCATTTGCTTCGAGGATGATGGAATAGGGAATTGGCACTCGTTTAATTCATTTGCACTGGCGCACAATTGCCTACTCTTCCGAAAGGTGGAACGGGTTTTGGCATGTGGGCCGGATGTTCTGCGTGTGCTCCCACACGGGACTTCGCTTATAGTCTCCTGAAAGGATGTGTATGTGTATGTGCATATGCGTGTATATGTGTGCATGCGTGCGTGTATGCGTGGGTGCGCAAGTGTGTGAGTGTGTGTGTGTGTGTGTGTGTGAACATAAACTATATGACCATAATTGTCCCAGGTAAAATTCCCCCCCCCCCCCTATCTCTCTCTCTCTCGCTCTCTCTCTCTGTCTCTCTCTCTCTAACATCGTCTCAGTATGGTGTTCAATTTAAAATGTCATACGAAAAACTTCACAATGATGTAAAATTGAGATTGACGTCATTCCATCACGTCATAATAAACCCCCCTGAGGAAGGCGAAAGCCGAAATATTGGGGAACATTTATTATGCTGGTTGTTATGCTTTCACTTTGTGTGGTATATATATATATATATATATATATATAATATTATATTATATATATATAATATATATATATAAAATTCTAGTACATGTGTACGTAGGGCTGGGCACGCATGAATGTGTGCGTGTGTGTATGGGTGCGTGTGTGTATGTGTGTGTGTGTGTTTGTGTGTGTGTGTGAGTGAGTAGGTATGAACGCGCATACGCAATTATGCACAGATGAGCACGGACAGAAAGCAGTTGTGTGTATTTCTTGTTGCAATAGCTGATGTCAGGTCGGCCATTGTTCTGGATGCTCTGTGGCTCGCTGTCTTCCTGCATCAAATAATGTTCATTGCCTGGTTTTGTCTGTGCAATGTATGGTTGTGATGTTTTCATGATTATGACACGAGTCTATTATACTGTATGTAAGGAAATGTACATGCGTATGCATATGTATCCAGGATGAGTGCGAGTGTGTGTTTTTGTGCGCGCATGCATGTCTGTGCGTACGTAAGACTCTGTGTGTGTGTGTGTGTGTGTGTGTGTGTGTGCGCGCGCGCGCGCCCATGCGAGTATTGCCTTGACTTTGAGAGGAGGGTGGTTTGTTTAGGGGAGGAGGTGTTGGAGAGGGGAGTGTGTTCGGGTTTAATTGATCTTGTTTATTCGTTTGGTTTTTCAACTTTTGTGGTCTTTCATTGATTTCTTGAATTTTCAATAATTGAATGTAAATTTGAGTGAATCATTTCCTTGCTATTTGACATTATCTTGTTTATTAATTCATTGATTTATTCATGTTTGTTTTCACTTTTCCCCATTAGGGCCTGGTGTAAAGAAACCTCTGGCTTACCCAATTACCCTCGAGTGCAAGTAAATATTCGAGTTCTTTCTATCTATCTATCTATCTATCTATCTATCTATCTATCTATCTATCTATTTTATTATCTATCTGTCTTTCTTTCTTTCTTTCTTTCTATCTATCTATCTATGTAACTAGTCTCTCTATCCGTCTATCTATCTATCTATCCGTCTATCTTTCTATCTATCTATCTATCTTTCTTTCTATCTATCCGTTTATCTATCTATATATATATCTATCTATCTATCCGTCTATCTATCTATCTATCCGTCTATCTATCTATCTATCTATCTATCTATCTATACAGGAAGATGCATACGTGCTTCAGTTCATTGTCTCATCTGGAAGACTGGCACCCAGACAACCACTGAAGGTCTAGTTGATGGGGGGGGGGGGGGGGGGGGTCAGGACACAAAAGGGGGATTGGTAGTTCTGGTTTCCTAGGTGGGTGCATTGCCTAAACTTCTTCCCGCCACGTGACGGCAAGGTCAACACGAGCAGCTGCACGCACAGAACTGCGGAGAGCGTGAATGACTCGGTCCTGCTGTCAGCGCTGATGACAAGCAGCGAGGCTGGAGTGGATCAATGCAGAGCTCTGGCTGCCAGAGTCAGAGGCCAGCTGAACACACCCTGTCTTTGACGCTGAGCTGGAGGGAACTAGCTGCTGGTGGAGGACAGGAACAGACAGGCCAGGGCTCGTATGTTTCACTTTCCTGATATTCCCCGGCAAGAAAAGCGACAGTACGCTGAATATTGTTACCCCCCCCCCCCACCACCACCACCACGATAACAACAAGATTCCCCCCCTCCAACCCACCCTCCCCAACTTAATATCCAGATAAACATTTTGTTTGTTAATACTTTCACATTTTTATACATTGAAATCAGCTAAAGTGTTTATTGAAGGAAGACTAAATCTGGTTTTGGTTCAAATGACGTTTTGATACCGTGTGTGTGTGTGTGTGTGTGTGTGTGTGTGTTTTGGACGGGGATGTTTTTAGATGTTATCTATTTTAGAACAAACTGATAACCAAATACTTTTATAGCGTGAAATGTGCTTTTGTTTCGTGCAGAATGACTGCATTTAGACATAATAAGCAAAACTCTTCTGTCGTCAATTCCTTGCTAATCAAAGAACATGCAAACGCGTCTAATATAGTATTGAAAAATACTAACTGTTCACTGAACTATTTCTATCTTCTCCTGCAGAGCGCGCGCACGCGCACACACATACACACTCTAAGTCACAGCAGATTTCTCTGCGTGAAACACACACACACACACACACACACACCACAACACACACACACACACACACACACACACACACGCATGCTCGCGCGCACACACACTCTCTCTAAAAAAATACCCAACCAAACACACACAGACACACACACACACACGCATGCGCGCGCGCACACACTCTCTATAAAAGAAACCCAACCAAACACACACACACAGACACACACACACACACACACACACAGATGCCAGCCAGACAGGGACTGTGGAAGCTATGGACGGACGTCAGTCACCGACTTGAGGACAGGTACCCAGAAATGACAGTTGATGAAGACAGGACCAGAACAGCCACCGCTGATGTTACACAAGGCCACCTGAATTCGGGTTGTAGTTCACGCTAGAATTCAGAACCCCCTGGCTGCTTCAGTTTGAGATTTTCTACTTTGTGGCACAGTAGGGTCTCCTGTGTTTTTACATTTTGTTTGTTTTCTTCGCATTGAAAACTCTCATGGAAAGATCCATCGAGGTCCAGAAAGACCTGTACCTCTGCTTCATTGACTACTCAAAAGCGTTCGACAAAGTACGACACTCCGACTTGTTTGATATTCTGGCAGGGCTATACATCGACGGGAAAGATCTTCGAGTCTTCAGAAACATATATTGGGAACAGGAGGCAGCCATTAGAGTCGACAATAACATCAGTCAATATAGACCAATCTGCAGGGGTGTGAGGCAGGGCTGCGTGTTCTCGCCTGATTTATTTAATGTATATAGTGAAATAATTCTACGAAATATTGAGAATCATGAGGGAATTAGTGTAGGTGGCCACAACATCAACAACCTGAGATATGCAGATGACACAGTCCTTATCGCCGACTCTGAAGAAAAACTGCAAAAGATTTTAACAACAGTAACAGACGAAAGCGAAAAGAAAGGATTACAGCTCAATGCAAAGAAGACAGAATGCATGGTGATCTCGAAAAAAGCGGTTATACCACAATGCAACATAGCCTGTAAAGGAGAGAGAATCAGACAAGTAAACACCTTTAAATACCTTGGTTGTACTATCACCCCGGACGGCAAGTGTGACACAGAAATCAAGAAGAGAATTGGTCAATCTAAGGCAACTTTTAACAACATGAAATGCATTTTTACCAACAGTAAGATAAACCTCAAGACAAAGATCCATGTTTTGAGAGCCTACGTATGGTCTATTCTTCTGTACGGATGTGAGTGCTGGACCCTAGCCAAAGACACAGAACAGCGACTAGAAGCAGTGGAAATGTGGTTCATCCGGAGAATCATGAAAATCTCATGGACGAAAAGAAAAACTAATGCAGAAGTAATGGAAATGGCTGGGTACAAGAGATCCCTTCTCAACACCATCAGAGAAAGACAGCTCAAATTTTTCGGCCATATAATCAGGGCTGACGGACTAGAGAAACTGTTATGGAGTGGCAAAATCTGTGGAAACAAGAGCAGAGGAAGACAACGCACAAAATTCACAGACAGCTTAAACAAATTCGCAACGAATAAAGAGGGCACTAACAACGAGCTCATGAGAGGGACCGAGAACAGGGAAGAATGGAGAGCCATGATCGTCAAGTCTGCAGGACCAGACCGGACACTTGAAGAAGAAGAAGAAGAAAAATGTGTCTATGTAAGGTTTTCATTGTTTTCCTTGTTTTCCCATTCCCGCCATCTTTTCAGGTTTCTTCATCACAGAGCTTTTTATGGATGGATAAATCCAAGATTTGCTTGTTTGTTCCTATCTAATCAGATCCATGCAGGACTGTCATGGGAAGAATACACGATGATGACTATTGCAGGCTGAACAAGACCGTCGCTGCCGATAAAGCATAATCCAATTTCATGTTTAGATTCTTCTGGGGTAGCTGCTTTCTTTTTTCTTTTGATCTCTTTCCCACATGGTTTAGATTCATACTATTTTAATTTACGTAATTCGACATGCCATTTATCACATGCAACTCGTTCTGCTCATCGCAGAGTGTGTTTGTATGCTTTGCTTTTAGAGTTTAATTGTCGAATCTTTTGTTTTAAACTTGTAAATTTAAAGTACTCTTCGGTTTTTTTCATGTTTCATTAAACCATGCCTGATTTTGCCGTTTTTTTTTTATTAGATCTAGATTTAAAAGATGCATGTTAAGTATTAAGAGAGCTTGAAATAAAGGACATAGTCTAAGTGTATGTAGATCTGTGATCAATTTCGGAGCTATAGTCTAGTGACTGACTATTTTCTTGCCTATTGTAAATGAGTGTATTGCAGTTAGATATACTATGTTACTGTAAAACCCTGGTAAAAATGATAACTTTAGACTTATTTTCTTCTCTAAATAATGGTGACAAGTTGACACTTTAAAATTTCGCAGAGGAACTGCGGATCTGTGACAACTTTACCGTATCTTCACATCTTGCATCGTTCAGATCTGGCGTTTTAGTCTTAGTCTTTAAACATTTCCATACACTGACTGTCCAATCTGAAAAATATGTATTCACCAATTCATGAACTTGTTGCAAATGATGCTAAAAGATAGGGGCTGACATACATGTGCAAAAAGGAGTAGAATGTATGTACCTCGCCAGTTCCAACTAAAGTACTGAATCTACACCCCTGTGCTGTATGCGTAAAAATCAGCAAATCTATAGATCTCAACGTTGTTCCCGTTCATTCGCCTAATGGCCCCAACGACAGCGACTCAGAATGGATGAGCAAATCACAAGATCCTCTAATATGAAATGGTTGATATGTGAGGATTTCAGTGCCCACCTCCCTTTTGCGATATAAACTTACATCAGTAACCAATAATCGCTTTATTAAAGACATTATCGATTCTTGCCTTTTTCTACTTAATGATGACAATGCTTTAGGAATCCCAGATGTTTCGAATCAAAGACCTAGCGCTTTAGATCTATCTTTCGTCTCTCCATCCCTTGTCCCAAGCGTAACAGGAAAATAGAATGCATACATTAACAGCCGTCATGGTTTGCGCCTTGGATTTCGGACTGGAAGATCGCGGGTTCCAATCCCATAGGAGTCATAGGGATGTTTTGGACTTCAGCAGGCTCCTACCCAGAGTGAGTGTGCTGTGGGAAGACTGGGACCATTGTTAGAACGGTTCTACCTGTTTTCCAAAATAGATGGAAAATTTTGGAATATAAATGATGATGAAGTTTTTAGGAGTATACTTCACGTCTAAAATTAACTTTGAATTATCACATTGAACTATCACAAAGTCCTCGAGCAGTACGATGTCAAGGGCCAGCTGTTAGGCAACATCCGGGCCATCTACGCCAATAGCAGGAGCGCAGTCCGCC
This sequence comes from Rapana venosa, assembly GCA_028751875.1. NCBI lineage: Eukaryota > Metazoa > Mollusca > Gastropoda > Neogastropoda > Muricidae > Rapana > Rapana venosa. Next base: position 25,166,380 of record CM054165.1, on the reverse strand, counting down.
AGTGGAACATCTGACTGTTCCCAATGACATGGGGAGTAAGGCAGGGCTGTGATCTCTCCCCTCTGCTTCCTGATCTGCATGGATCAGATCACAAAGGAAGCCCTGAGGCACTAAATGAACTCATGTTTGCGGACAACCAGGCAATGATGAATAATGATAAGATACAACTACAGGAGCACACAGACTGGCTCAATGACGGGGACAGGATAGCTGGTGGTTAGAGTGATGTATTCGTGATCTGCTGACCCTGGTTCGATTCTCGTTCAAGAAGATTTTTCCTCTGGAGTTAACATCAGGGCCGACTACACTTCCCCCAAAAGTCCTTCGGATGAGACTATAAGCCGAGGCCGCGTGTGCGAACGCACACAGGACATCTTGCGCACACGTTAAAACCTGTTCCGCTTTTCGGAAGAGTAGGACATTGTGTGCCGGTGGGAACGGATGGCAAAGTTCACAAAACTGCATACACACGGGGACTGGATGAAAAAGCACATGAGTGCTTATTCCATTATCCTCGAAATAAAAGAATAAAATAAAATAAAATGAAACTTGTGAGACATACGAATGAAGATCAGCGCCAGCAAGACCAAGGACATGACCGTCAGCAAAAGACCAAACAAACTGGATATCAACGTCAACGGAATCCAGTTGAAGAAAGCCAGGGACTTCAAATACCTGGGCAGCATCTTCACTGAAAACGGCAAACTAGACAGAGAAATGGAGACCAGATGCCAAACAGCCAACGCCGTCAGCTGCCAACTTGCCCCTCTCCTGAAACACCCCAGCATTCCCACCAGCGCTAAGGCGAAACTCATCGACGCCATTTTTCTACCAACGCTGATAGACCAATGCCAGACACGGGCCCTCACTAAAGTCCTTGAGAGAAAACTGGTCCCCTATGAAATGGAATGCCTGAGGAAAGCAGTAAACAAGACCAGGCGAGACAAGGTCAGAAATGAGGTGATACGAGACATGGTAGGAGCAACACCAGTCATATAACACACTGAACAACAAAGGATCAAGTGGCTCAACACCTCACACGTACGCCCCCAAACCAACCAGCTCTATGGGCATACAACACCAGATACTCTGCCTGGAGAGCCAGAGGAAGACCAACACGACGATGGAGCGACTCCGTGGCAGACAGACCCCCTCAGAGCCCACGAGATGTCTGTCCCTTCTCCAGCCCCCCTCCTGCCGTGTAGCTGACAGACCACTGACTGTATTTCCCCGCGACGCGCACTGGTACGAGTGGGAGGAAACAGTACAGTAACAGTAAGTATGGCATTGACTATCTAAATACTAAAGCTAAGATGAAGGTGAAGGTGAAAGCTAGGAAAAGCCTGAGCTTCCTGAAAGTTATTAGTAAACAAGTGTGGGTCATGATGTTACTGTGTTTAAACAATGGCTTTATCTCTTGTAGGTTCTAGACTCATTTATGCACAGGAAGCATTTTTCAGTGCTCCTAAGTATTGGTTAAGAAAATGAGAAAATTAGACTGTAAGGCTTTTCAATGAGCTCTAGGGATACGTTTCTATACATCACCCATGGGTACTTATAAAGAGATAGATATTTTGCCATTAGACAGTTATCGACAGCTGGCTTTGGCTAAATATATCTTATGATGTTCAAAGCAAGAAACCAATGTGGATACAGAAATTAGTACAAGATCTGATGTCAACTTTCCTAAAAGAGCACTTTCTATCCTATATAATTCTCAATCATTTGATAAGGCAGAAACATGTCCTACAAAATTAACTAAATCAAAGATTCACCTTCACTTCTTGTCTGCCATGGGAGCTTCAGAGAGCTAGTTTTGACGTCACTATTCTTCTCAAACTAAAAAAGGCAATGGAGATATTCTTAGTGCATCAGTAAAAGAATATATACAGCTACATATCCAGAACAGCTAAAACCCTGCACTAATGGTTCCCTTTTGAGCTACAATGAGGCGAGTGCTGCATTTATCATCCCATCTTTGAAAGTAATGATAACAATAGAATTTATATAGCGCCATATCTTGAAATAAAAACCCAAATCAAAGCGCTTTTGGTTCATCCCACTCATTAACATGCAGCCATTTACAATTAATAGTTTTTACAAGTTCAAATGTACCACACCCACACACACACCACACACACACACCACACACACACACACACACACACACACACACACACACACACACACACACACACACACACATAAAGGTTATATACTTCGGTAGGGTGATGGGGTTTTGGCTGTTGAGGGCAGGGACAAGAATGAGATGGAGCAAGAGGGGAGAATCTTAGGTTTGAAATAAATGTGTCTTCAGGCCGGATTTAAAAGCGTCATAAGTAGGCTTTTGGCGAAGGGAGGGAAGGAGGTCATTCCAGATCGATGGAACAGAAACAGAAAGAGCGACGGCCAACGGTGGACTGGTTGAATCTAGGTATTCTTAAGCACAAGGTATCTGCAGCAGAGCGGAGGGAACGAGGAGTGTACAGGTGAGGAGATTCACAGAGGTAGGAGGGTGCTGTTTTGTGGAGACATTTGTAACAGAGGGTACTGATCTTATAGTCTCCTCCCTGCAGCACAGGCAACCAGCGGAGAGAGAGACTTCAAGAGAGGAGTAATGTGTTCAGACCTCTCCCTCCCTCCGAGGACCAGCCGGGCGGCAGAGCTCTGCACACGCCGAAGGGAGCGGACAGATGAAGCCGGCAGACCAGCCAGAAGAGAACCGCAACAGTCCAGACATGAGAGAACGAGAGACGCGACCAGCGCGGATGCTGCATCAGTGGACAGGCACTCGCAACTGCACCAACACAACGCCATTGACAGCAGCGTGACTGACAGGCCTGGGTGATGAGCCTCCGCATGAAGAGTGTGTTGTCGATAACGACCCCTAGATATTTCACAGCAGTGGACAGAGGGACAGACGTATAACCGAACTCCACTGAAGCCGCCGCGATGGAAGAGAGTCCGTGCCCGGTCCCTACAAACACGGCCTCGGTTCTCTCTGCAGTTAAGGCAACCTGCCCTGTATCACCCGACTTCGGATATGCAGCAGGACACACCAATCAAGAGAGAAGGCAGATTTCCTGGAGCATCACCGCCAAGAATCCGAGAGTCATCTGCATAAAAATGATGACTGATCTGATGACGATCCACTACATACAAAACAGGAGCAGTGCAGAGAGTGAACAGAACATGGCCGAGAACCGATCCCCGTGGGACTCCACACTCCAGTTTCGCAGGCGCTGATCGAATCTTGTCCTCTGAAGCTGTGTGGAATCGGCCCGTAAGGCATGAACCGAACCAGGCGAGGGCTGTGCCCTCAACACCGAACGCCTTTTGGAGACGGGAGAGAAGAACCGAGTGGTCCACAGTGTCGAAGGCGGCAGACAAGCCGAGAAGAGCCAGAAGGGAGATTTTCCCCGAGTCAGACGCGAGCAGAAGCGTGCTCAAGGTGTGGACCAGGGCGGCCCCGGTGCTGTGGCGTCGACAGGCAGACCCAACAGGGGAAGCAGACCACCTGAGCAAAGATGGCTGCTGAGCCGCCCCAGAACAACTCCCTCAAGGACTGTAGAGATGAAGGGGAGGGCGGACACAGGTCCACAGCTCCTCAGAGTGCTAGGATCGAGGTCGTGCTCCCTCAGCCGAGGTGTAACCTCGGCAGCCTCAAGAGCTGCTGGAACAATTCCCGAAAGAAGTGACGAGCCCCCTATTTCTGTGACAGTGGGCACAAGCCGCGGAAGGCGCTGAGTGAAAAGAGAAGCAGGCACAGGACCAAGACCACATGACTCCACCGTCCTCTCCCTCAGAATCGTCCTGATCTCCCTTTCGCCTGCGCTGCTGGTGAAAGAAAGGAGAGGAGTGCCAGAGAACCGGGCACCAGGAGGCACGGGTAGAAAGAAGTCTGATCCAATCTGGAGCCAGCGTTGCGCATTTTATCAGAGATCATTTTCTCTTGGGAAAAATCGATCTATATTTACAGCTGAATTATCTGTTTTGATGGCTTTGTATAATCTTCTAGATTTTCCACACGACATATTTCAGATGCTTTTCTGTGTTGGTTTCAAGTCATTTTACCTGTTTTTAAAATTTCAGTTAAAAAGTGAGACAAGAGCTCATAACTGAGAAATGTCATCTGATTCATTTTCTGATGTTACGGGGCACTACTATTACTTTCAGCTTGATTCCTCCTCATTGTGGTATCCACTTTAATGAAAAAGTTGAGAGACTGGCAAAGTGCTGAGCATGAAAAGCATGACAATGGGGCTTGCAGCCTAGATGTTCCTTTGTCTGTTCGAGAGGGTTATGGCTCTTATTTACGATTCATCTCATTTATGTTTGTTTTTTCTGATGATTAACCATGTACACCCCAACACACACACACACACACACACACACACACACACACACACACACCACACACACACACACATAATTATATATATATATATATATATATATATATATATATATATATATATATATATATATATATAATAATATAATAATTATAATTTATATAGGTGATTTTAAACAACATATCAAGCGTCAGATTTAATTCGGTGTTCCGGAACGGAGAACGCGTCGCACTTAGGCTGGCACCTTACCCTTCTTATATATTTTTTAATATATATATAATAACACCTTTCCTTTGACCTACAATAATGTTGGGTGGTAAACTACAAGTACACTGGTGGGCCTACAAGTACACTGTTGGTGGCCTACAAGTACACTGTTGGTGGCCTACAAGTACACTGTTGGTGGCCTACAAGTACACTGGTGGTGGCCTACAAGTACACTGGTGGTGGCCTACAAGTACACTGGTGGTGGCCTACAAGTACACTGGTGGTGGCCTACAAGTACACTGTGTGGCCAAGTACACTGGTGGTGGCCTACAAGTACACTGTTGGTGGCCTACAAGTACACTGGTGGTGGCCTACAAGTACACTGGTGGTGGCCTACAAGTACACTTGTGGTGGCCTACAAGTACACTGGTGGTGGCCTACAAGTACACTGGTGGTGGCCTACAAGTACACTGGTGGTGGCCTCTGGCGAGGTCCTACAGAGCCAACTGCTGCAGGCCCAGGGCTGAAAAGTTCACTTCGTCCATCTCCAAATGAAAGAAGTCTTCAACCCACATCTGATTTAGCCCGCAGGGGTGGTGGCCACTGGTTCCACCTTCTGGCTTCTCTAGGCCAGATGTAGCAGTCTGCTCTGGAGAGGGGTCAGGTCATCGTTCAGAAATACTTTGCTATAATGATGACTCCTTCAGCTGATCCCGCTTCGCCATGATCGAAGTTTTTGTTCTGCTGGACAAGAGTTGAGAAATGACAGCTGTGGATGTTGAAAAGTGGAGTCCCTGTTGTTGTTGTTGTTGTTGTTGTTGTCGTTTCCCACTTTCTTTCTCTGCGGGCCAGTTCTGTGCACAGCAGAGATGTCATCAAGCTTTTTTTCACATCATGCAGCAGTGATGACCCTTAGTACTATTTCTTCGACTTTTTATTTGTTGCTTCAAGGAGACCACCGATTTTAAGGGCTCTCACTTTTGGTCATTCTGTTTGATCACTGTTTAATTACAGATGACAAACTTTCGTTCAGTGCCGACCAAAAGTCTTCTGTATAGAGGAAACTGGGAGAGGAACACAGAGCTCTGTGACGCCTGTTGCGATGACATTGTCGTCATTTCTCTGGTTCTTTTTGTTCCCTTTCCCTCCCTTACCTCATTCATTTGACATAAAACACTGTCCTCAATCTGCCCCCTCCCCTACCTCCCCTGACATCAACCTTTGGCCACTATCTCATCCAACAGCTTGCCAATTAGTGAATCAATGTTTTCTTCCGAAGTTTAGGGACCAGAAGACTGACTGAAAGACGACATGAGAGATCTAACTTACAATGACGGCACCTTTCACTCGTAGAAAGTAAGTCGAAATGAAAAAAGTGTTACCGTAGAAAAAAAAAAGAGTAGTGATATGAACACGGAAACATAAGATATAGCGCTATATAAATTCCATACCTTATTATTATCATTCTTCTTCTTCTTCTTCTTTTCTTCTTCTTCTTCTTATTATTATTATTATTATTATTTAAGATGCTGAAGAACAAAAGAATGCTATACAGGCACTCTGCAAACACACTTCTTCGCTGAGAGCAGACCACTCCCCCATCATAACAATGACATTATATATATATATATATATATATATATATATATATATATATATATATATATATATATATATATATATCATAAGAGTAGACATTGAAAAATGACACAGGCAGTGAAGATGAGGTGCTTTCCAAACTCCGCGGTATCTCATAGAGAGATCACGTCACTAATTGAGGAAGTGAAAGCAGGATAAAAAACGCCATCGACCATATGATGAGCTCCTGACTTCAGTGAAAAGACACACACTGAAGTGGTACAGGCACGTCACACGAACATCTGGACTGGCCAAGACTGTCCTACAGGGAACAGTACAAGGAGGGAGACAAAGAGGAAGACAGAGAAAACGATGGAAAGACAATATCAGAAAGTGGAATGGCCTTGAGTATGGACCGTGGGGAGTGGAGGAAGCTGGTTGCAAAACCTTCATTAGTGTCCCCATGGTCCAAGGGACTACGGAAAAGGTGAGGTGAGTGAGATATACATGCACGTACACGCGCGTGCGCTCCCCCCCCCCCCCCCACCACCACACGCACACACACACACACACACACACACACACACACACACACATTCATTTATTCATTCATTCGTTCATTCATTCATTCATTCATTCATTCATTCATTCAAGTGCTTGCATATAGACCGTATCTGAAAAAAATGAATATCGGAGGACATAGGCAGAACAGTCACAGATTTACTGCAAGAGTTTTATGACAGATTTTCTTCATGTTAGGACAAGATCAGGGACCTCTTGCTATATCATACATTGTTGATACACTCAAAAGGAAAAAATCCAAAGTCTGCTTAAATGTGAGGCATAAAATTTGCTGAAAAGATATATACAAATAACAACATAAAAATGCCCTTAAGGTTAGCAATTTGGATTTTTTTTTCTATATGCATACGATTGATTTGAATATAGTTATTTTCAACCCAAAATCAGAGGGAAAATAATTCAATTTTCTATCATAAGAGACGTTGGGAAAGCTAAACCTTGTTATCCTCCAGCACCTAACTTATGAAGTAATACAGCAAGCTGTCCATTACATATTGTTACTGGGTTCTGTGGTAAAAAAAAAAAAACTCAACAAGTGCCGTATCTACAAATATGTAAATATTTAAAGCAAGAAAAAAAATCTCACCCTTTTAATCCCAAAATATTCAAGAAAAGTGTATGGACATACGAACCAATCTTTTCCAGGCATCTGTAAAAAAAAAAAAACAATAAAAAAAGCCAAAGCTTAGCTTGTCTGCCCCAGTGTGCCCCACACCATGACATCCACCTCATCACCGCCTCATGTACAGACAGAAACGGAACATGTGGGGGACAGGAGTGGATCAGTCACAGTCTGGCTGTCAGTGAGGGGGAAGAGGAGGCTGGCTGGATCCACACAGGGCTCCTAGCACCACCCTGGCTGCCAGTCAGAGAGGGCAGCTGAACACACCCTGTCTTTGACGCTGAGCTGGAGGGAACTAGCTGCTGGTGGAGAGGACAGGGACAGACAGGCCAGGGCTGATCGGTGTTCAGTTCTCTGAACAAGAACAACGGAAACAAGCTTGTGACTGGTTTTCTTTTGGTTTGTTTTTTACGAAAGAAATTCAACATTCAAATTTGGTTTTGCTTTGTTTTGTTAATTTGTTTGGATTTTGTTGTTGCTGTTTTTGGCGAGTTTTTTTCGCCACACTTTTAAATGTGTTGAAATGTTTACTGTAACAAAAATGTGAAGTCTTGCAAAAACAGGTTACGAAACGTTTAGTTCAAAAGAGAGTTCGGTCAGCTTTTCCTAGATCTATGTTTCATTATTTGTGGACACAGCAGTAAAATAATGCTGGTACATTTGACAGTGTGTTGCTGTGTAGCGATAAAATTATTGTATTTAGACAGAACACCCCCCCCCCCCCGAAACAAACAAAACAAAACATACCCCCCCGGGGTAAAGGAGTCTCATAACCTATAAGGTCGTAGGGGAGCGAGGCGTCTGAGACCTCGCTTCTCTAGGGCCAGCATATTGAGGGCGGTGCCCATCTCCTCTCCCTCGCTGCTTTACCTTCCCTGACCCTAAAGAGGGCAGGTACCCATTTACAGCTGGGTGAACTGGGGGAACTGTACTGAAGCCAAGGCGCGCAAACGGTCACGCCCATGAATGCTTGTTCCATTATCCTCGAAATCAAAGAATAAAACAGAACTATATAATTTTAAAATAGTAACACAGAGATGCTCAGTCCTGCAGGGGTTTGTGGAGGCTATGCATGAATGGAGCAGTCACAGACTTGCTGCAGAGGAGAGGTACTGACCAGGACTGGGGGGTCCACACAAGACCAGGGCCAGCCACCACTGCCGCCAGCTGTTGATTCAGGTTCTCTGCATAGTTTAGTGTCAGGTCAAGCATGAGACATGCGGTTGATGTTGTCACATCACTACACTTTGAACTGAGCACTTTATTTTCAGAACTAAACTCTTCTCGGAAACTCGGAAATTAAGGGAGGTAAAGCTTATCTGGAACATGAACATAAAGGGAAGTAACTACTCATAGACATGCGCAAACACAAGAGTGAACAAAGTAATGCGCAAACACAAGAGTGAACAAAGTAATGCGCAAACACAAGAGTGAACAAAGTCATTCACTGGTAGTGCACGTCTGTTTCAGCCTGACTCACTGGGCTTGGTGCGGCTCAGCATAGCATACCTTTTTTAAAGTCCAACATTAATGCATATCCATCCATTATCAATCTTTATTCATAACTAGTATAATTATGATCAACCACTCTAAAGGGAGCAGCAGGTACACACTCCCCCCCTCTCTCTCTCTCTCTCTCTCTCTCTCTCTCTCTCTCTCTCTCTCTCTCTCTCTCTCTCTCTCTCTCCTCAAAACATCTCTCCACCATTTGTTCTCTGATGCTTCAACCCGTTCCGCTTTTTGGAAGAGTAGGCCGTTGTGTGCCGGTGGGAATGGATGACAAAACTGCAAACACACAGGGACTGGATGTTTTTATAAAAAAAAAAAGCACATGAACGTTTTCTCTATTATCCTCGAAATGATTTTTTTAAAGGCAAATGTGTCATTCTACTTCTCCGGCGTATTCTTTCCATCTACAAACCCCAGCGAGCTTCTGAAAAGATAAAGGTGTTCCATAATCTATGCAGTTGTTGGGGTGCGAGGTGTAGTCACAGACCTCACTTCTCAAGAGGTTAGCATATTGAGGGCGGCGACGCTCATCTCCTCTCCCTCGCTGCTTTACCTTCCCTGACCCTAAAGAGGGCAGGTGAACTGGGGAACCATATGCAATGCAAGAACGATGACCCATCTGCTAGAACCCCCTAACTTAGAGAGAACAAGACCTGGACCTCTAATCCCTGACCTCTCCCTCTCGTTCAAACAGGACCAGGCATTGGTGAGTGTGACTGAAAACCACCAGACGTTTCTCTCGATGTCGTCACTTTCCAGTACAATTGTGTTGGTGGTCTTGCTTGGTACTAGCTTTACTGCTTTTCTCCTTCAAAAGAATGTACAGATGGGTATCACACAGACAGGCACACATAAACACTCGTCCTGTATGCACACACACACACAGACATACAGACACGCAGACTCTCTCTCTGTCTCACACACACAAACACTCCTCACACACACACACACACACACACACACACACACACACACACACACACACACACACACACACACAGGCACGCACGCACGCACATACATACACACCACACACATATATACACATGCCCCCCATCACACACACACACACACACACACACACACACACCACGCACCAACACACACACACACACACACACACACACACACACACACACACACACACACACACAAATTCCAGGATCACAGAAAGGTGTTGTGGTGGTGTCCTAGTATATAACAGTGCTGTACCTACCCGGCCAAGTGTGTGTATCCCGATGACAAAAAACTGGTGAACATTTTTTTTATGAGGGAGAAATATTGACTTTGTTCAGTGCCAGTACATTTACCTGATAACGTTTTACATTTTGAGAAATAAAGTTCAGTTTTGTAAATCGTTTTTTGTTTTTGTCTTCGTTAATGGGAAAAGTTTTCGTATTCATACAATTTGTGGTATCCTCCGGTTCTTAAGATTTAGATGCCAGTACCATCTATAACCATGCCAATTTCCTTGCTTGTAGAAACATATTAATAGTCTATGAACAATTGCCAAAGTCTCTCTCTAACACATAGATACACAGACACACGCACACATACACAGATACACAAACACTCGCACGCACGCATGTACATACACACATAGTCACACACATGTGCGCGCGCACACGCACACCACACACACGCGCGCGCGCGCGCATTTTCTGAGCTTTTTCTCTCCGAAAACATTTAAGAAATGTATGGGTTGTCTTCTGTTTTGTACTTTGTTGATACACAAACTCTTGATTTATGTTTATTCCTTTTCAGAGTACAGTCTTCAAAGAACACTTTCTTGCAGCCAGGGTCAAACCTGTTGCGGAGAGGCGGATAGCGAGAAGAGAACTGCACTCAGTTATCTTCCCTGTAATGTGCCAGCCAAACTTCACTGACTTCATCATCAGACAACAGAAACAATGACAGGAATTTCTGCATGGTCAGTCAGATTTGCTTGAACTAGTCCTAAACCACAGTTAACATTATTCTCCTAGTTTGACATAGCTGTTTATGGGTTGAAGTGGAATGACTTGTCATTGTCTTCCCTGTGCCATGGAGACCAAGGCCTACTGGCTTCGTCCTCAGACGATTGGCCCACTCACTGAAAGGTGTGTAGTGTGGTCTGTGAAAGCTGCTGCACGTGCCCATAAACCATGGCTGACAGTGATGGTCTGAGTTTCCAATAGAGTTTGATGGCGTCATCATGTCTTGCAGTGAAAGAGAGAGGAGGAGTGGAGATTGTTGTATGTGACTGTTTATATTTATGCCTGTAGGTCTTCCTGTTTGTAGGTTTCATCTTTCTGCATTTCATTTTCTGTGTCATTCTGCTTTTGTACTTATTCACTTGTCTCTGTCTCGCTTGGTTTTTTTGTTTTGCTCTTTTTCTTGTTGGTTGGGTGGCTGCTTGGTTGGTAGTTAAGTTGGTTGGCTGGTTGGTTGCTTGCTTGATTGGCTGGGAGAAAGAGAGACATACAAATTTGCAGTTACAGATATTCAGACATGCAGACAGATCCACGGAGCCAAAATCAAATAAAAGAAACAACTGACAGCTCGGGGAAACAACAAAACACTCGGTATCAAATATTTCAACACTTCAAACATTGTCCAACTCTCAGCATACCGATTTACTTTCAATGCCCTGCATGACATGGCAGTCAAAGTTCACTGACTTTATCCTCAGAGAACACAAACGATGACAGGATTTTCTGCATGGTCAGTCAGATTTGCCTGAAATACCAATATACCCCGGCTGACATTTTTCTCTGTTTATGGGTTGATCAATAGTTACAAACTGTCTATCAGTAAATGACCTTTCAGTGTCTTCCGTGTGCAATAAAGACCAAGGCCTGTGGGCTTCGTCCTCAGACGACTGACCCCCTCACTGAAAGAGGTGTATGTGGTCTGTAGGGCCGACATGGACTGTCTGCACTGCCATAGAGTGTGGTGGAGTCGTCCTATCCTGCAGGGAAAGAGGGAGGATGGAGGACGGCCAAGAGCGCCACTGTGCAGGGGATGTTCTTGTCTACCTTAGTGTGTGTGTGTGTGGGGGGGGGGGGGGTTCTAGCTCTTTCCTCTCTCCTTCAGGGCCTGAAGTTCACCGATAGTGACATTTTGTACATGCAGCCATTTACCCACCATTAAGGTATCCACATGCCGGCTTTGGGGTGATGTCTAAATGTACCACCAGTGAGCACGCGTTTATATATGTTGTCATCAATTTCTACTGGCACGCAATGGCCAACTCTTCCGAAAGGTTGAACGGGTAGTAATCCACTTTCCTGAAGAGCAGCAAGTGTAAGCGCTTCGATTTGTTTGTTTTTTACAAGATTCAGCGCTATATAAATTCCATATGTTATTATTATTATTATTATTATTATTATTAGGACAAAGATGTTCCCCATTCGTTCGAACTTGGAATCTCAGACCATTGCACTGGGAATGTGGCAGCCCTACTCAAACCACCGCCAAGAGAGCATTTCAAGGGGATTGCTTCCCCTGAAGTTGACATCAGTACTGACTCCACTCCCCTGAAACTCTTTCAGATAAGACTGTCAACCAAGCGCCCGTATGCAAACTCACGCAGAACGTCTTGCGCACATGTTAAAACCTGTTCCACATTTCAGAAGAGTAGGCCATTGTGTGCCTGTAGAAATGGATGACATTTGATGCAGGCACACTACTAGTGTCCTGTCTAAACACTTCCCCCAAAGTCAGAATGGAGATACATCAGTGGTGGGCAGAAACAGATGCATGAGCAACATCTGACCATTGGTGAAGGTGCGGGGCTAGCTCTGGTCAATGACAGAAAGAAACATCTACGGCAGCTGTCTCGAGTCTTTAAACACACACACACACACACACACACACACACACCACACACACACACACACACACACACACCCACACACTCACACAATCTCTCTGCTAGATGAATGACCTTCAACTAGTTTCCCCCTATCAAGGCAGCCTAGGTCTATTGCCTTTGTCATCAGTTGATGTAACTAATACAGAAATTAATGAGTGTAGGGTCTATGGGGTTTGCTTACGCTGCTGTAAACCATGGCGATTAGTGTGTGTCCTAGTTATCACAAGCATTAAGATATAGTTTGATGACATCGTCATACTTTGTAAGGGAACAAAGAGGAAAAGAGGAGAGATGGCACGGGTCCGCGCGCGTGCGCGTGTGTGTATGGAAGTGGGAGGAGGGGGGTGCGTGTATGTGTATGGAAGTGGGAGGAGGGGGGTGCGTGTGTGCGCACGCGCGGGCGGGCGTGTGTGTGTGGGGGGGGGGAGTGAGTGTGTGTGTGTGTGCGCGCGCGCACGAGTGTGTTAGTTCTTCAGTTAAACGTCCTTCCACTAAAGAGAGAAGAGAGAGAGGAGAGAGAGAGAGAGAGAGAGAGAGAGAGAGAGAGAGAGGGAGAGAGAGAGAGAGAGAGAGAGAGAGAGAGAGAGAGAGAGAGAGAACGAATGGTGTGTGTTTAGATGTCTGTGTGAGTGTAACCTTTCCTCTTTCTCCTGGCGATCGATTGGACCATGAAGACATCAACAGCATACAGAAGAAATGGAATCCAGTGGACACTGTGGGACCAGCTGGATGATCTCGACTTTGCAGACGACCTGGCCCTGCTTTCCCACAGCCGCCAACAGCTGCAGGACAAGACTACAGAACTAGCAGCCACCTCATTACAAGTTGGTCTCAAGATCCATGAAGGCAAAACCAAGATTCTCAAGTCAACGCAGCGAGTGAGGACCCAGTCACACTAAATGGGAAGGAGCTGGAAGAAGTGGAGACATTCACATACCTGGGTAGCATCATTGACATGCAGGGCGGCACAGACGCAGACGTCAGAGCAAGAATTGGCAAGGCGAGGGCAGCGTACTTGCAGCTGAAGAACATCTGGAGCTCCAAGGTGGTGTCGACCCGCACAAAGATCAGGCTGTTCAACTCCAACGTCAAGTCAGTCCTACTGTATGGAGCGGAGACATGGAGGACAACAAAGACCACCATCAAGAAAGTGCAGACCTTCATCAACAGCTGCCTGAGACAAATCTTCCAGACCCACTGGCCCGATACCATCAGCAACGCAGACCTGTGGCAACGTACCAACCAGCTGCCAGCCGAGAATGAAATCCGGCGCAGGAGATGGGGATGGATCGGCACACCCTGAGAAAGCCAGCCAGCAACATCACAAGCCAGGCACTATCATGGAACCCCCAGGGAAAACGAAAAAGAGGAAGGCTAAGAAACACCTGGCGACGTGACCTTGAGGCAGAAACCAAGAAGATGGGATATACCTGGAGAAAGCTGGAGAGAATAGCCCAGGACAGAGGACTCTGGCGAACTGTTGTCGGCGGCCTATGCTCCAGTGGGAGTGATGGGCCTAAGTAAGTAAGTAAGTAAGTAAGTGAAAATACAAAAGTGACAGGTGTGTGTGGAGGATTACCAAGGAAAAGAAAGGAAGAGGAAAGAGAGAGAGAGCGAGAGAAAAAGTCAAGGACAAGGTCAATAATGAACCAGAGAATAAGAGACAGAAGAGAGGAGAAAGAAACAGACCCAAAGATAGATAGACAGAGACAAAATATCGCGTAGAAATATACATACACAAAGATAGGAAAAAGCTATCAGGTAGAAAGATATATACACGAATATACACAAGCTATCAGGCAGACATACACAAAGATAGACAAAAGAGACAAGCTCTCTCTCTCTCTCTCTCTCTCTCTCTCTCTCTCTCTCTCTCTCTCTCTCTTTCACACACGCACAAAACACACACACATACACATACACACACAGATACTATTAGATAAAAAAAAAAAAAAAGGAAAAACAAAACAGATTAAGGGAGAAATGGATAAAGTGATCACAGAGAAAGAGTATTATCTGTGAAAAGACACACACGCGCTCGCACGCGCATATCGCGAACGTACGCACAGAATACAATGATAGGCTTTGCAGTTTACGGGAAATTTACCACCACTATAAAGTGTTCACCAAACCCACGAGGTCGTTGGGGAGGGGTGGGGGGGGGGGGGCAGGGGCGGGGGGGGGGGGGGAGGGCACAGTGTCAGAGGCCTCAGCTTCCCCAGGGGTCAGCATATTGGGGCCGTGTCCACTTCCTCTCTCTCTCTCTCTCTCTCTCTCTCTCTCTCTCTCTCTGTCTCTCTGTCTCTCTCTCTCTCTCTCCCCTCCCTCCCTCTCCTCCTCTCTCTCTCTCTCTCTCTCTCTCTCTCTCTCTCTCTCTCTCTCTCTCTGTCGCTGCTTTACTGTTCCTGACCCCAAACGAGGCAGGTGCCCCTTTACAGTTGGGTGAAAATAAATCAAAACAAAGTGGTACGGGCATCTGGACTGGCCAAGACTGTCCTACAGGGAGCAGTACAAGGAGGGAGAGGAAGAGGCAGACAGAGAAAACGATGGGAAGACAACACCAGAGAGTGAACTGGTAGCCTTGAGTGAAACAACTTGTTACGGAAAGCTGTAAACTACAAGGTGTGGAGGAAGCCGGTTACAAAATCTTCAATGCTGCTCTAACCGTCTACTAGACTATGGGATAGGTGAAGGTGAACTGGGGGAGTGTACTGAAGCCAAGGCGCACGAACGGTCACCCATCCAAGAAGTAACCACGCTCCGTGCTGCTGAATTAACCTTAGCGGGGGAGAGCGAGTGCTGTGACCACTGAACTATCCTGTGCCCACTTTGTCTACCTACAAACTAGTTATCTACACGACGAATAACCTTCAATTATTTCTCCTTGCCAAGGATGGCAAAGTTCAGTGGATTTGTCATCAGACAGAGAAACGAACGACCAAAAGGGCAAAGAGGGGGGGGGGGGGGGGGCATGGACTGAAAGGCTTGCTGTGCAGGCCATCAACCATAGCCCACGTCCTTTGTCATAGTGCTGGATGAAAGTTTTAAATGTTAACTATGTGTAGTAATGGAACAGTGTGTGTGTGTGTACGTGCGTGCGTGCGTGTGTGTCTGTGTACGTGTGTGTGTGTGTCTGTGTCTGTGTGTGTGACAGACAAGCAGACAGAGACAGAGAGAGATGCAGACTGACCAGAATACAAACAGGAGTTCGCAGAGAAACAGGAAGATACAGAGACACCCAATGGATGAGGGGATGGTAGCTTAAAGGATACAATCACACGCATGCACGCGCGCACACACGCGCGCACACACACACATACACACACCGTGTTCAAACTCTAAAATCAGTTAAGAAGTTCTGTGTAGAATGACTGCCCTGTCGTCATGTTGTGTGCAAGATGCTGATGGCTGCACAGCAGTTCCCTGGCAGTGGTGTCCTCTGTCGATTGAAGCAATCACTGAGGGAGGGAGGTGTGGGATGACTCTATCAGATGTTGCTCTACACTGCCATAAACCACGGCCGCCCTCCTTTGTCTTGCATTTCATGAGAGTTTGTGATGATGACATTAGCGTTGTGTACTTGTTTACCTATTTGCACAGCTTCCTGTTGTTTACTCCCTGTTTTGTTTTCTTTTGCTTGATTCTTTGTGTGTGCCTGTCTCTGTGTTTTATATACAGCGCTCAAGCTGAAGGTGCTGAGGTGAGTTCAGAATAAGGGTATGCAGAGATAATGTGAAAGAGAGAGAGAGACAGGGGGAGAGAGAGACAGGCAAACAGACAGACAGAGACGGGATAAGAGCCAAGCAGAACAGAGCAGAGCAGAGCAGAGCAGAGCAGAGAGGAGAGAGAGGGAGGAGAGAGAGAGAGAGAGAGAGAGAGAGAGAGAGAGAGAGAGAGAGAGAGAGAGAGAGAGAGAGAGAGAGAGAGAGAGAGAGAACTCGAACTCGAAAGATTTATTCACAAAAAGGCATTGGCCCATACATGAAGGGGATTGCCTAACTGCTTAGTATTTTGGTGGGGTGGGGTGGGGGAGCAATAGTAACGACACAATGTTATTGTGTAACACAAAAGTCAGTTACAAAGCCACCAACTATTGTCGTGAGACAGACAGACAGACAGTGTGTGTGTAATATTGATGTATTTTATTTTATACATGAATAATTCCATAAATGTAAATGATTTGAATGTAAGCGCTTCGATTCGTTCCTTTGCAAGATTCAGCGCCATATAAATTCCATACATTATTATTATTGTTGTTATTATTATTTATTATTATTATTATTATTATTATTATACACAGACAGATAGACATACATACAGAAATGGGATAAGAGCAGGAGGGCAGAGAGAAAGAGAGAGAGAGAAATAGAGAGAGAGAGAGAGACAGAGAGAGAGAGACAGACAGACAGACATCATACAGACAGACGGACAGATAGAGGCGGGAAAAGCGCCGAAGAGAATAGAAGAGAGAGAGAGAGAGAGAGAGAGAGAGAGAGAGAGAGAGAGAGAGAGAGAGAGAGAGAGAGAGAGAGAGAGAGAGAGGCTGCCACAAAGAGAGAGTCTGAAACAGAGAAAGGCAGAGGTCGACAGAGAGACAGACAGAAAGAGGAGACGGGAAAAGTGCCAAAAGAGAAGTGAACAGAGAGACAGAGACGGAAGGACTTGGGAGGGAGGGAGAGAGAGCGAGAGGGAGAGAGCGAGAGAGCCAGACCAATAACGATAGTTTATTTACTGGGGGCGATAGATTGACCACAGTGACTTTTTTCTTCCAGCCCTAAAAAAAGTTTCTGATTAAACATGTTAAGCACATACAATATGTTCGAAAAAGAACTCAGAAAGAAAACACACACAAAAATAATGAATAAAATAAAATACAAAGATAAAAAGGAGAAAAGCAGAGAAGCAAGAGAAAGAAGTAAAACACCACAATAGAACTCAAGAAATAAACTAAGAGCAAAAAGGAAATGCAGTCGGTATTGTCTATGACGATCATAACAATAGTGATGAAGATGCTGAACAGAAAGAAGAAGAAGAAGAAGAAGAAGAAGAAGAAGAAGAAGAAGAAGAAGAAGAAGAAGTAGAAGAAGAAAGAAGAAGGAAGAGAGAGAGAGAGAGAGAGAGAGAGAGAGAGAGAGAGAGAGAGAGAGAGAGAGAGAGAGAGAGAGAGAGAGAGAGGCAATCATTTACACAGAGACAGACAGAGAGACAGACAGAAGCAGAGCGATAAAATGTGTAACACACAAAACTGGCAGGGAGAGTGGTGAATATTTAGACAGCCAGAAACAGAAGCAAGGGAGGTGACAAACAGATGGACAGGCATACAGGCAGGCAGATCTACACAGACACACAGTTAAGACATCCTGGCCGACATCCCAGCATGGATCCATGGTGCAATTTACGCAGACGACCTGGTCATCTGGTGCTCTGAGCAATACGTGACTACAGCCGCAGTGAGAATGCAGGAGGCCCTGAGGAAGATTGAGAAATGGACAAAGAAGCCGCTGGTGACCATCAACGCCAACACCATCTTCAGTCTGGCCACAAAGGAATAGCGTGCACATCTCCAGGTGAACGGACACACCCTACCCCAGGACAAAACACCAACTTACCTTGGAATTACCTTTGATCCCAAGATGATCTGGAAGAGCCAGATGGAAAAATGCACAGCAAGAGCTAGAGTGCGAACAACCCTGATGAAGAAGTCTGGAACATCATGGAGAGCAGTTTACAACAACCAGAAGAACTTTACCTTGGACGAGTAAAACCTGTCCTTGAGTATGGAGTAGCCACATGGGCAACTGCATCAAAGTCCAACTTTGACAAAGTTGCCCAAACTCAGAATCAGGCATCATGGATCATCACTGATGCCTTCAGGTCTACTCCCATTCAGGACATGGACACTACACCAAAGTCCTGATACAAGCTGCTAAATTCAAGAGGCTGAAGAACCACCCATACATAAGAGAATGTCAGAGCCCACAAAGTGCAGGTAGCTTTGTGCACAGTGCTCAAAGACCTGAGAGGCTGGATCCTGAACTGATACAGCAAGGGAACAAGGCAATAATCAACCCATTCCACAGCACCAGCTTGGAATGGAGAGCAGTGCCCTAAAATCAGACACAGTTCCTGGCATCCTACCAAAAGGAACACAGTCAGTGCAGGTGAGAAAAGTACTTACGCTAGAGTACATGGAAGAGACCTATTCATTAAAAAATGGATCAGCAGAAGACACTGCTAGACATGAAGGTGGCGGAGTCTTCATGACATTGAAAGATGGCACAGACATCCGCCAGTCAGTACCCACTGGAAAATTATCCACAAACTTCATGGCTGAAGCAGATGCACTGATGACGGCAGTCAGTACACTCTGCACGAACAAGGAGGCAGTTCATCCCAGAGTTGTCATCTTCTCAGACATGATGTCTGTGCTTCAGACCATTGACAACTCGCAGAACAAGGAACTCGACGCCCCTGCCTATGCTCTTGTTGCCCTGCAGCAGTTCACTGAGTGTGCAGTAATCCAGTTGGTTCCTTCACACTGCAGTATACATGCAACGAGGAAGCTGACCTCAAGTGAAGCAGAAAGTGACATATGAAAGAGCAAAGACAATAGCAAAGGTAAAGCAAAAGAGATGGCATCAGCAGCACCCCAATTTCAACAGTAAGGATGACCACTACCTCCTGCTCAGGGAAGACCAAGTAACAATTGTGAGATTGAGGACTGGACACTGCATCACATGTTTCCCAAGTTCCACATTGGTGAATCTGGGATGTGCACCCATGGCACTTCTCCCATGACAGTGGAACACTTCCTCCAGACCTGTCTATCCAACACACCAAAACCTGAGGGCTGATATCTGGCCTACTGACCTGCCGATAAAGGACAAGCTCTTTTGACTCTGGAGTTGCTGTCTGAGCATTCAACGACGAAGAAGATTGAAGTCAGGAGGTCCTCATACGGTTCTATGGCGTTTTCACTTCCGGTTTTCACTTCGTCGATGGTTATGTGATCTCTGTATAAGAAACTTCATGGGCCGCAATGAAGAAGAACTCCAGGATCTCACCACCAGACTGGAAACATCAGCCAATGCCCACGGTATGGAGATCAGCACGGAAAAGAGCAAGATCCTAGTGAACAGTACTACACCAACCACTCCCACCAGCATCAAGATGAGTGGCGAGACACTAGAGGAGGTAGAAACTTTCAAGTACCTTGGAGCAGTCATCACCAAAGAAGGTACGAGCACACAAGAAGTGAAGATCAGACTTGCTGTGGCACTCTCCTCCATGACTAAGCTGGCGAAAGTGTGGAGAAACCATAACACCAGAACCCACACTAAGGTCAGACTCTACAAGGCACTCGTCACATCCATTGCCTTGTACAGCTGTGAAGCATGGACACTTACTGCCGATCTAGAACGTCGAATTCAAGCCTTTGAGATGAAGTGCCTCAGGCGGATCCTGAACATCACCTACAGAGACCGTAAAACCAATGACTACGTCTGGCAGCAGATCGAGGCACTGGCTGGCAAACAAGAACCATTGCTAGATACAGTCAAACGGAGGAAACTGAAATGGTTTGGCCACACAACAAGGCATAACAGCCTGTCAAACACAGTCCTGCAGGGAATGGTGGAAGGAGCAAGGAGGCAGGGACGACCACGCAAAAGCTGGATATCCAACATCAAGGAGTGGACCGGCCTCACTGTACCAAACCTCCTGAAAGCAGCCCAGGACAGAACCATTTTGCGGTCCACTTGCAGCGTCCGTGCGGGTACCTCAACGGTCGTCCCGACCAAGGGATGAGAATGGAATGAATGGTATAAGAAACCAAGAAGTTTTGTGTAAGTATCTCATCTCCATTGCCTGCATCCTTTCAATGTCTGCTGTTATGGTCCATGTTTCACATTATAAAACTATATAAAAAAAATAGACATTACCAGGAAATGCATCAGTTTAATCTTGAAGCTGATGGCAATAATCTTCTTTTTCCAGATGAAGTTAAGTTTAGTCATTGCAGTTGTGGTCTGGGCTATCCTGTAGAGTACTTCAGGTTTTGATCGGATAGTTAAGCTCCCAGATATTTAAAGTTATGAACACTCTCAACTTTGGTAATGTCAATCTTGATACCCTTGGCGCTGTCATCAACTGGGTCTTCTCTGCACTGATATGACTGCCATAAATTATGCTGAAGCGGCTTCATCAAGGTGATTACCAAGTTGGCCAGCTCTTGCTCTAGTCCAGTTATGCCGTTGATGTCACTGACAAAAGGTCAGGCGGCAATTGTCCTGCCTCTGATGCTTCTTTTGCCCTCTTGGTCTTCAGACACACTCGCAAATCCACGAAGTAAAAAGTCACTTTAAAAAAAGAACAAAAACACATACAACAAATAAACACAGCAGCTAAAATTACACTCCTTACAACTTTATCCAAAGTCTACACCCACTTCCAATAGCTACAAACTGTTGATATGACAGCTGACCTTCAGTTATGTTTCCTATGACATTGGCAGCCCCAGTCTATTGGCTGTGTCCTCAGATGATTGAGTCAATCAAGGAAAGGTGTGTAGGGTCTATGAGATGTGATGTACATGGACATTGGCCATGGTTGACATCGTTTGTCTTAGTTTTATGGGCTTGTCATACCTTGAAGTGTGTGTGCGTGTGTGTGTGTGTGTGTGTGTGTGTGTGTGTGTGTGTGTGTGTGTGTGTGTGTGTGTGTGTGTAACGTTAGAACCAAACAAAAGGGAGCAAGACAGACGAGCAGAAAGACAGACAAATAAAGAAAAAAAAAGAACTGAGAGCAAAGAAGACTGGATTTACAGAATCAGTCAGACAGACAGGCACAAAGACAGAACAGTGGAGGAGAGAGAAAGTGGGGAGAGAAGAGAAAGAGAGACCTGTTACAGCTCTGCTCCAAACCCACAGCACTGCTTTCCAACATGTGCCTTAAGCAAAGTGAAGGCCACCACACCATCCCTGCACAGCCACCGGCAAGATGTGCTCCTCACTCTGTGGATGAAGACAACAATAGATAGATAAAAGATCTTAGACTAGGAGGTAGATGACCAGGGGAGAAGACAGACAGATAGACAGAGATAACCAGAGAGAAAGAGGGGGGCACAGACACACTGAGACAGAGAGAGACAGACAGACAGACAGAGATAGAGAGACAGAGGGAGAGATACTGAGACAGAGAGAGACACAGAGAGAGTGAGAGACAGACAGATATGCAGTCGGAATAACAGAGACAGAGAAAGAAACGGATATTCAGACAAAAACGAGAGAGAGAGAGAGAGAGAGAGAGAGAGAGTGTGTGTGTGTGTGTGTGTGTGGTGTGTGTGTGTGTGTGTGTGGGTTCAATCCAATCTAATCCTGTTGTTTATAGCCCCGCCGACCACAGAGGCCATATCAGGGCTGTCACCTGTCACCTCGTCAAGTTTTAAACTTTAGATTAAAAATGTGCAGATTAAAACAGGGTATACAACCAACTCTACTGTCTTCCTTGTATCAACGCCCTGGCCAACCATAAGGGTCAACCCAGGTTAGGCATCGCGTTGTGGGAAAACTATATCAACCACGCATAAAATGAGATAAAACCTAAACAAGATTCCTTAAAACAACTTTGTTCTTAGTGACCAACTGTAAGATTTTCACTCTTAAATCCCGATTTTCTCATGAAGCTAAAAATGGTGACCCCTTGAACATCATAAAAAATTATTTTTAGGGAGTCTGCAGTAAAATGCTTGTGCCTAATATCCTGGACATCTCGACACACCAGAAGCAGATGGTTGAAGGTTACCTCGCACATCACAAGTCAAACACCATGGGGTTCCCTCTCCTTTAAGCAAAGGAACGTGGGTGATATGAGAATGACCTGAGTGTAGCCTGGTGAGCACTGTTGATTCCCTTCGGTTTTTGACACACAGAGGGAGAACTTCTTTCAGGTTAGTAGGGCGAATGTGGAAAAGTTCGTTGTCCGTCTGAGCGTTCCATTCCTCTTGCCAGAGGGACTGGGCATACTGTTGGCTTTTAGGTTTCAAATCCGTGTATGGCACGGTGGTCCTAGAAAAAGCAAAAACAAATTATCCTAAAAGGGCTAGACATATTTCGTGTTTAACGCCTATTGGTACTTATGTATCAGACCTTTTTCAAAAGTCTGAACTTAATCATTATGAATTAGAAATGCAGAAAGAAGCTTTGCCATGCCCTTCGTGGGAAATAAATAAAGCATATTTTGATATAGAATGTACTAATGAAAAAAAGAACGAAAACCAAAATATCATGGTTGCAGATATCCAATCACATATTGAAAATAAGTATACTGACAACTTAAAAGTATATACAGATGGGTCAGTTTTAGAAAATA
>CM054165.1:25130803-25138303 GCA_028751875.1 Rapana venosa | reverse complement strand
CTCATGATTTCTTTTGGCGGCCTCTTCTTCTTTTGCCTTCAACTGTTCCCTGCATGATGGTTTTTGCTAAGGTGTTGTTATAGACCTACTGTGTTAATTAAGGCAAGAGTAAGATGTGGAGCTAGATTATGGCCTTATATCCAGTGTTCAGCGGGTGTCAAACAGGGTGACGTTTACAGCCCGGTTCTTTTTTCTTTGTTTGTTAATGAGTTAGCACTTGAAGTAATACAAAGTGGAAAACATGGTGTGACATTTGTGTTCGATATTCTGGAACTGTTGATACTTTTATTAACGGATGCGGATGATGTTGTTCTTTCTGAAACAGTTGTTGGTCTGCAGACCCAGCTAAATAGTCTAACACGCACTTCTTCTTCTTTGGGGTTAAGGGTTAATATGGGTAAAACAAATGTTGTTGTATTCAAAAAGGGAGAATATTTGAGTGCCAGAGAACACTGGTCATTTGATGGTAATCAGATAGAAGTTGTTAATGCTTATAAATTTTTGGGAATTTATTTTTCAACTGGGCTTAGTTTCATTACTACATGCAGAGATTTAGCAAGCCGTGCAAAAAAAGGAGCTCCTTACTATCATGCGAGAGTTAAATACTTTGAATAGTAGTTCAGTTAGACTTTTCTTGAAACTATTTGATGCACAAGTTCAGCCTATTATGCAGTATGGCTCGGAAGTTTGGGGACTTTATAGTGCTGCAGAATATTGTGAAAAAATTTGTTTATTTGCTTTAAAGAAAATTTTGGGAGTGGACAGCGAACATTTAACGACTTAGTGTACGGGGAAATGAAAAGATATCCTATCACTTTAAGTTTTGTTGTCAGTACTATTTGCTATTGGTTAAACTTAACAAGGATGGAAGCAGAAAGATTACCAAGGAAAGCTTATGCGATGCTATGTGAGTTGGATGATCGAGGGAAAATAACATGGGTAACAAATTTAAAAGAAAGTGTCTTTTTCATTACGGATTTGGTTTTGTTTGGGTTCATCAAGGTGTAAAAAGAGTGAATGAATTTTTACGTGCATTCAAAAGACGTTTGATTGATTGTAAATGGCAAGAGTGGGATGATCATTTTCAAAATAGTGAGAGGTTTAGCATGTATCGTATGTTTACTAGTCCTGTGCCTTGTATGCAAAACTATTTGCTAGCAAATATTGACAAACATTTGAAATTTATGATTACAAGATTTCGTTTCGGTATCTCTAGTATAGCTGTTCATTCATTTCGATACAAACACCAAACTGACAATGATTTGATATGTCCATTATGTAAAGAAGAAAATGAGGATGAAATTCATTTCCTTCTTTGTTGTCCATTTTTAGAAGAAATCAAAAAAGAGTTTATTGCTGCGAAGTTTTTCAGAGAGCCAAATTTGTTCAGATTTAGATTATTAATGTCTGCTACTAATCCTGAAACAGTGAAAAATCTGTCCATATACATAATATATATATAAAGTATTTCAAATAAGAGAGATAGCAGTATCGTAACTTCATTATATTTTTCTTCAGAATTAAAAATGTTCAAATTTTGCATGTTTTCATACACGCACGCACGCGCGCGCACACACGCACACACACATACACACGCGCGCGCGCGCGCGCGTGCACACACACAAACACACACACCCCCCTTCGACCCGGGTTCGATTCCCGTTCAAGGGGATATTTTCCCCTGGAGTTAACATCAGTGCCGACTCCACTCTCCCCAAAAGTCCTTCGGGTGAGACTATAAACCGAGAGCCTGAGTACGAACGCACGCAGAACATCTTACGCACACGTTAAATCCTGTTACGCTTTTCGTGGGAGTAGGCCATTGTGTGCCAGTGGGAACAGATGACAAAATTCACAAAACCGCATATATACGGGGACTGGATGTGAAAAAGCACATGAGTGCTTATTCCATTATCTTCGATATAAAAGAAAAAGAAAAAAAAGAAAAAATATATGGGGCGAAGGCCTTTCGTGACTAAATTTCGTATTCTCTCTCTCTCTCTCTCTCTCTCTCTCTCTCTCTCTCTCTCTCTCTCTCTCTCTCTCTCTCTCTCTCTCTCTCTCTCTCTCTCTCTCTCTCTCTCTCTCTCTCTCTGTTTAAGTGTGAGTGCTTTACTTGTATATCGCTATTGTGTTATTGAAAAATGACTTCTATAAATGATTTTTCCACTATCCTACTTCTTTATAATGACTCTAGGACGATCTTAACATGTACAATGTTAAGTCACAGTGAGTTCTAATGGTGTTAGTGTTGATGAATTGAAAACTATATTCAATATCATATGGATTTAAAATGCACTGTGCTCTCTCTCTCTCTCTCTCTCTCTCTCTCTCTCTCTCTCTCTCTCTCTCTCTCTCTCTCTCTCTCTCTCTCTCTCTCTCTCTCTCCCTGCCCTCTCCTTTTATTATTTGCTTATAGATTTAATCGTCGTATTGACAATTAGTATCCCGTTGAATGCTTTATTCAGATTTAATATTTCAGTTCTACTCCCTAAATTGACTGTATTTGAGATTCAGTGAATGTTTTATTTTGATATCTTGTTTTGAGCGTACCAATTATGTATAGCTAATTCCAAAATGCAGATGTCCTTCTCTATGACTATACATGATATTCATAAAGATTTTATGTTGACATTCATGCATGGTGTGAGTGCGTGCCCGCGCGCGCGCGTGTGTGGGTATGTGTGTGTGTGTGTGTGTGTGTGTGTGTGTGTCTGTGCGTGTGTGTGCGTGTGTGTGTGTGTGTGTGTGTGTGTGTGTGTGTGTGTGTGTGTGTGTGTGTGTGTGTGTGTGCGTGTGTGTGTACGTGTGCATGGGGATGCAAATTGCTTCTACAATATTTGTTTCATGTAGTTTACTATTGCTGTTGCCTCCCATAAAAGCACAAAGAACTTTTGACGTTTCTTTCTGTTACAAATGAAACTATTTACTTGGCTTGTTTTCTTTTCTTTTATAGAGGTTTTGCTTTGTTTGGTTCTGTTTTGGTTTGGGTTTGGGGTTGTTGTTGCTTTTTTGAGGGAGGACTATTCGTCCCCTTGTTGCCGTTTTGTTTTGCTCTTGGTTCTTGCTATTTTTTCGGTTGTTTCTGTGTTTTCTGTTCTGCTTTCTTTCTTACTTGTTGCTACTTTTTTTTCTTTTTTTTTCTCTCTCTCTCTCTCTTCGGTGATTCTTGTGGGGATTTTTGTGTAGATATTTTTTCCGTAAGCTGTGTAAGTGTATTGCTATGGGCTTTATTTTATTTTATTATCATATATATCCTTAAGGGCGGGGACTGTATGTAAAAAAGCATATGGGTGCTTATTCATTATCCTCGAATAAAAGAATTTGTCATTGTCATTGTCATTCTCTCTCTCTCTCTCTCTCTCTCTCTCTCTCTCTCTCTCTCTCTCTCTCTCTCGTGACGTCCCTTGCTTGGCTACCAGCAAGACGTGGTTTCAAAAGTGAGTGAAACAGATTTATTGTTTTCTACCAGAAAGGCCTCCAGTATGCCAGTAACAGGTCTACCTTCTTCTTTAGAAACGGTTCTGAACACCTTTCTGCAGGAAATGGCCTTAACTTCTTTCAAAATGGACGGCAGAGAGAATCAAACCGTTATTGTGTTGCGCCTGTCGCCAGCCCACCAACATCAAGCAACACACAGCCAGTGTGACAGTGTTGTGTACCGCAGGAAAGGGGCAGCGCAAATTGCCAGGGACAAAAGGAAGGTAGAGACACATAAGAAAAGTTTGTTGAAAAAGCAACGTGAAAATCCTGTCTCCCCTTCAAATGTGTTTTTGCCGACACCCCCTAGTTTATTTTATAATGCCGAAAATAAAACTGCTTTGGACACAGTCATTGGTGACACGCCCACTGGCACACCTCGCTGTGCTGTTCAATCTGCACGTGCAACACGGCCAGCCCTCTGTCTCCGTCAAGCTTGTGTGGTGTTGACCGGTGTCAGTGACAGTGCAGCCGTGCGAATTGACGCTAAGAGACTGGCATGACGATTCTGACATGGACAACCATATTGGAAATGAAGATGTCATGTCTGTCTGCAGTGACGCACCAACAACAGCGCCTGTGACACTGACAGAGTACAGCTCTGTGGAAGATGTGAGGGAGAACAGGGGGAGAGTGAAATAATTCAAAACCAATGCAGAAAGTGTAAATGCAATCAGTGAATCCGGAAGCAGCACAACTGTCTCCCCCGAGGATTGCCAGATGTTGGTGGCACAAATACAAAAACTTGAAAACACAATGGACAGGGGCTTCGAGTCCATAGAGAAAGCAGCCAAAGACAGCAACATTCCGGACACGCCCAGTGACCAGCCAGCAGTACAACCACACCGCTAATGCCGCTCTTTGTGTGACAGTTCCTCCATCCTACTGCCGTATCCGTTATCCGCTAGCTTTTACAAGACATCTGCACACGTGTATAATTATGTATAAACAATACCGCGTTCTGGTTACCGCTCGCGAAGAATCGTTGACATTGTACAGTGTTCTAGTTTGTTGCTGTATTTTTCGATTTCGGTCCCCTCCCCCAACTACCCATTTGTTAAAGGGTGTAAAACCTAACACATTGCATTTTTGTCATTGTCATTGTCATTCTCTCTCTCTCTCTCTCTCTCTCTCTCTCTCTCTCTCTCTCTCTCTCTCTCTCTCTCTCTCTCTCTGTGTGGGCAGGTAAGAAAAATCGTTATCTTGGCAACGCTCAAAGTTCACATTAGTTAACTATTACACTATCTTAAGAACATCGTTATTGTCAGTTATAGACCTACTCTTAAAGCTTTCCATTATCAAGTCCACAGTTACATTGATAATGTCTTCAGTGTGTGTGTGTGTGTGTGTGTGTGTGTGTGTGTGTGTGGCCTGCCTGCGTGCGTGTGTGTGTGTGCGTGTGTGTGTGTGTGCGTGTGTGTGCGTGCGTGCGTGTGTGTGCGTGCGTGCGTGTGTGTGTGTGCCTGCGTGTGTGTGCACGCGTGTGTGTATATATACATAAATATATATATATATATATATATATATAATTTTTTTTTAGTTGTGTGTGTGTGTTGAGTGTGGGACTCTCAGATTCAAAGCAGTGCTATTCCTGAAAATCTGCCTTCTCTCCTGACAAATATGGCCCACTGCTTTGAAGATATTCAAAACTGGATGACATAGAACAAATTACAGCTAAATGCAGATAAAACCGAAGCCATGCTCGTAGGGACCAAACACAAACTCTCTTCCATTACAACAGCTTCAATAGAACTTGGCAATGCATCAGTCCCTCTATCCACTGCTGTGAAGTATCTAGGTGTTGTTATCCACAACACACTATGCAAAAATTCATCGCCAGGACCTGTCAGTCGTGCTACTATCAATTACGGCGTATTAGTACAATTCGAAAGTACCTGTCCACAGATACAACATCCAAACTTGTCACTTCTCTTATTCTTTCACGTCTGGACTATTGCAATTCTCTTTTGGCTGGTCTGCCAGCATCATCTATCCACTCCCTTCCACGTATATAAAACTCCGCAGCTCGACTACTTCTCAGAAAGAAAAAAAGTCTGAGCACATTAACCCTCTCTTGCGATCTCTCCACTGGCTGCCTGTGCCACAGAGAGAAAATCATAAGATCAGTACCCTCTGTCACAAATGCCTCCACAAAACTGTACCCTCCTACCTCTATGAATGTCTTCACTTGTACACTCCTTCACGTTCCATCCGCTCTGCTGCAGATACCTTGTGCCTACGAATACCTAGATTCAACCAATCCACCGTTGGCCGCCGCTCTTTCTCTATTTCGAGTCCATCGATCTGGAATTATCTCCCTCTCTCTTTGCTAGAAGCCTACTTATGACATGTTTAAATCCAGCCTCAAGACATATTTATTTCAAACCTAAGATTTTCCCCTCCTGTTTCATATCAGAATTGTCCAACCTTCAATAACCTATGTCCCATCACTCTGCTAAAGTATATGACCTGTGTGTGTGTGTGTGTGGCGTGCGTGCGTGCGTGCGTGCTATTGAAATTTTTATTTCATACATTTGGTCTGCAGTGTACTATGTTTGTAATATCTGTTTGTTTAAACTATTGATTGTTTGTCACTGGTTGCATGACCGTGTAAGATTAGATTGAATGCATGCGCTTTGATTTGTCTTTGCGAGATATAGCGCTATATAAGTTCCATGTATTATTATTATTATTATCATTATTATTATTATTATTATTACTATTATTATTATTTACAAGCAAGGGCGAAGCAGACAGGTTGACAATCAAAGAGAAAGAGCAGGCGGAGAGGAGAGAGGCAGTCAGGTAGATAAGACACAGACAGACAGACAGGCAGACAGACAGACAAAGGCAGGAAATGCTGCCAGAAAAGCAATAAGAAGTGACCACCTGACAGGAAAACAGAGCAATAACAGGCACATCGGGTTGCCAACCCACACACACAAACAGACATCACACAGACACCACACACCCCCACCATCACCCCTGTCCTCCAAGGAATGGTTCCTTTGCACGTGCGCCACATCAATGCAGGTGGCAGTGTCGGTCACGTGAGCAGCTACCTTCATGGCCTGTCCTCAGGCTATGACGTCAGGGCCGCCATTGTGGGGAGACACATCAACATGGAATGCTGGGAGGTAGAGAAGCCTGACTGGAATGACAAGTCCCCCTTCATCTTTGATTGGGTTGTCGTTACTGTGTACTGCCTTCTACCATAATAAAAATAAATAGTGGGGCTCTTTTGATATAAAAAACTCACCCTCTTTTCGGGAAATCAGTGCAAGGAAAGTCCTCTTTTCTGTCATTCTTTCTCGTTTCATTCCTGGTCATTGATTTTACATTCATTACCGAAGTGGGAACGTGGCTACCTTAATGGTGGGCCAAGGATCCGTCATGTAAACCCCGGAGCTCTAGCCGAGAGCAGAAAGAAAGCAACAGTCACTCTCTCTCTTTTCTGTCATTTCTGTCTTGCTTTTTACTATGTCGCTGACTGACTTACCTGTAACCTAGACAACAAATCCTGCCTACTTTCAAAGACATGAATGTTCATACTAACTTTGTCTGCATCTGAGATAAACATACTGGGGGTTTTCGTTTTGCTGTGTAAGCCTTTTTATTTCTCGGGCAGTGAAAGAAAGAAAGAGAGAGAGAGAGAGAGAGAGAGAGAGAGAGAGAGAGAGAGAGAGAGAGAGAGAGAGAGAGAGAGAGAGAGAGAATGCCTCAGAAAAGCATAAAAGCTGCCTTTATGGCAGGAACGAGAGAGCGATAAACACATCTAGTTGCCAAACCACAAACACACACACACACACACACACGATACCCCCTCCCCCCCCCCCCCCCCCCCCGCCCAATCACCATGTTCCCCAAAGTTCAACAACATTTGCATATTCTTAAAATCAATGCACGGGGCATAATCTCTCACGTGACCAGCTCACCACACACACTGCTTCCAGGCTGAAACATCGTGATAAATCAGTACAGAAGAGGAAAGAAGCAAGAAGGGGTTGAGTGGCTACAGGT
>CM054165.1:25120803-25125803 GCA_028751875.1 Rapana venosa | reverse complement strand
GTCTCTGTCTGTCTGTCTCTGTGGCTGTCTGTCTCTGTGTGGCTGTCTGTCTCTGTCTGTCTGGCTGTTGGATGGCTTCCATCCTCACTAAACATTAGGGGGAGGGGTGGTGGTGCTGTTTTAATGTAGACGGCCATTCTTCCTTTTGAGGAAAATATGTGCTATGAACTTCTGTCATGTCATTCTCTCTGCTTTTCTTCTTTCATTTCTATCTGGCTTACTCTTTGTGTCATTGACTAGTTTACCTGTATTGTATCAACAGATCCTAAGATCCTCAGAGCTTTTATTATTATTGTTATTATTATAATTATCATCATCATTATTTATTTACAAGATTCAGCGCTATATAAATTCCATATATTATTATTATTATCTAGTTATTTTATTTTACTTCGAAGATAATGGAATGCGCACTCATGTTCTTTTTTTTACATCTAGTCCCCGTGTGTTGGCAGTTTTGTAAATTCTGTCATCCGTTCCAACATGCACATAATAATCTACTCTTCCAAATAGAGAAATGGGTTTTAACGTGTGCGCAAGATGTTCTGCATGCGTTCGCACAAGGGACTTCGGTTCACAGTCTCATCCCAAGGACTTTTTTTAGGGGAGGGTAGAGTCGGCACTGATGTTAGCTCCAGAGGAAAAATCCTCTTGAACGAGATTCGAACCCGGGTCAGCAGATCACGAGTGCAATGCGCTTCACTCTAACCACCAGGATACCCCGTGACAACTTGAGCATGTGAGATGGAGAGACTGTCTCTGATGTGTCTGTATAACCTTGACTGTTTGCCTGCCTGTACAACGTCCGGATTTTTGCAGGTGAGATGATAAAGCACCAAAACACCCGAGTACAACTGACATGTCATGTACTTTAGTACAGACAGTCACATAGAAAGAAACACAGTGACAGAAAAACGAAAATAGGTAGATAGGTAGGTAGGTAGATAGATAGATAGATAGAAAGAGAGATAGATAGATATAGGTAGATAGATAGAAATAGGTAGATAGATAGATAGAGGTAGATAGATAGATGGATAGATATAGGTAGATAGATATAGATAGATGGATATAAACAAAAGTAGCTAGCTAGCTAGATAGACAAACAGACAGACAGACAGACAGACAGACAGACAGCTAGATAAGAGTTATTATCCCAAGCAAGAGATGAGCTATGACTTCAGAACTTTAAGACGTCAAAAGCTAGGTTCTCTAGGTCGTTTTTAGATAGAAAGAAGCCTCTCAATTAGAACAATATCGTTATATTTTTTTTAAATGTGTTTGTCATTTTTATTTGTCTCTCTCTTTTATACGCGCGCGCGAGCCCGTGAGTGTGTGTGTGTGTGTGTGCGTGTGTATGTGTGTCTCTTTCTGTCTCTGTCTCTCTCACTCTCCCTCCCTCTCTTTCTCTCTATCTCCCTCTACCCTCTCTTTCTCTCCCTGTCTCTCCCTGTCTCTCTCTCTGTGTCAGTCTCACCCCTCTCTCTCCCGCTGTCTCTGTCCTTCCCTCTGTACTTCCCTCTCTGAATACCCGTTTCTGTCTGTCTGTCGCTCTGTCTATCTCGCTCCGTCTTTCTGCCTCTCTCTGTCTGTCTATCTGTCTGTCTGTCTGTCTCACTCTCTCTCTTCTCTCTCTCTCTCTCTCTCTCTCTCTCTCTCTCTCTCTCTCTCTCTTTCTCTCTCTCTCTCTGTCTCTCTCTCTGTCTCTCTCTCTCTTTTTTCTCTCTCTCTTCGGTGATTTTTGTGGGGATTTTTGTGTAGATATTTTTTTCCGTAAGCTGTGTAAGTGTATTGCTATGGGCTTTATTTTATTTTATTATCATATATATCCTTAAGGGTGGGGAATGGATGTAAAAAAGCACATGGGTGCTTATTCATTATCTTCGAAATAAAAGAATTTGTCATTGTCATTGTCATTGTCATTCTCCCTCCCTCCCTCCCTCTCTCTCTCTCTCTCTCTCTCTCTCTCTCTCTCTCTCTCTCTCTCTCTCTCTCTCTCTCTCTCTCTCTCTTCTGCCTCTCTCGCTCTCTAGCATACATGTGTAAACATGTCTACGTGTGCTTTCAATGTGTCTGGTACATTCGGTAAAACGTGTGGACACGTACAAACAAGACAACCCCCCACACACACACACACTGTGTGTGTGTGTGTGTGTGTGTGTGTGTGTGTGTGTGTGTGTGTGTGTGTGTGTGTGTGTGTGTGTGTCCGTCTGTCTGTGTTTGTGTGTCTGTCTGTATTTGCGGGGGGAGAATGGTTTTCATCACTTGTCTCCAAACACCCAGAAACTGCATATGCAAATGTAGCACTGAAGGCCGCATAACCTGTCTATCTTATTTGCACTTCACGCCTCGTAAGCTTGCAAAACTCTTTCTTTCTTTCCAGATCGAAAAATGAATTGAAAGGGACAGAAAAAAACAACGAAAGAAAGAGAAAACTGAAAGGAAGAAAGAAAGAAACGGAGAAAAAATAGGAAAGAAACAAAAGATATTAAAACAAGAAAACCAAAAAGAAGGAAACAAGAAATGGAGAACTAAAAAAAAGGAAGAAAAAAGAAGAAAAAAGAAGGAAAGAAGAAAGAAAGACAAGAAAACAAATGGGAATGGCAAAGGAAGGAAGGAAAAAAGGAAAAGAAAAAGAAAAAAGTAAGAGAGAAACAAAGAGAAGACAGACAGAACGAAAGAAAGAAGAGTGAAATAAAGAAAAAACGAACAGAAAGAAAGAACGAAAGTTCAAAAAGGAAGGAGGAAAGAAAGAAAAGAAACGAGCAAACAATCAATCCAAAAAGCAAAGAAAAAAAAGCTAAGCAGAAGCAAACACAAACAACAACAACAACAACAAAGAGGAATAAACAGAAACACAAGGAAAGTTTGCATTGTTGGACGTCATGCGTTAGCCATTCGAATATCATTGACTGTTTTTCATGGACGATTAGTCCGACATTTCTGTGTTCTGTTGTTGTTGTTGTTGTTGTTATTGTTTGTTGTTGTTGTTGTTGTTGTCGTTATTCCTGGTGTGGGGCTGCTGGCCTCCCCAGTGGCGGGTCTCTGCTTTAGCTACAGAAGGAACGCAGCCCTAGACAGCGACAAGTGCGCATTAGATTCCCGTTTGTGCCCGAACCTTTTCCCCCATCCACTAGACCTTGAGGGGTGGTCTAGGTGCTAGCCTTTCGCATGGGAAGATATACCGAGGTCCCGTGTGCAACACACAGTCATTGCAAGTAAAAGAACCTACGGCAAGAGATTTGTCCGTGGCAAAATTCGGTGAAGAAAGCCACATTTATTTTTATTTTTATTTTATTCTTTTATATCGCGGATAATGGAATAAGCACTTATGTGCTTTTTTACATCTAGTCCCCGTGCGTATGCGGTTTTGTAAGTTGTCATTTGTTCCCAGGATTTGTGTTGTTGTTGTTTAATGGGTGGCGCTGCTCTGGTGGCAACGCGCTCTCCTCGGGGAGAGCAGCTCGAATTTCTCGCAGAGAAATCTGTGGTGTGTAAATGGTAAGATTTTGTGCATGCAGCCGTTTATCCACCACTAACGTCTCTGCATTCTGACTTGGGGATGACGTCTAAATCCGACACGAGTGTGCGTGTGCTTTTGGTGGGTGTTTTGTTGTGTGGGTTTTTCAATTTTATCGTCCTTTACCCCCCGACACTCCTTGGCCCGTTCTTCCAAAAGGTTTAACTGACTTTAAACGTGTGCGCAAGATGTTCTGCTCGCGTTCGCACATGAGAATTCGGTCTCCAGTCTAATGCAAGGGACTCTTGTGGAAGTGGAGTCGGCACTGATTTAAAATCCAGGGGGAAATGCTGGAACATGACCAGTCCTATGCATTGAAGAAAGTTACGGTGTCCCCCCACACCCTATGCCATCGATGGGAGCGAGGTGTCAGACCTCAGCTTCTCCAGGGGCCAGCATATTGAGGGCGGTACTCATCTCCTCTCGCTCGCTGTTTTACCTCCCCTGTCCCTAAAGAGGGCAGGTGCCTATTTACAGCTGAGTGAACTGGGGGACTCTACTGAAGTCAAAGCGCACGAACGGTCACCCATCCAAGATGTAACCACGCTCAATGGTGCTTAACCCTTAGTTGTGGGGAGCAAGTGCTGTGACCCCTCCCGTCTCCTGTTCCATGCAAAGCCTAACGATTGCCTGCACACCCGAAAGAGAAACTCCAGTAACTGAAGTGTCCAACACGCTGCAGCCGTTTTGGGAGAGGGTGACAGATGGAAAGCCAAATGCGAGACGATTGGCACAGTAACAAACATTCCAACAAAATCAAGTCATGCAAATTGATTGCAGACAATGAGACCAACACCACACACACACACACACACACACACACACACACACACACACACACACACACACAACACACACTCTCTCTCTCTCTCTCTCTCTCACACACACAAACTACACACACACACACTTTACACACACCATACACACACATCACACACACCACACCACACACACACACAGACACACACATCATACACATATACACACCACACCACACACACACACACACACACACACACACACACAACACACACACACACACACACACACACACGAGGTGTGTTATTTATTAAGTTATTTTGGAATGTTTTACATCACTTAGAGTGAACAGACGTTAAATTAAAGACAACAACAACAACAACAACACACACACACACACACACACACACACACACACACACACACACACACACACACACACACACACATCATCATCATCATCATCACCATCATCATCTTCCTCTTCTTCTTTGCAATTCTTCTTCTTCGCAATTCTTCTTCGCAATTCTTCGCAATTCTTCTTCCTCGCAAAATTCTTTTTCTTCTTCTTCGCAATTCTTCTTCTTCGCAATTCTTTATTTCTTCTTCGCAATTCTTCCTCTTATCAAACCCTTGTTCTTCTTTTCTTCTTCGTATTTTGTCTTCTTCTTCTTTCCCAGAGAAGGGGATAGTATATTTCAGTGTATTGCATGCTGTGCCGATA
>CM054165.1:25108303-25115803 GCA_028751875.1 Rapana venosa | reverse complement strand
GAAAGAGCGAACACACAATCGAAAAAGAACGAGAAAAAGAAAGAAAAGAAAAAGGAACAAAGATCGAACACACGAACAAAAAAAATTGCAGAAAGACAGACAGAAAGAAGGAAAGAAAGATCGAACACACGAACGAAAAACATAAAAGAAAGAATGAGGACAGAAGAAAGAAAGAAAGAAAGAAAGACAGACAGACAGAAACTAAAATAAGATAAAACCGTATGCAAATATTTCATTCGGCTTCTTTATTTCTTTCTAGTTGTGTCAAATCTTATTCTAGTTTTTGAGGGAACTAAAATAAATAAATAAATAAATAAATAAATAAGGAGTTAAAAATCAACTAGCTAAATTAAAGGATGGACATAAAACATACTGCAAGCGCATTGATCTGAGTCAGCAGGTGATGATGAAGAGAAACATTGGACTGGAGAGAGAGAGAGATAGAGAGAGAGAGAGAGGGAGGGAGAGAGAGAGAGAGAGAGAGAGAGAGAGAGGAGAGAGAGAGAGAGAGAGAGAGAGAGAGAGAGAGAGAGAGAGAGAGAGAGAGAGAGAGAGAGAATTGAAAAAATAAGAAAATGAAAACAAGAGGAGGTTAAGAGAAAAAAAAACACAGAAAAAAATAGAGCATCAAGAAGAAGACGAAGCAAGGAAGGAAGGAGAGAAGGCAGGAAGGATAAAAGAAGACTAAAGAAAGAAAGAAGGGGAAAGGAAGAAAGAAAAACATTCAAATGGAAAGATAGAGAAAAAACGGCAGAATGAGAGAAAGGCAGAAAGAAAGAAAGAAAGAAAGAAGGAAAGAAAGAAAGAAGGAAAGAAAGAAAAAGAAAAGAGAAAGAAGGCGAGGAAGAAGAAAAGGAGGAGAAGAAAGATCTGACCGAAAATCAGAAGAACAAGAAACAGGCAGGAGAACAAAGTGACAGGTCCTGGCCATTTTCCATACTGGTTTTTTCCCTGATATAATCCGTACATTGGGGGACCGTGAACAAGTGCCGTTCAATGTCTGGGGTACCAAGAGGGGCCACACATGCAGCAGCAGCAGCAGCAGCAGCGCAGCAGCAGCAGCAGCAGCAGCAGCAGCAGCAAAGAAAGCCACTGCCACCAACGACAACTGTACACAAACCACCAGAAAACAAACAAGTCCGTCAAAGTGTTCTCACTGGCCCGGAGTTCTATGGTGGACTTTTGTGTATGCCACCTTGCCCATAGTTTAGGCAGCCGCATTACGACTTTAGGGATTATATTGAAACCCGACTTCAGTATGCATGCTGCTTGTTGGTGTTTTTAGTCATCCGTTCATACCGACATGACATGGCCTACTCTCCGAAAGGCGGAACGGGTTTTAATGTGTGCACATGCACAAGATGTTCTGCTTGCGTTGCACACGGGACGTGGGTTTAGAGTCTCATCTGAAGAAATGTCATGAGAGTGGAGTCGGCACTGCTGTTAACTCCAGGGGGAAGAACTCCTTGAACGGGGTCTCGGTGGTGGCCGTCAGGTGAGGAGCACAACGCTCTCATCCCCTCCCACCCCCAGCCCATTTAGATGTTAACAGTGGCATCTTTTCACCAGCAAGTGCAATAAAAACAGTGTGGACAATATCATTATTGTGTACACGGACTTTCATTCCACTCCTCCTTGTAGGAGCCAGTCGCTGTGCGCAGTGAGGAGGACTGAGGCAGTTCACGCTCACTCAGCTGGTCTGTTAGCGCCGTCTGCTTCTCTCAACAATTTGACGTGGTGACAGATACAGTGACAGATACAGTGACAGGTACAGTGACAGATACAGTGACAGGTACAGTGACAGATACAGTGACAGATACAGTGACAGGTACAGTGACAGGTACAGTGACAGGTACAGTGACAGGTACAGTGACAGATACAGTGACAGGTACAGTGACAGGTACAGTGACAGGTACAGTGACAGGTACAGTGACAGGTACAGGTACAGTGACAGGTACAGTGACAGGTACAGTGACAGGTACAGTGACAGATACTGTGACAGGTACAGTGACAGATACAGTGACAGATACAGTGACAGATACAACTCGCTGAAGAAAACGATCGACTAAAAAAAAGATGCTCTCAAATCAAAAGACACAACTAGCCAATCAATTAATCATCAATCAATTGATTATTTAATCAATCATTCCAATCAATTTGTCAATCAGCCAACCGCTGTGTCAGTCCCCTTTTGATCCGCACTTTGTTTTCTAGTTCTGAGTGTCCGCCATCCGTCTTTGGAGAAATGAGAGAATAAAGCTCGGGAAAAACGATGAATGCAAAAACGTAATTCTTCATATTGATTGATGCCAGCAGCAGGTAATTGACAGCAGATTTAGAAGAACAATTGTGAAGAAGAAAAACACGCCTTTACAACGTGTGTGTGTGTGTGTGTGTGTGTGTGTGTGTGTGTGTGTGTGTGTGTGTGGTGTGTGTGTGCGTGCGTGCGTGCGTGCGTGCGTGCGTGCGTGCGCGCGCGCGAAATTCAGACACACAGACACACAAAAGTACAGGCAGCAGACAGAAATTCAGACAGACAGTCTGCCTTAGCTCAAGGGCTTAATTAAGTCAAGTCTCATTTTTCCAGACTCCGGCCAGCTCCTAGCCAGAGTTAGTCTGCCGCGGGTTTAGCGGGAACAGTGAGACCACACAGTCCTCCTTCATCCACTTTACCGAGGCGATTTAAGAGCGTCGTTCAAATGACCTGACCAACCCTGCAGGTGTCTGCATCTCTTGGGTTCTGTTGATGCCAGCAACTAAAACATAGAAAGCGAATGAAAGCGTAAAGTGGAACCCTGTCTCGAATTATATGCACCGCGCTGTTATAATCATGATCCTCATAACCAATGATGATCAT
The DNA here is from genome assembly GCA_028751875.1 of Rapana venosa. NCBI lineage: Eukaryota > Metazoa > Mollusca > Gastropoda > Neogastropoda > Muricidae > Rapana > Rapana venosa. The sequence continues at coordinate 25,112,946 of CM054165.1, read as the reverse complement.
CGAGGATAATGGAAGAAGCACTCATGTGCATGTAGACAGTATCTTGTACATGTTGGCTCCGAACATGCCTCAAGGAACACCATCAGAGTCACAGCAGCAGTGCAGGACCCTTCGGGTGGGTGGCCTTATGACGGCTGATCATTGATGATCTCCACGTGAAGCTCTAGCCCCGAGGCAAGGACCTGGGAGGCGGAGAGGCCTCCATGAAGGCCTGACTACAGCAGACTAGCGCAGAGCAGGAGAAGCGAACTGGCGGCTGTAGAAAACAAAAGTACAGTTTTCAAAAACACACAGGAAAGTATATTCAGAGAGTGTAAGGTAAAGGTAAAGGAGTCCCATAACCTGTAAGGTGTAGGGGAGCGAGGCGTCAGAGACCTCACTTCTCTAGGGCCAGCATATTGAGGGCGGCGCCCATCTCCTCTCCCTCGCTGCTTTACCTTCCCTGACCCTAAAGAGGGCAGGTACCCATTTACAGCTGGGGGAACTGTACTGAAGCCAAGGCGCGCAAACGGTCACCCATCCAACTGGTAACCACGCTCGACGCTGCTTAACTTAGCTGGGGGAAAGCGAGTGCTCCGACCACTGAGCTATCGTATTAATTCATAATAGCAACTTTTCGGGGGGAGGGGGGGATGGGAGGAGAGAGAGACCAGAGAGAGAGAGAGAGAGAGAGAGAGAGAGAGAGAGAGAGAAAAGAGAGAGAGAGAGAGAGAGAGAGAGAGAGAGAGATGAGAGAAAGTGCAAAACAATGTATTAGGGATGGGTTAAAACTAGCATTTTTATCAAACAGTTGAAGAAAGTCGTTTGCTGTTAGTTCTTTTGTTGCTTGCTTGCTTGCTGGGATGGTTGGTTGGTTGATTGATTGGTTGGTTGGATGGATAGTTAGATGGATGGGTGGATGGTTGGTTCGTTGGTTGGTTGGTTCCGACCGTCCTTCCTTCCCTCCCTCCCTCCTTCCTTCCCTCCCTCCCTCCTTCCTTCTTTCCTTCCTTCCTTCCTCCCTCCCCACCTTCCTTTCTTCCTTCCTTCCTTCCTTCCTTCCTTCCTTCATGCGTTTGTTCAGTTGGTTAGTTAGTTGGCTGGTTGCTTGGTTCGCTGGTTTGTTCGTTCATTTGTTCTTTCTTTCGTTTCTTCGTCAGTTTGTAGAGGGGGGAGTCTGAGGGAATGAGGGACAGGTTGAGAAAAGATTGACTTGTTCATTTTTGTGTTTGCGTCTTTCTTTTTTTCTTTAACAAAAATTGCTTCCTTGCTTTTCTATTTTTCATTTTTTCAGAGAGGCATTGTGAGCGGTTTAGTCTAGTTTCCGAAGAACAAACGAATTAAAACAAGAGGATCATCCTTCTATAAATCAAATGCCTCAGAAATATCAAGACAGAAAAGATCCCTTCATGCAATACGTGCACATCATTGTCTGCGAGAAAAATGAAAGAGTGAATGGCACAAAGCTTCTTTTCTAGACGTGTCATCTTTCGTATTGATCCAATGGTGTTGGACTTCAAACAACTTAGAGAATGGATTAAACCGAATAGCATATTGTTTTAAAAAGACACAATGGCATCAGTAGCTCGTTGTATGTGTGTGTGTGTGTGTGTGTGTGTGTGCGTGCGTGCGTGCGTGCGTGCGTGCGTGCGTGCGTGCATGTGTGTGTGCGTGCGTGCGTGCGTGCTTGCGTATGCTCTTTGACCTTTTAACTTGCAGAGGCACAAAGAATCAGTAAAGAATGAGAGAGACAGACAGACAGACAGACAGGACAGACAGAAAGACAGAGAGACAGAGAGAGAGAGAGAGACAGAGAGACAGAGAGACGAGAGAGAGAGAGAGAGAGAGAGAGAAGGCAGAAAAAGGAAAATTTGCAGAGGAAGAAAGAGAGAAAGCAGAAAAGATAAACAGAGCAGCAAAACAAAAGACACTGTTACAACGTAACTCAAAGACAAACATCTATCAGGACTAGCTGTTGTAGCGGGTAAACCAAATAATTATACATGCTGTGTTCTCACGAGCTCCTTTGATCTTTTGAAAACAGAAATGATAGCAATGAAAATGAAAAGTGAACACAAAACAAACAAAAGCTTCCCTGGTGCAGTCAACGGTTCATCCTCTCCCCACCAGTGGTAACCCTTTTCATCCCATTGTCATCTTTAGGATAAAACAAGTCATCGATGATTTAAAAAGAACTTTTCCCCCGTGCTTTCGGGATTTTAATGCTCTCTTTATAGCAGACTTTATTCTCGCAACAAACTGGTAGTATTGGATTCAGTTGACGAAGTACTGACATAAAAGCAAAGCTCAAGATCTGGGGCGTTTTGTTTTCAAAAGTAAGTAGGCACTACACTGAAATTAATTCTTTCCCCTTTGCTGATGGCGCCATTGCCTCCTGGCTGTCAGACTGTCAAGATGTGTCAGCGCGAGCAAAGAGTTAACGTTTCTTGGAGAACCTGAAACTTCCTTCTAACAGAATGACCCGACTGTGTCAACAATGCACCTTCTCTTGCCAAGCTTCTGTCTTTACGAGGTGCTCTCCCATTGTTCTAGTCAGTGGCTGCGTGGCCGCACTCCACAGCTGCGCTGAAACTGTTAGATTCAAGACATAGTTGCACAGTTTTAACCTGAACTTTGATTGTGAATGAGGTTACTGCCCTTGTGAACCTTGACGTTGCCGAAGCAATAAATATCCTAAGCGGATTAAAAGGGATGGCAGAATCAGCAGGTGAGATTTCAGCTAAGACGATAATGGAATATCCTGTGTGAAATTTCCATTTGAGTTGCAAAGGGAAACTCCCGACGATACAGAAAATATCTTGCACCAGTTTCTTCTTGATAAACGGCTTCTCTGTTTATCTGTCTTTGTGGCTCTCTGCTTGCTTGTCTTTCTGTATATCTGTCGGTCTGTTTGTCTGTCTAATGTGTTTCTGTTTGCCAGTGTACTGATTATGTCACTGCCTCAAGGTGTGTGTGTGTGTATGTATGTGTGTCTGTATGTATGTGTGTGTGTGTGCGTGTGGTTGTGTGTGTGTGTGTGTGTGTGTGTGTGTGTGTGTGTGTGTGTTGTCTATGTATGTGTGGTGCGTGTGTGTGCTCAAATTTACACAAGTTGTGATATTAGTCGGGGTGGGGTGGGGGGGGGGGGGTGAAGACAGAGGAGGGTGTGTGTGTCAGGGGAGGAGGGTGTAGTTGGTAATGTATAGGAGAAGGAATTTCAGAGGTTCAATGCATGCGAAATGATAAGCACAAAAATCGTTACTTTACTAACCTACAATAAACAAAAAGGAAAACACAGTTCTAACAATTCCCAACAAAATCAGTAATTCCAATAAAAATGCAAATAAAACAATTACTGAGAAAAAAATATCGTAATCTACGTAACCCCTTCCCACCCTTCTTCCTCCCCTCCCCCCCAAAAAAAGGAGAAAAAAACCCAGATAAAACACCAAAGACCTACAAATAGGACCCCCCCCCCCCCCCTCCCCAAATAAAAAGCCCTACCTTCAAAACAAGATCAAGATCAGCCAACAACAACGATCAAACACCAAGTCAAACAACATCTCTAGCCCCCTCCCGAAATACAACAATAGCAATGCAAATACCGTGAACAGGAGACATATTGCAAAAAAAAATCTAATAAGCAAGAAAAATAATTTATTGACTAGAGCGTCTTTAAAGACTAAAGCAATCACAATAACAAACCAACTGGACTATGCATCAGCGATCTAAAAAAGTCGTACATAAGTGACAGACTGTTAAATATTGCTGATGGAGAGAATACCATCAAAACGGGAATGTGCCCTTTTAAACTGCGGCATGTTAATATATGATCTGCTGTTACATTATTACCGCATATGCAAAAGGCATTTCCAGCATATTTTGTCTTGAAGCAATTCAATTTCCATCTACAACCTAAGGAAACAATCTGCTATGAACAGTATATATCATGTTCTCGTGTTTTAACGAAAGACTCAAATTTACGTAATTCTTTTTGTGCATCTAGACAACCAAGTCTCCTTTCCTCACACTGAAATAACTTTTGTTGTGATTTTACTACAATATGGTAACACTCTTGTAATGAAAAGGGGAGTACTAATTGTGTCACCTCTGATGAACCTTTTGCTCCTTTTCTTTGAAAGGATGTGTGTGTTTATTTATTTTTTTTATTTTTTTATATCGAGGATAATGGAATAAGCACTTATGTGCTTTTTTACAATTAGTCCCCGTGTTTATGCGGTTTTGTAAAGTTTGTCATCCGTTCCCACCGGCACACAATGGCCTACTCTTAAGAAAAGCTGAACAGGATTTAACGTGTGCGCAAGATGTTCTGCGTGCGTTCGCACACGGGGCCTCGGTTTAAAGTCTCATCCGAAGAACTTTGGGGATAGTGGAGTCTGCACTGATGTTAACTCAAGGGGAAAAATATCCCCTTGAACGGGAATCGAACCCAAGTCATCTGATTGAGAACGCAATGTTCTAACCACTAGGCTATCCCATCCCCTTTGTGTATGTGTGTGTGTGTATGTGTGTGTGTGTGTATGTGTGTGTGTGTGTGTGTGTGTGTGTGTGTGTGTGTGTGTGTGTGTGTGGTGTGGTGTGGTGTGGTGTGTGTGTGGGGGGGGGGGGGGGGGCGCGCGCGCGTCTCTCTCTCACTCTCTGTC
>CM054165.1:25095803-25103303 GCA_028751875.1 Rapana venosa | reverse complement strand
GAAGCCAAGGCGCCCAAACGGTCACCCATACAACTGGTAACCACGCTCGACGCTGCTTAACTTGGCTGGGGGAAAGCGAGTGCTCCGACCACTGATCTATCCCGTTATTTTTATCATATAGAATGCAAAAAGAATTTACTTTTTTAATATGAAAAAACATGTGTTGACCAAATGGACAAAGCTGGGTGCATCAATATTGCCAGACAAAGACTCCAGTTGTAGATTTTATTGTTTGGAGATCCTTTTGTTGTGTTTCCATAGCAACCAGCACCCACATAGGTCACAATGAACACTGTGATACAGATACAACACTGTGATACATCTATGTGATACAGAAGTGATGATATGTATGATACAGAAGTGATGATACATCTGTGTGATACAGAAGTGATGATATGTATGATACAGAAGGATGATACATCTGTGTGATACAGAAGTGATGATATGTATGATACAGAAGTAATGATACATCTGTGTGAAACAGAAGTGATGATACATCTGTGTGATAATAATAATGATAATAATAATACTACTAATAATAATGTATGGAATTTATATAACGCTGAATCTTGTAAAGGAACAAATCGAAGTGATGATACATCATCTGTGTGATAAGAAAAACTCCAAGTCACTGCTAGTCACAAAAATATGTCGTAGTTATCACCGCAGTGTCTGACTTCAATCAAGGCAAGGCAAAGTTATTTTTAAAACCCCATTAGAGGAACATAAACGTGTAACACATTGCATGACTAACTCAAATCATAAAAAGAAACTGACTTTGAGAACAAAAATTACTTAAGTCGACAAGAAAGCAATAATAATGCTGAATGCATCAGCAGGTGATTGACCTTGTGGTAAGGTAGCATGCACACCAGAACAGAAGTGGGGGGGCCATGCTGTACCACTGTTTGTGCTGAGCGGTCAGCACACTTCCCATGATTATCATCGTGAGAAAACGAGGTACACGAGTGAGTGGACGGCTAGTTTTTCGGTTAAAAAACAGAGCTCCACATACTCAGACTCCGCTACTGCTGCTGTTAGCAGAGGCTTGAGTAGCTTGCGTCCTACTTCCTCTGAAGCAGAACAGACATTACTTAACATCGCCGAACTAAACAAGCAGCAGTCGTCTTCTGTGGGTGGCCTCACAGCGACTAACATCCGTGGTTTCCTGTAACATTTTAGCCCTGTCGTCCAGACCAAAAACTAGGAGTCTTGGCGCGTGCTTCTATCAGTATAAGGGGCATGAGAGTAACATTAGATGTCTACAAAGCGAACATTTGAAAACAAAAACAAAGATAACGAAATAAACAACCAGAGAAAATAAATGAATATTTTCACAAATAATAGATGAAAGAAAACCAAGAATGAAAAAATTATTTGAAAGAAAAGACCTTTGAAATGGAGTGAATATAAAGAAATGTCAAGGTTTAAACAGATAGAAAAAATAGTAAAGAAGTAAAAGAAATGAGATAATGAAGTTAAAATGAAAAGCACTTGATGAAGAAGAATCCTATATAGAATACATGAACAGAGAATGGGGTAAACCAAAAACAAAAGAAGAAAGAAAAATGAATACAGAGAGAAACAAAGGAAGAAAGACAGAAAGGGGTGAGAGAGAGAGAGAGAGAGAGAGAGAGAGAGAGAGAGAGAGAGCAGACAGACAGACAGACAGACAGACAACAGACAGACAGACAGCAGATGGACAAACAGACAATTAGACAGATACGTAGATAGTAAGAAAAAAAGGAAGGAGGGAAGAAACAAAAAAGACAGAGCGACAGAGAAACAGACAGACAGATGATGACAAATGATTAATTGTTCAGACTCAGAGTGTCCATAAACAAGGGGAAATGAAAACACAGGATTGCAGCAAAATATCAAATTTAGCAAAGAGTCAAATGAGACAAAAAGAAACACGCAAAACAGCATAGAAAGTCACACCACCTGGCTTCCACATCATGGCCTTGATTGTGTTGTGTAAGTCTCCATGTCTTGCACACACTATTTTGATTACGCTATGACAACAAGAATATAGCGAGGGACTGAGTAACCCAAGGAACAATTAGGAAACATCTCTGCTGCCAGGATTTCCATCTTCAATAGCTTTGCTTTCAACTGCAACTTCAAATACAGTGAGGAGATCATCAATTTCTTGTTACATTTTTCATGGAACTGCATTAGGCATGCCGCCACGTCACTGCCAAGTCACATTAGGCATGCCGCCACGTCACTGTCAAGTCAATTCTGAATCTGTATTCTTCTTGTCTGATACAGAAATAAATCTTGTGTGCTCAGAATCACGAGTACCTTCTGCTTCACTGTTACTATTAGTATCCATACGCTCTAACATAGTCACTTGCCTTTTGTTCATCTCACCTGTCCCCACCCATTTGCACAACACTGTCTCTTCAGTGTCACGTCTGTCTCTTCATTACTGTGTGTCACTGACTGTTTGTTCATAACATTTGGCGACATGTCTTGACCTGGGCCATTTGCAGACAGGGCTATATGTACAGGGATCTTTACCTCAGGAGTTAACATCAGTGCAGACTCCACTCTCCCCAAAAGTCCTTCGGATGAGACTATAAATCGAAGCCCCGTGTGCGAACGCACGCAGAACATCTTGTGCACACATTAAATACTGTTCCGCTTTTCTTAAGAGTAGGCCATTGTGTGCCGGTGGGAACAGATGACAGAATTCACAAATCCGCATACACACGGGGACTGGATGTAAAAAAGCACATAAGTGCTTATTCCATTATCCTCGATATAAAAGAATAAATAAATAAATAATAAATAAACATGGGGAGAACACGGGGGTGAATGAAAAACTGTTCGCTATAACAGGGATCTACTCAGGCTGGTCAGCAGTATTGCACAAGGTTGGAGGAGTTGGACAAAACAACCCTGATGAGGATGCAGTACTTGCCTTCTTTTCTGCTTTGTGCACCTCAGCCCTTCCCCGGTCTCTGTTAATTTGGGATGGAGATTTCCGTCTGTACACAACACTGCTGTTTTCAGTTGCAGGGGGTGGAAGTAAAGTCTTTGCTGTCAGTATTAGAATGATGACAGTTTGGCTAACTCTGCGTCATTTTTAAAAGACGACACTGCATTGTCAGGCATCACTGCATTCAGCATGCATTCTAAATTAGGTCAATGGCAATCTCCCCACCCACCTGTTGAACTCAGAAACTCTCAAGAAATAGCTTTTAACTGCTGTTGAGTAAGGCGTCTCACTTGCTACCAAGCAAGGGAAGCTACTCAGAAAGAGATAAAGAGAGAGAGAGCGAGAGAGAGAGAGAGGAGGAAGGGGAGAAGGAGGAAAGGAAGGGGGAAAAACGAGACAGAAAGAAAGAAAGAAAAAAAGAAAGAAAGAAAAAGTAAAGAAAAATACACATTCATATAAGTACAAAAATGATTCAGAATTGTTTATTCAAGAGGAAAGATTAAGTGGCTGGGAGGAGAGCGATGTGAAGAGGGTTCGCTGAAGGGATGGAGACAGACAAAAGAGAAATACAGAATATAGACAGACTGACATAAGACAGAACTCAGACAGAAAGCAGACATAGGACAGACAGAAAACAGAAAAAGAGAGAAAACAGGCAAAAGACAGACAGAAGACAGAGAGAAAATAAGTCAGACAGAAAACATAAGACAGACACAAACAGACAGGAAAAAAGAACAGATAGACAAAAGACAGACAGAAACAGACAGAAAAAAGAAGAGACAGACAGAGGACAGACAGAAGACAGACAGAAAACAGAAGACATACAGAAAACAGAAGACAGACACAAACAGACAGGAAAAAAGAACAGACAGACATAAGACAGACATAAACAGACAGAAAAAAGAACAGACAGACAAAAAACAGACAGAAGACAGACAGACAGAAGACAGACAGAGGACAGACAAACTTAAAACAGACAGAAAACAGACAAAAGACAGACAGAAAACAGACACGCTTAAAACAGACAGAAAACAGATAGAAGACAGAAAAAAGGTAAGGAAAGGTAAAGGTAAAGGAGTCCCATAACCTATAAGGTCGTAGGGGAGCGAGGCGTCAGAGACCTCACTTCTCTAGGGCCAGCATATTGAGGGCGGCGCCCATCTCCTCTCCCTCGCTGCTTTACCTTCCCTGACCCTAAAGAGGGCAGGTACCCATTTACAGCTGGGTGAACTGGGGGAACTGTACTGAAGCCAAGGCGCGCAAACGGTCACCCATCCAACTGGTAACCACGCTCGACGCTGCTTAACTTGGCTGGGGGAAAGCGAGTGCTCCAACCACTGAGCTATCCCGTCCCCAGAAAAAAGACAGATAGAAAACGGACAGAAAACACAGACAGAAGACAAAAAGATAGAAAACAAGCAGAAAACAGAAAACAAACAGAAGACAGAAAACAGAATCCTGACCTTGGACATCACATCCACTTACCTCCGTCCTCCTGTTGGTCTGGTGACTGTCATGTCATGCTGTCATCCACTACATTCACCACCGTCCCTTGAGGAACGGGAGGAACAAGCCTCGCCCATCATGCTGCCCACACCTCGGTCATGACCTCTGCTTTCTGTCTTCTTGCCACAGCTTTCAGTTCATAGTATCCACTGTGACGTGGTCACCACATGAATCTCTTTCAGCATTCCACTGAAAATACTGATGTGGGTGACGTGGGGAATGAATCCCTGTCCTGCCCTCAGCCTTCACCAGGATTGTAGCCTGAGACTGCATGCACTGAGTTCCCTGTCTGTCTGTCAGCTGGACTGTTTAACGGCTCTTCTCTGGAGCCAGAGACACCAGCTCCTTCTGCTGCTGCTGCCACTTCAGCCTGTGTCCTGGGATCTGGTCGTTTGGGCCCCACAGTCAGTCTGCCTATCTTGACAAAGGCCACAGTAGTCTGCCTGTCTTGACAAAGGCCACAGTCAGTCTGCCTGTCTTGACAAAGGCCACAGTCAGTCTGCCTGTCTTGACAAAGGCCACAGTCAGTCTGCCTGTCTTGACAAAGGCCACAGTCAGTCTGCCTGTCTTGACAAAGGCCACAGTCAGTCTGCCTGTCTTGACAAAGGCCACAGTCAGTCTGCCTCTCTTGACAAAGGCCACAGTAGTCTGCCTGTCTTGAAAAAAGGCCATTCCACCCTCCCCTCTTTTCTCACCTCAGCAACCACACTGGCTTGCTTCTGGGTCAAATCACTGGCCACTCTTCTTCCTTTTTCTCTCAGTCTGGCTGTGTAGCCCTCATCTCTGGGCACTGTCATTCTGTCTCTCCATTCACTGAACTTGACAATCATGGGCTTTGGTTCTCCATTCCGATTTTCTCCCACTCTGTGCACCCGTGAAGCATTATCTACACTTCACATTGTTGGCGCTTCAACTCTGTTCAGTATGTCAGCAGCCAGTGTAGCACACATGTCGTAGCTTTCAACTCCTTCAATCTGGGGCACTCTGTATGTAGATTGTCCCTTCTTAAAATACTTTCCTTTGTGGCAGTGTGCTTCAAGAATGTCACTTTTCGTCTTCATTTTCTCCACTGTTGAGAACACCATAGACAAATTGTCTTCATTCTGTTTGCAGGTGCCAAAAAGCTCTTCTACGTCTTCTATGGCTTCTTTTCATCAAGGTAATGTGTGTTCATTTTCCTCTTCCAGTCTGTCACAATGCTTTCCTATTTGGTCACGCATCTTTTGTACCTGGCCAAGAACTGTTTGTGGAAAGTGGCCTGTAGTCCTCTTGTTGCTGTTGCATGACTTCTGGAATCTGAGATGCCCTGTCGTGGACAATACTACCTTCATTCCCACAAAGGGATGGGGGAGACACGGAAGTATTGCAGTCACAGTCAACATCACTACTGCCTTTCCCTGTTGTAACATTGTACTCCTCTTCCTAATGTTGTTGCTGCTGCTGTGCAGGGCAGTGGCTGTCCACTGGTCTGGATTCATGTCCACATCGCCACAGCACAAAAAGTAGGAAGCCAGGAACACAAACAGTACGACGTTAACTCTGTTCAGTGCAGGCATCAGTTTCACGTGCATTTTCTTCCTGAACTGTGCACGCTTTTTCATGACAGAGCAACACGTCCCTAAAAATAGGCCACAGACAAAAGGAAAACACAAATTATGAACAGGCATGGTCTTTCTTAGCACATTTTTTTTTCAAAAGTGTTATAATAACATAGTCAATGTTAACATGCACTAAAGAAGTTGTAAAGTTCAGTAATACACACAATGATTAAGCAATACTCCATCAACTTCAAGATCACCAAAAACACGACTTGTCACCTCATTGAGATCAACTCACACCCCCAGAGAGAGAAAAAGAGACACAGAGAGAGAGACAGAGACAGACATACAGACAGACAGACATACATAGAAAGATCAGGGACACACACACACACACACACACACATGTAAGAAAGATGGGATAACTGGATACACTCCACCAAATCTAGTTTGCCACGTGACTAAAATCTTCTTGTTGTCGCTTCAGAGAACCTGGCCGTTGTGCCAGACCATGAGCCCTCCTCCCATCTCTCCCCTCTCCTCTCCTGTCCTCTGCAGACTCCATCACCCTGTCTGACCAGCCGTGTCACTAAGTGAACAAGGAGAAGACAGGTTTGTACAACCCCCAGTTAATATAATGCTGCTTTCATAACCTTCAGGAGACGACCAACCTTTCTTTTCCCTTGTGTTTTTGGGTGCGTGTGTCGGTTGTTGGTTTTTTTACTCGCCATCAGAAATTATCAGAGCGTGTGGGGTGAAAATATGCTGAACTGTTCGTTAACCTGTTAACTGTTTTTTTTCTTCTTTAGATGATATTGGTTCCAAAGCAAGGCAAGAAAAGACAAGGCAAGGCAAAGGAAGACAGGCAATTCAAGGCAAGGCAAGGCAAAGCAAGGCAGGCAAAGCAAGGCAAGGCAGGGCAAGGCAATGCAAAGTTTCTTGTCTCCGTTGTCTGTTTTCCATGCAGCTTTTTGTAGGCCTTGGTCTCTTTCCACAGCGTTCGAAAGACTGTCATCTGTCATGGATGGGGTGGGTGGGTGTTATGATGGGGGGGGGGGGTAAGAATTTCTGAGAGCAGTGCATCTGTCTGGGAAGTGAACGGTTGTCAGGCTGTCAGTTTAAGTCATATAACATTCTTCATTTTTCCCTCGAAATACAAACCAACCAGCCCCGAAGTTCTCTTCAGCGAGAGCAAACCTTCAACACAACGAAGAGTTAACATGAACAACAAGAACGTAACCACAAGAAACAGTCTAGTGGACTGTGTAACAAACATTTGGCAATGTCAAAGGCTAACTTTACATTTTCTAATTCAATTCTCCGCGACTGCTCAGAAAATGTAGGTACACGAGGTTTACATCAACATGGTCGAGCGCTCAGACAGCAGCCGCATTGTCTGTCACATGAGCGAAAATGCGTTGCGCTGCGCTGCCGTTAAGCACCCGACAAGTCAGGCCCTGCGCATCCCGTTCCGGTGTGATCAAGTTTACGACCCATGTGAGTATTGGA
>CM054165.1:25085803-25090803 GCA_028751875.1 Rapana venosa | reverse complement strand
TAAGTGGTTGATAAATAAAGAAAACAGAGTGGGGCTTAACACACATCCTTGTCTCACACCAATTGGGCATTCAAAAAATTCATACAATTCACTGTTTGCCCGTATACATGAATATAATGTTTGATACATTGCTGACATTGCTGCAAGGAACTTTCCCTTTACTCCCTGATCTTTGATGCACCCTATAAGTAAATCATGTCTGACAGAATCAAAAGCTTTTTTAAAATCTATAAATGCAACATATAACTTCCGGCCTTTCTTGTTCATGTACTTCTGGACAATTGCATGCAAATTAAAGATCTGATCAACAGTAGAGTATTTTTTTCCTGAAGCCTGCCTGATTTTCAGATATAATTTGATTATTTTCTAGCCAAGAATACAATCTACTGTTTAGTATAGATGTGAAGCACTTTGACAGGATACTCAACAAAGAAATTCCCCTATAATTGTCCACGTTATTAGGATCTCCCTTCTTAAAGATTGGAACTATGATAGCTTTTGCCCAGGCTTGTGGATAAATACCTTTGTCAAAAATAGAATTGAATAGTTTTATGAGAAAACAGTGTACCTCTTGGCCTCCATTCTTCAGCATTTCAGCAGTTATGCCATCCAGTCCACTTGCCTTACCACATTTTATTTATCTATTGCTCTTTTTAGCTCCTCTTCTGAAATGCTTTGGTTAAGTTCATGATCTGCCTGCTCTAATAAGTCTGTATCACTATGACAGTCATTATAGCTAGTACTTCTGTTGCTTTGGAAAACAAACTTAAAATGATTTACCCAATCGACTGTTTCTATAGTGTTCTTTAAATTAGCTCTAGTACCACAACCCATACTTTTTAACTGTTTCCAAAAATTTGGAGAATCCGAAATATTGTTAACTAAGCTTTCTGCTTTTAGTTTCCTGAATTCCTGTCTTAAGTATCTTTTTGTATATTTTCCTTGCATGCACATAGTTAATTCTGTCCTCTTCTTGCCTGGTCCTTCTAAAATGCTTTAGAGTATGTCTGACTGTCTTTTTTGCCTCGCTACAGTCTCTATCAAACCATTCTGATGATTTTTTCTGACCCTTACGATGTCTAACATACATACACTTGCTGGCTTCCGTTAAACATTCAACAAATATCGACAAAGCTCCATCTACATCAAAGTGTAACAAATTCAGAGCATCTGCCATTCTAGTGCTACTGTTTTCACTTCTTAGTGCATTGGTGAAAATATCATTTTTTGTATCATCCCATTTAAGTTTTTCTACGAGGGATGTACTTTCGTTTATTTCTCTAGTTTCATAACAATCTCCAGTTGTGTTACTTTGAGACAGAGACAGAGAGAGACAGAGAGAGAGAGAAAGAGTAGAGAGAGAGAGAGAGACAGACAGACAGACAGAAACAGACAGACAGACAGACAGACAGACAGACAGAGACAGACAGACAGACAGACAGAGACACAGAACACTGAACACTGAAAGTAATTTATTGCCATTAACAATACAGTCGTTTTGGCAAAGAGCACAGTATAAACTCAATTTAAACAATGTGCTTTTTGCAACAAGGAAATAATGAAAACCGAAAGAAGAAAAGGAATATTCAATAACTACATTCAACCGAATGCATTAATTGTTATCATACAGTAATTGTTATCACAAGCTTACACACACACACACACACACACACACACACACACACACACACACACACACACACCACACACACACACACACACACAGACACACACACACACACACACACACACACACACACACACACAACACACACACACACCAGTGTCATGTTCCCCGCAAATCAGCAACAGTGTGGGACAAATCGACCGCCCGACCCTCACATTCAAATAAGGTAATTTAGCCAACGGAGCTCGTATTCCACAAATATGGAAAACAAAAATTAATAGTGTTACATTGAAAAGATATATCAGTTAACTGCAGTTTTCTTTTTTCTGTTGTCCCAAGCAAGGGAGATAAATTTTGCAAGTGATTTTAGAAATTCTTCATCTTCGATCAAGAGAATGCTAACTATATCTAATTCTTGAGATTTTTTCATTAAATATGAGGCATATCTGACGGATGTCAGAGAGAGAGAGAATCAGCTTCCTCCACACCTCGCTCTTCTCAGCTTTCCGCATTGCATCGTTCCCCTAAGTGTTATTATTGTTGTTTATACTGACTGACACAGGACTAAATTTGGCATCATTATGGCTCGGATTTTTTTTTGTTTTGGTTTCTTAACCTGTATGGAGCTTTGTTTGAGTCAGTGGGTGTATAAGTCTTACCTGTGATTATCATGACTGTCTTGGTGAAAATAGCAGTAGATTTCACTCGAAGTTTTTTACCTTGTGTAATGATAATGTGGAATGTTTGAGTGTTTGAGTCTGATGCTAATTTTTATCATCGTGTATATTTTGTTTTATTTTTCTGTGTTTCCTTGGTCGTCTGTGTCTGTCTCTTTATGTTTCTTTATGAGTGTCTGTCTCTGCCCCCCCCCCCCTCTCTCTCTCTCTCTCTCTCTCTCTCTCTCTCTCTCTCTCTCTCTTACACACACACATCTCTCTCTCTCTCTCTCTCGCTCTCCTTCTTCCTCTTCTTCTTCTTCCTCTTCTCCTCCTCCTCCTCCTTCCTCTTCTTCTTCTCTTCTTCTTCTTCTTCTTCTTCTTCTTCTTCTTTTCTTCTTATCTTCTTCTTCTTCTTCTTCTTCTCTCTCTCTGCCTTCTGTTCGTCTGTCTGTCTGTCTGTTTGTCTGTCAAGTTTCTGACCATGTTCAAGTCATTTTTATATCAAGCAATGTTTTACTGGACCAGAATGATGTTGATGGTTGGTTTGTTTTTTTAAGTTGATGCAATACCTATGAATAATTATGTGGAGCAGCATTTATTGTTAAGCGCTTTGATTTGTTTACTTTACAAGATTCAGCGCTATATAAACTATATTATATGTCATCGTACGAATTATAATCAAACAAAAAATGCATTTCATCACCAGTCTGTGAGCCACACATGGGGACTGTGCAGATGTGTCAGTGAAAAACCATGTTTTGCAGGCATTTAGGCCTGAAGTTCTTAATCTGAATCGAGCAGAGGGAGAGAGAGAGAGAGAGAGAGAGAGAGAGAGAGAGAGAGAGAGAGAGAGAGAGAGAGAGAGAGAGAGAGAGAGAGAGAGAGAGAGAGAGAGAGAGAGAGTGAGTGAGAGTGAGTGAGAGAGACGGCAAAGCAAGGCATTTTTTTAGTTTTCAGGATAATAGATAAGCACTCGAGGTTTTTTTAAACATTCACTCACTGCTCTTAATTCAGTAAGAGACAGAGAGACAGACAGACAGTCAGACAGACAGACAGACAGAACAGACAGAGGGGTAGGGGGGGGGGGAAGACAGACAGATGTATGTATGTAAACCAAACATTGGTCCCATCAACCATACCCTAAGGCCAGAAGTACCCTTGAGCTATACACAGCCTGATCACAGAACCTCATCACTGGTGTGGACCTTCCACCACCTGCTGTCTGTCTGTGTCTGTCTGTGTCTGTCTGTGTGTCTGTCTGTCTGTCTCTGTCTGTGTGTCTGTCTCTGTGTGTCTGTCTGTCTGTGTCTCTGTGTCTGTCTCTGTTTGTCTGCCTGTCTCTGTCTGTCTGTCTCTGTGCGTCTCTGTCTGTGTGTTTGTGTGTCTGTCTGTGTGTCTGTCTGTCTCTGTCTGTCTGTCTGTCTGTCTCTGTCTGTCTATGTCTCTGTCTGTCTGTCTGTCTGTCTCTGTCTGTCTGTCTATGTCTGTCTGTCTGTCTCTTCTGTGTCTCTGTCTCTGTCTCTGTCTGTCTGTCTCTGTCTGTCTGTCTGTCTCTGTCTGTGTCTCTGTCTCTGTCTGTCTGTCTGTCCTGTCTGTCTGTCTGTCTGTCTCTGTCTGTCTGTCTGTCTGTCTGTCTCTGTCTGTCTGTCTGTCTCTGTCTCTGTCTCTGTCTGTCTGTCTCTGTCTCTGTCTTCTGTCTCTGTCTCTGTCTGTCTGTCTCTCTGTCTCTGTCTGTGTCTCTGTCTCTGTCTGTCTGTCTCTGTCTGTCTGTCTGTCTCTGTCTGTGTCTCTGTCTCTGTCTGTCTGCCTCTGTCTGTCTGTCTCTGTCTGTCTGTCTGTCTCTGTCTCTGTCTCTCTGTCTCTGTCTCTCTGTCTCTGTCTGTCTGTCTCTGTCTGTGTCTCTGTCTCTGTCTGTCTGTCTCTGTCCACTCCACACTGTCCTCAGACCACGCACTGTCCCTCCCTGTACAAACCTGAACAACCCGTGTCCGGCCATTTTCTAACTCAGCGGGGCCTGGTGGTTATTTATGAATTCTTTTATTTCGAGGATGACGGAATAAGCACTCATGTGGTATTTTACATCCAATCCTCGCGTGCATGCAGTTTTGTAAATGTTGTCATCCGTTCCAAGAGCGTGTGCAGTGTGGACCTAGTGCAGTGATGTGAGGAGGGGATCATGGCCTGGGGTGGGTGCAGTGTCCACTGAGCTGTCTGTTTGAGGGAGTGTGTTTACCCCAGCACTCGGCAGTGGTGCTTACAGCAGCCCGTGGCAACGTGAGAGCTGTCCCTGGCAACATTCTGTAGGAAAAACCACTGTGATAGGAGACAAACACACAATAATAGGTGACGCTCCTCTTGTGGCGACGTGCTTTCTCTCGAAAAGAAGAGAGAGCAACCTGAATTACACGCAAAGAAATTTGCCGAGACTGAAAGTAGTGTACAGTACAATGCAATACAATACAATACAATGCATGCAATGCGATGCAATGCAATGCAATGCAATACAATGCAATGCAATACAATACAAGTCAACGCAATGCAATACAATGCAATGCAATGCAATAAAATACAATGCATTGCAATACAATGTAATGCAATGCAACGCAATACAATGCACTACAATAGAATGCAATGCAATGCACTAAATAACAATGCAATACAATACAATGCAATGCAATGCAATACGATACAATGCAATACAATACATTACAATG
>CM054165.1:25063303-25078303 GCA_028751875.1 Rapana venosa | reverse complement strand
TCCCCTTCGACCACATAGGTTACGGGACATCTTTATCTGTTTACCTATTTTAAATGGCGGAGCCAGGACTGGCTGATAGCGTAGTTCCATGTTGTCCATGTGGAACAGAATCAGAGGAAGGGTCTGACGTCTTAAGTGCTCTCCAGGACAGCCCAGACCACAGCTGCAATGACCACACTGAAAGTCCTCTGGAACCACAAGAACATCCCTTCAGCTTTAATGATTATCAGACTGATGCGTTCCCTAGCCACGTCCATATTTTATTTTTGTACGCATGTGAAACGTGGACCACAGCAGCAGACATTGGAAGAAGGATACAGGCAATGGAGATGAGGTGCTTTGGCAAACGTCTTGGTATCTTGTACAAAGATCACATCACCAATTTGTAGGTGAGTGATTAGGCTGTTACTGCACTGCTTGTTTTGAGCCTGGTATCTCGTACAAAGATCACATCACCAATGTGTAGGTGAGTGATTAGGCTGTTACTGCACTGCTTGTTTTGAGCCTGGTATCTTGTACAACATCTTGTGAACAGTGCCAAGACATTGAAGAGAACATCAAGAAAAACAATAGCAAGAAAGCATATCAGCTGGTGAAAGACCTGACTAGCACGAAACAGAGAAAAGGTTTAACAATCCAAGACAAAAATGGGAAGTGTCTCACTGACGACCAGGATATTCTGAACAGATGGACAGAATACTGCTCCGACCTGTATAACTATAGAACCGCAGGAGATCCAGAAGTCCTTAATGTACCCGAAAGCAAAGACACAGACAGTCACCCTATCCTCCGAGAAGAAGTGGAAACAGCAGTCAGATCGCTGAAAAAGGGGAAGTCAGCAGGGGCTGAAACATTCCAGCTGGAGTTGGCCAAGCGCAGGGTAAGCCATGATCGGCGCCACAAGAATCTGCAACAAGATCTGGCAGACAGAAAATGGCCAACACCATGGAACGAGTCACTCATCATCACCCTCACCCAAGAAAAGAAATCTACAACAATGCCATAATTACCGCACAATCAGCCTCGTTGTCACCCAAGCAAGGTCATGCTGCAGATATATGAATAGACTGAAGCCCCAAGCAGAGACCAATCATTGCTGAGGAACAAGCAGGTTTCAGAGCAGGCGCAGCACAACAGAACAGATATTCAACCTCAGAATACTATGTGAGCGGTACCTTCAACATCACAAGACCTTTACCACGTATTTATCGATTTTAAGAAGGCATTTGACAGGGTGTGGCATGCAGCTTTGTGGGCAACCATGAATTGGGCAGAACAGAGAGAGGAATGGAGGGAACTGGTTGCTGAGTCTTTGAGGGTCGTCAGACTACGGGACAGATAGATAGATAGATAGATCTTGTACAAAGATCACATCACCAATGTGTAGGTGAGTGATTAGGCTGTTATTGCATTGCTTGTTTTGAGCCCTGTTTTGTTCTGCCCTGTCCTGTCTTATCCCCTCTCTACTGTCTCCTTGTAATATCATATCATATCATATCATATCATACCTTGTCATAGCATCCTATATCATTCTTTTGTACTAGACTAGACTAGGCCACTGCGGGCCAGTAGGAACTGACGACAGTGTTTAGAAAAAACCGCATGCAGGCTGGTGTGGTGTTTAGACATCATGTGGGAATGCAGCTAAAGCATAGGAGGCAACACCTCACCATGGGTGAACCACGGAGCTGTAGCCCAGGTACGAACAACCCGCTATTGTCCGTGTACTTGTCATTCTCTGCATACACCGAGATAGAGAGAGAGAGAGAGAGAGAGAGAGAGAGAGAGAGAGAGGGGGAGAGAGAGAGAGAGAGAGAGGACAGAAACACAGAGAGAGAGAGAGGTCAGGACACTGTAAATCATAATTTCTTTGTTTTACGTCGTTGCATTCAGTTTTTGAGGAAATGAAATAAAAACACACACACACACACACACCACACACACACCGCGCGCGCGCGCGCGCGCCACACACACAGAATATAGATTGCCTATAGAAAGCTATTACATACATTTCAGCGGAAGAGAAGGAAATATTTGAGCGAGGAGACACAGCAGTCAGGGACAAACACCAGGCAGCAGGACATCCACACTGAACCAGGGGGGGGGAGGGGGGGGAGGGCACTGTCAGTGCACACGAGAAAAACAAACATACAGGTAAAAACTTCAGACAGCAAGACAAAAGATAAACAATTTTGTATCATGTAAAACAGTTTCTGTTTTTTAGATGGTAAAAGCATTTAAATGCATCTTTAAAACGATGCATTATGCATTGAATAAAGAAAACTTTATAAAAATCAAATAAATGAAAAAGCAAAAGTCGGAAGATGAATAGATTAATAGTTAATGAATAGAAATGTTAAAAGAGCAAAGCAAAGAAAGAAAAAAACAGACAAACAGAGAAAAAGAAAGAAAGAAAAAGAAAGGGGAGAGAGAGAGGGGGGGGGGAGTAAGAAAGAAAGAAATAAATGAAGGTTTTCCACAGTGCTTCCAATAGCTACAATGCACGTCTTCCACAGTGCTCTCAATAGCTACAATGGAGGTCTTCCACAGTGCTTCCAATAGCTACAATGGAGGTCTTCCACAGTACTCTCAATAGCTACAATGGAGGTCTTCCACAGTGCTCACAATAGCTACAATGAACGTCTTCCACACTGCTTCCAATAGCTACAATGGAGGTCTTCCACAGTGCTCTCATTAGCTACAATGGACGTCTTCCACACTGCTTCCAATAGCTACAATGGAGGTCTTCCACAGTGCTCTCAATAGCTACGATGGAGGTCTTCCACAGTGCTCACAATAGCTACGATGGAGGTCTTCCACAGTGCTCACAATAGCTACAATGGAGGTCTTCCGCAGTGCTTCCAATAGCTACAATGGAGGTCTTCCAGTGCACAGAATAGCTACAATGAACGTCTTCCACAGTGCTATCAATAGCTATGGTCTTCCACAGTGCTCTCAATAGCTACAATGGAGGTCTTCACAGTGCTCTCAATAGCTATGGTCTTCCACAGTACTCTGAATAGCTACAATGGAGGTCTTCCACAGTGCTCTCAATAGCTACAATAAAGGTCTTCCACATTGCTCTCAATAGCTATGATCTTCCACAGTGCTCTCAATAGCTACAATAAAGGTATTCCACAGCGCTCTCAATAGCTATGGTCTTCCACAGTGCTCTCAATAGCTACAATGGAGGTCTTCCTCGGTGCTCTCAATAGCCACAAAGAAAGGTCTTCCATAGTGCTATTGATAGCTATGGTCTTCCACAGTGCTTTCAATAGCTACAATGAAGGTCTTCCACAGTGCTCTCAATAGCTACAAAGGAGGTCTTCCACGGTGCTCTCAATAGCTATGATCTTCCACAGTACTCACAATAGCTACAATGGAGGTCTTCCACAGTGCTCTCAATAGCTATGGTCTTCCACAGTGCTCTCAATAGCTTCAATGAAATCTTCCACAGTGCTCTCAATAGCTATGATCTTCCACAGTACTCACAATAGCTACAATGGAGGTCTTCCACAGTGCTCTCAATAGCTATGGTCTTCCACAGTGCTCTAAATAGCTTCAATGAAGGTCTTCCACAGTGCTCACAATAGCTACAATAAAGTCTTTCACATTGCTCCCAATAGCTACAATGGAGGTCTTCCACATTGCTCCCAATAGCTACAATTGAGGTCGTCCACATTGCTCCCAATAGCTACAATGGAGGTCTTCCACATTGCTCCCAATAGCTACAGTGAAAGTCTTCCAAATTGCTCAGAAAAGCTACAATGGAGGTCTTTCACATTGCTCCCAATAGCTACAATGGAGGTCTTCCACATTGATCCGAATAGCTGCAATTGAGATCTTCCACATTGCTCCCAATAGCTACAATTGAGGTCTTCCACATTGCTCCCAATAGCTACAATGGAGGTCTTCCACATTGATCCGAATAGCTACAATTGATGTCTTCCACACTGCTTCCAATAGCTACAATAAAGGTCTTCCACATTGCTCCCAATAGCTACAATGGAGGTCTTCTACGAAGCTTCTTATAGCTACAGTGAAGGTCTTCCACAGTGCTCAGAAAAGCTACAATGGAGGTCTTCCACAGTGCTTTCAATAGCTACAGTGAAGGTCTTCCACAGTGCTCACAATAGCTACAATGGAGGTCTTCCACAGTTCTCACAATAGCTACAATAGAGGTCTTCCACATTGCTCCCAATAGCTACAATAAAGGTCTTCCATAGTGCACCCAATAGCTACAATGGAGGTCTTCCGCAGTGTTCTCAATAGCTATGGTCTTCTACAGTGCTCACAATAGCTACAATAAAGTCTTCCACAGTGCTTCCAATAGCTACAATGGAGGTCTTCCACAGTTCTGCCAAGAGCTGCAATGAAGGTCTTCCACAGTGCACTCAATAGCTACAATGGAGGTCTTCCACAGTACTCTCAATAGCTACAATGAACGTCTTCCACAGTGCTCTCAATAGCTACAATAAAAGTGTTCCACAGTGGTCACAATTGCTACAATAAAGGTTTTCCACAGTGCTCTCAATAGCTATGGTTTTCCACAGTGCTCTCAATAGCTACAATGGAGGTCTTCCACAGTGCTATCAATAGCTACAATAAAGGTCTTCCACACTGCTTCCAATAGCTACAATGGAGGTCTTCTACAGTGCTTCCAATAGCTACAATGGAGGTCTTCAACATTGATCCGAATAGCTACAATTGATGTCTTCCACACTGCTTCCAATAGCTACAATGGAGGTTTTCCACAGTGCACCCAATAGCTACAATGGAGGTCTTCCACAGTGCTTCCAATAGCTACAATGGAGGTCTTCCACATTGCACCCTATAGCTACAATGGACGTCTTCCACAGTGCTCTCAATAGCTACAGTGAAGGTCTTCCACAGTGCTCTCAATAGCTACAGTGAAGGTCTTCCACAGTGCTCTCAATAGCTACAGTGAAGGTCTTCCACAGTGCTTCCAATAGCTACAATGGACGTCTTTCACAGTGGTCCCAATAGCTACAATGGACGTCTTCCACAGTGGTCCCAATAGCTACAATGGACGTCTTCCACAGTGCTTATAATAGCTACAATGGAGGTCTTCCACAGTGGTCCCAATAGCTACAATGGACGTCTTCCACAGTGGTCCCAATAGCTACAATGGACGTCTTCCACAGTGGTCCCAATAGCTACAATGGACGTCTTCCACAGTGCTTATAATAGCTACAATGGAGGTCTTCCACAGTGGTCCCAATAGCTACAATGGACGTCTTCCACAGTGCTTATAATAGCTACAATGGAGGTTTTCCACAGTGCTCCCAATAGGTACAATGGACGTCTTCCACAGTGCTCACAATAGCTACAATGGACGTCTTCCACAGTGCTTCCAATAGCTACAATGGACGTCTTCCACACTGCTTCCAATAGCTACAATGCACGTCTTCCACGGTGCTTCCAATAGCTACAATGCACGTCTTCCACAGTGCTTATAATAGCTACAATGGACGTCTTCCACAGTGCTTCCAATAGCTACAATGTAGGTCTTCCACAGTGCTTCCAATAGCTACAATGCACGTCTTCCACACTGCTTCCAATAGCTACAATGCACGTCTTCCACACTGTTTCCAATAGCTACAATGCACGTCTTCCACAGTGCTTCCAATAGCTACAATGCACGTCTTCCACAGTGCTTCCAATAGCTACAATGGAGGTCTTCCACAGTGGTCCCAATAGCTACAATGCACGTCTTCCACAGTGCTTCCAATAGCTACAATGGACGTCTTCCACAGTGCTTCCAATAGCTACAATGGAGGTCTTCCACAGTGGTCCCAATAGCTACAATGGACGTCTTCCACAGTGCTTATAATAGCTACAATGGAGGTCATCCACAGTGGTCCCAATAGCTACAATGAACGTCTTCCACAGTGGTCCCAATAGCTACAATGGACGTCTTCCACAGTGGTCCCAATAGCTACAATGGACGTCTTCCACAGTGCTTATAATAGCTACAATGGAGGTCTTCCATAGTGGTCCCAATAGCTACAATGGACGTCTTCCACAGTGCTTATAATAGCTACAATGGAGGTTTTCCACAGTGCTCCCAATAGGTACAATGGACGTCTTCCACAGTGCTCACAATAGCTACAATGGACGTCTTCCACAGTGCTTCCAATAGCTACAATGGACGTCTTCCACAGTGCTTCCAATAGCTACAATGCACGTCTTCCACGGTGCTTCCAATAGCTTCAATGCACGTCTTCCACAGTGCTTATAATAGCTACAATGGACGTCTTCCACAGTGCTTCCAATAGCTACAATGTAGGTCTTCCACAGTGCTTCCAATAGCTACAATGCACGTCTTCCACACTGCTTCCAATAGCTACAATGCACGTCTTCCACACTGTTTCCAATAGCTACAATGGACGTCTTCCACAGTGGTCCCAATAGCTACAATGCACGTCTTCCACAGTGCTTCCAATAGCTACAATGGACGTCTTCCGCAGTGGTCCCAATAGCTACAATGTAGGTCTTCCACAGTGCTTCCAATAGCTACAAGTGACGTCTTCCACAGTGCTTCCATAGCTACAATGGCACGTCCTTCCACAGAGCTTCCAATAGCTCAGTGAAGGTTTTCACGCCCGTCTGTCACTCTGGCACTGCCCATCGCTTAACTCGGTCCACAGTCACACAGGCCAACAAAGGCGTAGTGGAAAGCTGGGACCTTCGTTGTCTGGCGACACGTGCTCTCCTCACCGCACAGATCGTAGCCTGGCCACTGCCAGCGCTAATAGCCGTGTGCCTGAAGGTGAAAAGGGAGGACAAACTGAGGACAAGGGACATACTGCAGGAACATTCTCCGTGCTAGGAGCAGGACCTCACCAACACAAGAATGCGCACTGCTGGACGTCACCCGGAAAGTCCTGCACGTTTAGTAGGGGAAGAAACAACAAGGCCTTAGAGCCAGAGCCCTCCTTCTGCAAGGCTGTTTTTCTAAGGCAAACGATTTCTCCCAAACTCGGAAAAAGGCAAGCGGATTTGATCGAACCCAAACTTCTACTCCTTTACTTTTGGTATGACCATTAACCGCCCTGGCCCTCTTCTTATACCTTGTAATATTACGGCAAAAGCAGTTACTGCCAGTTACACTCTCATAAACAAAGCAAAAGGCCAGTTTGTGACTTTCAGTTACCTTTGCACCAGCCATTCTCTCCCTTTCTTTTTTGCCGCTAGACGCTTGGCCTTTATTCATGTAGATGTCGTAATGCGCAGCGTTTTGCATTTCACTACACTAAAACAAATGATTTTCACACAGCTCTGGTATCTTGATTCATGTCTGACACTGAACTCATTGGAACAGATGAATTGTTCTTTTTCTGTTTGTTTGTTCCACTGCTAGACTTTAAGTGCCAGACGTTGAATGTCAGTAGCATCGTTTTGTCCATCATTAAGTAACCACATTACGTCGCCGAACTTTTCATTTTACAAATTTACTCAAGACAGCTGTGGATAATCATGGTATCATCAAACATGACATAAGAAACGTCAGATCTCCACAGGAGTCCCCTATCTCTCTATCTCTCTCATCATCTCTATCTCTCTCTCCTCCTCTCTATAATCTCATCTCTCCTCATCTCTTTCTCTCTCCTCCTCCTCCTCTCTTTCTCCTCTCTCTACAGCTCTCCTCTCTCTTTCTCTCATCTCTCTCTCTCTCCTTCTCTCTCTATCATCGCATTCGTTCTCATCTCTCTCTCTCCTCTCTCTCTCGATCTCTCTCTCTCCTCTCTCTCTCTCTCTTTCCCTCCTTTCTCTTTCTCATCTCTCTCTCTCTCTCTCTCTCTCTCATATTTTCATCCATCTCTCTCTCTCTCTCATCTCTACTCCTCTCACTCTTTCCCCAATCTCTCTCTCTCTCTCTCTCTCTCCTCCTCATCTCTCCTCTAATTTCTCTCCTTCTCTCTTCTCTCTCTCTCTTTCTCTTTCTCTCTCACTTTCTCTCTCTCTTTCTCTCTCTCTCTCTTCTCTCTCTCCATCTCTCTCTCTCTTTCCTCCCTCTCAATCCGGTCTTTCTCTCGTCTCTCTCTTTCTTCTCTCTCTCTCTCCCGCTATCTCTCTCTCTCTCTTTCTCTCTCTTCATCTCATCTCTCTCCCTCTCTCTCTAACTAATTTCTCTCTCTCTCATCTCTTTCTATCTCTCTCTCTCTCTCTCTCTTATCTCTCTCCTCTCTCTCTCGCCTCTCTCTTCATCTCTCTCTTCTCTCTCTCCATCTTCTCTCTTTCTCTCTCTCTCTCTCTCATCTTTTCTCTTCTCTCTCTCGCACTTCTCTTCCTCCTCTCTCTTTCTCTCTTCTCTCTCTCTTTCCTCTCTCTCTCAGTCTTTACTCTCTCTCTCTCTCTCTCTCTCTCATCTCTACTTTCTCTCTCTCTCTCTCTCTCGTCTCTCTCTCTCCTCTTCTCTTCTCTCTTCTCTCCTCTCTCAGTCTCCTCTACCTCTCCTTTCTCTCTCTCTCTCTCTCACTCCCTCTTCTCTCTCTCGCTTCTCTCCTCATCATCATAAATCAATCCATTCTCTTCTCTCTCTCATCTTTTCTCTCTCTTCCACTCACTCTCTTCTCTCCTCTCTCTCTCTCTCTCTCCTTCTCTCTTCTACTCCTCTCTCTCTCTCTCTCTCTCTCTCATCTCTCTCTCTTTCTCTCTCTCTCACTCCTCTCTCGTCTCTCCTCTTTCACTCTCCACTCTCCATACCTCTCTCTCCTCTCTCTCCTCATTCTTTCTCTCCTCCTCATCTTATTCTTTCCTTTCTCTCCTCTCTTTCCCATCCCATTCTATCGGTCTTCTCTCTCTCTCTCGCTCTTTCCTCTTCTCTCTCATCTTTCTCTCATCCTCTCTCTTCTCTTCTCTCTTCTCCTCTCTCTCTCTCTCTCTTATCATCTCTCTCTCTCTCTTTCTCATCGTCTCTTTCTCTCTCTCCCGTCTTTTCTCTCTCGCATCTCTCTCTTGTCTCTCTCTCTCTCTCTCTCTCTTCATCTCTTTCTCTCTCTCTCTTTCTCTCCTCTCCCCCCTTCTTTCTCTCACTCTCCTCTCTCTCATCTTCCTTTCTCTCTACTCTCTCTCTCTCCTCTCTCCTCATCATCCTCCTCTCCTCTTTCTCTCTCCCTTTCTCTCTCCCTCATCTCTCTCTCTCTCCTTCTCTCTCTCTCTCGTCTCTCTCTCTCTCTCTCTCTCCCTTTCTCCTCCCTTTCCCTCTCTCTCCTCTCTCTCTCTCACTCTCTTTCTCTCTCTCTCCGTCTTTCCCTCTCTCTCCATCTCCCTCCTCTCATCTCCTCTTCTCTTCTATCTCTCTCTCTCAGCACTCTCTCTCTCTCCTCTCATCTTCTTCTCTTCTCTCAACCCTTTCTCTCATCTTCGCTCTCTCGTCTCTTTGCTCTTCTCTCTCTCTCTCTATCTCTCTTTCGCTCTCTTCCTTCCGCTCTCTCTCTCTCTCTCCTCTTCTTCTCTCCCTCGCTCTCTTCTCCTCTATCAGATCTCACATCTGTTTGCCTGTAGGTCTTAGTGGAATGTGCGGGGGGGGCGCTTTGGGCGCCAAAAGTGACCTGAAAAATTTGCTGTTGGTTTGGTGTTAAACCATTTCAGGAAAATGAGCAGAGAGATGGAGAAAAGAAGAGATAGAAGAGAGAGTGAGAAGAGATTATGAGAGAGAGAACGAGAGTGAGAGAAGAGATGGGGGGGGTAGTGGGGGTTGATGGTTGTGTCAGATGGAGGTTTATAATTCTTTATTGTAAGTGGTTTCTTGGATTTTCATGTGTGTTATATGATATGTTTCTTACCCCCATAATGAAAGTAAATCATGCGAGATTAACCGCAATCCTCCCTCATAAAACAGCCTGACACATCAATAAGACGAACGCACCCCGTGCTGCATGATTACTAGCTGAGAGGAGGATGCTGCCAGATGAGGAGGCGTTAGTCGTCTTCTGCGGCTTTCCTAACAATAGGGAAGGCAGCTTCATGGGTTTGGGATGGTTTACAGGGGTATGAGGTTGAAATGCTGTTATTTGTTTTTTTCAATTTCAAATTATACTCTCTCTCTCCTCTCTCCTCCTGCAAAGGTCAACGCCTTCTCGCCAGATCAACTCGCTCATCCTCTCACCCTCTCTCTCTCTACTCTCTCTCTCTCTCTATAACTCACTGTCAATTTGTGATATAGAAGTAAACTTTCTTAATAAACGCTCCTCCTCTCTCTCTCGCCTCTCTCTCCTCCCCCTCTCTCTCTCTCTCTCTCGGAGTCGTCTGTATGTCTGCTGTGTATCGGTTTCTCTGTCTCGTCGTCCGTTTGTCTTGTCTTGTCGTCTTTCTGCCTGTCGTCTCTTGCTGTCTGTCTGTCTCTCTCTCTCTCTCTCTCCGCCTCTCTCTCCTCTCATCTCATTCCTCTCTCTCGTCTCTCTCTCTCTCACTTGAAACGAAAAAGTATGGGTATTATTTATCGTTGAGCCTGGAAATAAAGGTTAATGTGAATATATCTCTGGTTAAAACTGTAAGTTTACTGTTATCTAAAAAAAAATAACCGTCAATAATCTTTGCTTTAAATCATGACTGTTCCTCTCATGCCCTTTAAAGGGACTTAAAGGCCGCAACCTAAGCACTGACTTTGCCATTTACTTCCTCACTCTCCAGAGGAAAGATATCCTCTCGCTCTCTCTCTCTCTTCCATCCTCTCTCTCTCTCTCTCTCTCTCCTCCCTCCCTCCATCCTCCCTCCCTCCCTCCTCCTCTCTCTATCTCTCTCTTACCTTTTTCCCTCGCTCTCTCTCTCTCTGTTTTGGTATGGCATCTTTTAAAATAGAACCATATTTTGTATGACTCCTGTACAAACAGCTGTTGACTGTAACTAGTGGCCAGTACGTGAAGTAAAAATGATTTGTCTGCGGCTGCTGCTGATGATGATATAAACAATGCTATATTAATTTGCACTATTGTTTATGTTCACTACTAATAAAAAAAAACCCTAACGACTACTAACACTGACACTACGACTAATACTTATGAATTTTACATAGCGCTGAATCCTTTAAAGCAAGCAAATCAAAGCGCTTTACTAGTTAAAAGTAAACAAACTATCTAAGTACTGCTGGCAATCGTGAATCAGAGCCTAATGTCAATATATTTTTGTTACGTTAATTATATTTTTTTTTAAGCCTGACGTAACAGCCGCCATGATGAAGTGATAGCCACTTGGTTATGACTGAAGTCCATGGTTCAAATCCCTAAGAAGTCATAGGATTTTTTTTGACTCAGCCGCTCCTACACCTCAACCCATGAGTGAATGTGCGGTGGGCTCAGTAAACTGGACCACACAGTCGAGCTCCATCCCACTTAAGATCGTTTCCAGAGTGTTGCTCAAATAGCTGACCAACACGGCAGGTGCCTGTTTCTCTCGGCCCGTTGACGCCGTGATATATTATGATAAGAAAGCGTGGAGTGAACCCTGTAAGTAGTAGTTTTCCACACAAAGCACATTAATGCACTTCCACATCAGTATCATTACTCGTCCTCATTATCAATGATCAGCATGGCTATGTTGTTAAAACCTCTGATTTCAGTTGCTATGGTCCAGGTGACCTCCAATTCGTTTTAACTTATACCATACACTTCTGTGCCTGTGGTGATTTTGTGTCAAACCTTAGGGGCTGAGGTTCTCGCGGGTTTTCGGTCGTGGAGGACGTTATGGCTTGCCACTTGGGTGGCAAGTCTCTTTCTGGCTTTCCGCGACTGAGCAAACTGCGTTAGTAGGGGGAAAGAGTGTGTCCTGCGTACGTTAGCTCAGAACAGGCACCACTGAACAACTCCAAAGGACCGTAGCAGCAATGCAGGCCCTTCTGGTCTGGTGGCCCTTACAACGGCCTTTAGTTATGGGCTCCCGGACTTTCCGACACAGAGGATCGACATTACGAATCTCGGTGTGACTGGGGCAGGAATTTGAGGATTTGACTAGAATCTGTAGGACCACAATATAGATGAGCAGCCTTAATACCCAAAAAAAACCAACTAAACAAAACAAAGCAAAACATACAGACATAACACGGAAAATTAAGCACTTCGAAGCAGTTTCTTGATTTAATGATAAGAAGAGTTTCGTTCAGATAATTGCTAAAATTTTACACGACTTAATAATACTAATAACTATAGATTTATATATTAACTTGTCCTTAAATATGACTGAGTATTGCAAAAGTTGAGTTCTGATGCTTAGCAAACTGAATTGTTGTCTAAATAGTATCAATATGATGTCAATCTATACATAACAATAATAAATTATTTATTTATTTATTTAATAATGTATTTCTTTATTTCGAGATGTATGGTAATAAATACTCATGACTTTTTACACTTTCCCCTTGTATGCAGTTTGTACATTTTTCAACTTTTCCCACCGGAACACAATGGCCTACTCTTCCGACTAGTGAACAGGTTTTAACGTGTGCGCAAGAATGTTTGCGTGCGTTCGCACACGGACGTCGTTATAGTCTCAGCCAAGGACTTTTAGGAGTGCTGTCTGCACTGTTTAACTCCAAGAAAAATCCTCTTTGAACAGATTCAAACCCGGTCAGCAGATCATCGAGCGCATCACTCTAACCACCCAGGCTAACCCTTCCACTAATACACCCAATAGCTGTGCTTTTTAAGAAAAATGCCTAAACACACAAACACTACAAAAAACTTCCGTTTAAAATGGAAGCATAATATTTTGATTTGAAGGAAAGCAGAAGCAAAGGACCAAGCGACTGAACAACACACACAACACTCTCTACAACAACCTACAATAAGACTCACACACACAAAAAACAAACAACACAAGCACATACACACACAAACACACACATACACACACACACAACACACTCATGGGACATAAAACTTGTCATGGACTCTGTCGTTTACACCACAACACACATCAAACTTGGACTTAAAACCTTGTATGACGTCGTTCGTTTAATCACCATGTAATCATCTAAAAAAAACCATGTTTCCCCACTTAGTCTGCCCCTTCCCCTTCATCCATCTGCAATGTCCAAAACTTTTTCAATAATCACTCTCTCTGCTCTCTCTCTTCTCTCTCTCTCATCTCTCTCTCTCACATCTCTTCTCTCTCTCTCCTTCTCTTCTCTCTCTCTCTCTCTCTCTCTCTCCTCTCTCTCTTACACACACACACACACACACACTCACACAAACACACACACACACACACACACACACACACACACACACAAACCAACAAACAAACAACAATACAACAAAAAAATTGGACATGAGAAACGTCAACCTAGAATCTTTTCAGCAGCCGTGATTTGACGATCAGTTTGTGATTGATTCTTGTTTATATTCATTTTATCACATAAATAATATCCACCCCACTTTTTGATCTCTGCTTTGCTTTTAATGCGTGAACTGTATCGAGGAAAGTGAAAATGGAATGGATGAAGAAATAGCCATAGAAAACAAGAAAAAGAAACAAGAATTTGATCGATTTCCATTTTTTTTAATAAGAGAAGAGAAAGAAAAGGATGCAAAAACGAATGTCAAGAATCCGTAATAAAATCCACAGTATAATTTGTTTGTTATTTTTTATTCTTTGAGTTTGTTTCCCCTTTTTGGTAGCTCTTATTGTTTCTTTACCTATTCCAAACAGATTTTTCATATGTGCGCATCACTACTAATAAGTAACAATGACAACACGCTGAGCACTACATATCACGTTCATTCAAGTATAAAAGATTGTTCACAACTCGTCATACATAGATGCATCTGAAACGTTAATTAACTGCGATATTTTGTGTTCAGAGCAGTATCACGCTCCTGGTTTCTACATTCTGTTGTACAATATTTAACTTGTGATACTCATCCTCAGGTGAAGAGCGCATTGCCTAAGTTAAGGTGTTGGACAGAATGACCTGTATATAATGAGAGTTCGAGTCTCTCTGGCAGCCCACGCTGACTTTTCCCCTGAGTTAACATAACCACTAACTACACCACATCCCTTCACATCTCTCGGTGAACTGTAAACTAAGGTTCTTGTTGAGCGCATACAGAAAATCTTGCACATAATTTATTTAACACGTAAAAACCTTCGTGAACATGGGCCCAGCGGTGATGGCCCAGTGTCGTGTGTTCAACAGCGACAGCTCCACCGCACCTGGCCATTGCCTGTACTGCGGCGTTGCTTGTAGCTGAGGAAGCGCAGTCGATCGACAAGTGGCTTAATGACTTGTCTTGCCTTGTTTGGCTTTATGGCGTAGCTTGGCTCTGTTTGGCTTTATTTGACGTAGCTTCTCTTTTGCTTATTTGACTTACTTGGCTCTGTTTGCTTTAATTTTGACTTACTGCTCTGTTTGGCTTTATTTGACCTTAGCTTTGGCTCTGTTGGCTTATTTACATGGCTTGCTTTTGACTTGCTTGATCTGTTTGGAGTGTTCTACTTGCGTGCTTGTTTCTTTTTTCACTGGCTTGGCTTTGTTTGGCATTGTTTCTCTTGGCTTGCTTTTTTGGCTTAGGTGACTTGCTTGCTTTTTTGGGTTTAGTTACTGGCCTTTTTTTTGAAATACCCTTTATTGGCTTTGTTTTCTCTGCTTGGCTTTGTTTGACTTGCTTGCTTATTTACTTGACTTTCTTGGTTATTGCTTGTCTTGGCTGTTGTTTGGATTTGCTTGACTGGATTGATTTACTTGCTTGACTTGAACCTTTCTTTGTTGACTTGGCTTTGTTTGGCTTTGCTTGACTTGCTTGCTTTTTTCGGTGGCTATTTGGCTTTATGTACTTGGCTTATTGTGTTTGGGCTTTGGTTGACTTGCTTGGCTTTGTTGGCTTTGTTGCTTGTTTGACTTGACTTGGCTTTGTTTGGTTTGTTTACTTGGCGTGGCTTGTCTGACTTGGCTCCTTTCGTTGTTGCCATTGTTTGACATTGTGTCCACGTGCTTGGCTCTCATTATCCTTTAAATGGTTTTTTTTTAATTGACTTTGC
>CM054165.1:25040803-25058303 GCA_028751875.1 Rapana venosa | reverse complement strand
ACACACACACACACACACACACACACGCACATACACAATTTCAAGATTGAGCTCCTTTTGACCGGTTTTGGTGTAAGGAGGATTAAAAAGGTAAAGGTGTCCCATAATCTATGTGGTCGTAGGGGAGCGAGGCATCAGAGACCTTACTTCTCTAGGGCCAGCATATTGAGGGCGGCGCCCATCTCCTCTCCCTCGCTGCTTTACCTTCCCTGTCCCTAAAGAGGGCAGGTACCCATTTAGTGCTAGGTGAACTGGGGAACTGTACTGAAGCCAAGTTGCGCAAACGGTCACCCATCCAAGTGGTAACCACGCTCAATGCTGCTTAACTTTGGCTGGGTGGAAGCGAGTGCTCTGACCACAGAGCTATGCCGTCCCGTAAAGAGGATTACAAACATATTTAACAGAAGAATAAAACTAACAGCAGATGACAAATTCCTATTCAGTACCAACTGAAACTGAAAAACAGGTGTTCAGCGTGACAGTAGCAACTATATTGAAATAATCAATAAAGCAAGTTTTTAAAATGCAAGACATTTAATAAAATTGCATCCGCTTTATTAAATAAAACCCTACACACTTTCAGTGAAGATTCAGGGAAAGTGCACACAGTTGTGAAAGAAAAAAATGACGTTTTCACTCAATTTTTACAGAGATAGGAGAACCTGTCAATATTTTCATTCAATGTTTACAGAGATAGGAGAACTTGTCCATATTTTCATTCAATTTTTACAGAGATAGGAGAACCTGTCAACATTTTCATTCAATTTTTACAGAGATAGGAGAACCTATCAACATTTTCATTCAATTTTTACAGAGATAGGAGAACTTGTCAACATTTCCATTCAATTTTTACAGAGATAGGAGAACTTGTCAACATTTCCATTCAATTTTTACAGAGATAGGAGAACTTGTCAACATTTCCATTCGATCAGCTTACAAAAAGTAGTAGTTCTTCAGTTTAACGTCCTTCCACTAAACAGTGATATCAGACGGGAAGGTGTGTGTGTGTGTTGTGTGTGTGTGTGGTGTGTGTGTGTGTGTGTGTGTGTGTGTGTGTGTGTGTGTGTGTGAGTGTGTAAGGGGATGCATATAGCTAATCATTGACAATTTACAAATATTAATAATATAAAGCGTAAAAAAGAACTTTGAAAAGATAGAAATAACAGCTCGAACACTAGCTTTGCAATTTCTACAACTAAATAAAATACAAAAATTATAACCTGACATAGGCCAAAGAAAATGCCATAAAATAAAATTTTCTCGTAATTGATTGAAGAAGAGCATTCCATGAGAAAATAAAATGTCCTCCCTTGAATCGACATGTTACATTTGGAACATACTCTGTCTTCCCGTGGGATATGAAGAAAGGGTCCGACCTCAATAGGGAGCTGGTGACAACTGCACCGAAATTTAACCAGAGGGCAGACTGGTAAGCAAATTATGTAGTTTTCCATACCATCACTGATGTTATAGTTCTTACAATGAAGACAACTTCTATTGTTGTGAGCTCATTTCGCCATTTATTAACGAAATCATTGACTAAACAGCTTGTAGAATTGATATTTGAACAATACTGTCTATCCCATAAATAGTCAAAGCATGTGTACTGTACTGAATCAAAGCTTTGTCATCTAGGTTTTTCATCATGTGACAAACATTTGACGACAATTTTTCAGACAGGAAGTTAGTCAGTTGCACCCAAAACGGACCATTGACAAAGAAACGGAAGTAGACGAGGAAAATCTTCCCGTTTCTCGCTACACCAGTGAACTCGACGTTGTACCCTTTAAATAAAAATGTACTGTACACATTTTATTTGAAATTAATCACTCATTGCTGGGCTTTCATATTCCCTGACATCACATACATCCACTAAAACTGGCGCGACAATTTGTCGAATAAATCAACACACACACACACACACACACACACACACACACAGCTATAACAATACAAGGAAATGCTCTAGAACAAGTACGAACGTAACAACAATAAACCCTGGCGATACATAATCGCATTATGTAAAACAGGATAATAACGCTGTGCAGGGCAGACACCCAGCACAGCTTTCAGCTCGTCATCTGACACCCCACAGCTTTCAGCTCGTCTTGACCCCCAAACACAGCTTTCAGCTCGTCATCTGACACCCAGCACGCTTTCAGCTCGCAACGGCAGCCCAGATTAAAAGCCACCCCCCTTTGAGGGGATTTTTGCCCGGGGCCCAAACCCACCGACCCCACCCCCCGAAGTCCTTCAGTTTAGACTAAAAACACATTGTGTGGCGGACGCATGAGACCATTTTGCACACACTTTAAAAAACCCTTTCTGGTTTGGGAAGAGTAGCCATTGCTGCTGGTAAAAAAACGGATAATCAAATCTGAACACCCCCCCTCAAAAAAAAAAAAAAAAAAAAAAAAAAAAAAACCTTTTATACGTATGGTTTAGACTTCTGCCGGTGGGAATGCAGCTCCCCAATGGTGGGGAAACCCGCGCTTACCATTTATTTTAAAAAGACTGGTAAAACCTGGGAGCATGATAAAGGAAGGAAAACGAAAGAAAAAAAGGAAAAAAGAAAAGAAAGAAAGAAAATGCAGCTTTAAACTGCGAACTTTTTCCCGCGCTGAGCTACTGTGACCCGGAAACATACAGCCCGCAGCAATGTCCCACAATACCAAAACCACACACACACATACCACCGAACGCACGCCGCTTTTACAACACACACACACAAAACCCCAAAACCACCCACACCAAAGCGCCGAACGAACGAACGCACCACGCAAGCCCACCAACAAAAAAAATTTTAAATACCCCCCCCCCCTAACCCACACATACACCGCGCGCACGCGACACGCGAGCATCAACCCTTAATTAAAGTAAAAGCGACGCGCGCGCACACACAACACACAGACACACACACACACCACAACCCCCACACACACACACACATGAGTTTGAAAAGAAACCCCACTAAACGGGGCTTTATTTTGATAGTTTAAAATTAAACGTATAGAAAAGAAAATATTACATAAAATTTGCCAAAACATCCCGACTAAATTTTTGTCTTAACTTAGAAAGTGGGAACAAAACAGGGGCCTCCGAGTAGGGTACCGAATATCAACAGGCAACAAACAAAAAAAAATAAAATTGCAAAAATACTATACAACAGGGGAAAACGTTTCATTTGTTTTGTCTTGCTGAATCCCGACTTTCTCCAAATGTAACAGATGCACACATGAATATTCCGGGGGTATCAAATCTTCCGTGAAGATCCTCACAAACCCAAGTCCACCGGGTTACTTATATATATAGCCTCCTCCCCTCAGTTGTAAAAGAATATATAACCTTGAGGTTTATGACATTGAATCCATGTGGATTGAAAAAATTAAAACACAATAGACCAATATTAATAGGATTTTTTATCAAAAAATCCTTCAGAAACCATAGACTGGCTAGAAAAATTCACTCCCTTATGGACGAGGTAATACTTTTAAACAATAAAACAATTATTCTTGGGGATTTTAACATAGACTTATTAAAACCTAAACCAAAATGGAGCCACAAATTACTATGTTTGCCTAGATCAACTAAAGAAGACCAACTCGGATAACAAATAACTCTAGAACTTTAATAGATCTTTATCTACACTACTACAAAACAACACATACAAAAGTTGGCTCCCTCATGTGGATGCAGTGATCATAATCCAGTGTGCTTTACTTGGTTTAAAAATCGTATCAAAATACCTAAAGTAGGGCATAAAACTATTTTTTACAGGAAATTTAAAAACTTTAACGAGCAAGATTTCCTTTCAGACTTGACAAACTCGCCATTACATGACATATACCAAATCAGAGACCCTGATGAAGCTGCTGAATTTTGGATTAGGACATTTACTTCAGTATACGACAAACACGCCCCTTTCAAGAACAGCTAAAAAGCCATCTAATGCATGAATGCCTAGGAATTGACTAATAAGGCAAATCAACCATGATTAATACGGCAAAATCAACCATACTTACATTTACCAGCACTAATGGTATTCCTTACAACAAAATTCAAGTATGTCTTACTGAGACTAGAAATTCGACAGTCACACACTGTATATGTGTGGAGGGAGAGGGAGGCAGGAAAGGCCACTAATTATGCAAAGAAGTAGAGTAACTATGCAAGTAGTAAATAATGTGCAATGTTGAAACAAGTGGAAAGGGGAAATTTTAAAATCTTTTTATGGTAGATGAACTTGATAGGGTGCCCTTCCTTCTTCCTTCTCCCCTCTCAACCCCTTCTCTTATCTCTCTCATCTCTCTCTCTCTCTCTCCTCTCTCTCCTCCCTCTCTCTCTCTCTCTCTCTTTCCTCCCCCCCCTCTTTTCCTTTCCTCTCCACTCCTCATGCCCTTTGTTTTGTCTAATTCAATAGATTTTATCGTGGATGTTGTTTTTATTGCAGTTAGAGATGAGATTATTAGTACTATTATAAGCGATACTGTTTTAGTTTGATATTGTTTTTAGTTGATAGCCCAGTGATTATGGGCTTTTGAATTATGTATCGTATAGGGGTTCTACTTGTTTGAATATTTGTCTTTTTTTTTTTAAACTATTAATTTGATTGAAGGTGTATTTCCACTTCCCCCTTGATACTCCTCCCCCCCCCATCCTTTCCAATGCTTTTCTGTTATCATGGTTATGTTGTTGTCTCATGGTGATGGGGATCATTTGGGTTATATGTGGTCTCATGGTGATGGGCAATTGTTGTTATAATTGTATCTAAATTATGATAATCATTATATAATCTTTTTTGCCTTATCTTGCTTTGATAGCTATTGTGTCAATATGTCATTTTTTAAAGCGCTATTTGAAAAGTATGAACGCAAAAAAAGCACACATTTTCTGGGTGGGAGGGAGAGAGGGAGGTCATTGAAGGTAATATTGTCAGTAATGACGAATGCCTAGTATTTTCTAACGTTTTAAATTTTTTACCTTTTTACTATCTAAAGTATAACGTGAAAGAATGGATGTAACAGTAGGTGAAGTAGTTTGTTT
Organism: Rapana venosa; assembly: GCA_028751875.1. Lineage (NCBI taxonomy): Eukaryota > Metazoa > Mollusca > Gastropoda > Neogastropoda > Muricidae > Rapana > Rapana venosa. The sequence goes on along the minus strand of CM054165.1, from coordinate 25,053,260 downwards.
GTCCTGACGTTTTTATGATTTTCCTTTTTTAAATTTTTAAAACATTTTTATTTAAATGTGTGTGTGGACGTGAGCGCGCACGCGCTCAGGCGTGCATGAGTATGTGTGTGCATGTATATGTATATGTGGTAATTTGTATTTTCAATGTATCTCCTTATCGATTTTTTCCTCTTTTTTTACTGGTTTAATTTAACGGTAAATGATGCAATAATGTAATGTCTTAGTATAATCATTACGAAATTTGTTCTTAGATAGATGGCTTGATGAAAAAAAGCAAATGCACTGCTTATTCAATGTACCATCTGGAAATAAAATTTTGACTTGACTTGACTTGACACACACACACACACAACTACGACAATGCTTCTAACGTCCTTACTAACATCATAATGATCTGTTCATGAATCACCTACACCCGGACATATTTGAAGTTTTCTTTTCCTCGTGGACTGTGTTGGCTGGCTGTACAGAGGCTTAGTGAACTAGTGTGGAGAGTGCAGCCTTCACTTGCCCTCAGTCTGTGGGTGGAGACAGAGGCGCGGGAAGGGTGCAGCAGGCTATGGCAGGGTATGTTGACTGACTGACTGACTGACTGACTGAGTGATTGACTGACTGACTGACTGACTGACATTTGCATTGTTTCTGTTTACTTTTGTTCTGATTCCAGTCAAGTCAACTGATGTTTTGGGTTGGAATTTTTGTGTTGTGTTGTGTGTGTGTGTGTCTGTTGTTGTTGTGTTGTGTGTGTTGTGTTGTGTGTGTTGTGTTGTGTGTGTTGTTTTGTTTGTGTGTGTGTTGTTTTGTGTTGTGTGTGTTGTTTTGTTTGTGTGTGGTGTTGTGTGTGTGTTGTTTTGTGTTGTGTTGTGTTGTGTGTGTGTGTGTGTGTGTGTTTCTTGTTTTTTTAGCTAGTAGGGATGCTAGGCTCACCAAGGTACGATCTTGCGACTACAGCCGTTTATCCACCACTAAGGTAGCGCTTTATATATATATATATATATATATAATATAGAGAGAGAGAGAGGAGAGAGAGAGGAGAGAGAGAGATGAGAGAGAGAGAGAGAAGACGCAGACGTTTATTCAAATAGGCCTCAGCCCCTTATGAAGGGCAATGTGAACAATATTATAAATAACATAAATACAGTGAAAAGTTGTTTGATCACGAATTTGTACGTTACTTCAAGAAGTGACTATTTCTCTAAGCTTGAAAGCCTTGTACAAATATAAAGAAAAGTTCTGTATAACTTCAGGATTTGTACAGGACATCAATAAATTCAATTTAAACAAGCATGGTTTCCTGTAATATTTTGGTTGAATAAATTTCACTCTAAGTCTAAGGTCATGTAATTGTTGGCAACATAGAACAAAGTGTACTTCATCTTCTTGTGACACATTGCATAATGGACATAACAAATTATGATCATTATATATTCTGTATCTTAAACGATGCACATTCAGATCAGATATACTGAGTCTAAATTTTGCTGTGGTATGTTTCAGTTGCCGATTCATGTCAAGTTGTAAATAGCATTTTAAGTCATGACCATTACAGTATGTTCTATAAAACTCAAACCTTTGGCTAGTATCAATGTGGTGGTTCTAGTTTTGCCTCCCGCAGTCAATCATTCATTGACGAAATACTTTAATGAATACACAAGCATCACCCACACCTTGATTTAATCACACATCTCCAAAACCATTTTCATTTAAACAGACACGCACCCTTGATGCCCAATTTGTCTTTCCTCTTGCATCTAAATTATACAGCATTTTATAAGCCTTATGTGGTAGTCTCAGATGTTCTATTTGTAGCAGCTTTATCCAATAACGAATACAGTTAACAATAGAATTTATATACAAAGGATATCTGTTAGTTTCACCATAGATGATATCATTGGGTGTTCGTCTGTCAACTCCTAAGTATTTCTTTATTGCAAACAAATGAACGATTCACAGTGAACTGCTGCTTTGTCCAAGCCCCATAATTCTGACCCATAATGAAGAACTGGTTGAACCTGTGAGTCGAATAGCTTCATTAACCGCCCAAAAGAATTGTTAAGTGTATACAACCTTTGCATTATGTAATTATGCCAACGCATTCTTTGCCCTACTAGAAAGGTCCTTACAAGCGGCAGTGAAACTCATCCGTGTAGAAAACAATATCCCTAAGTACTTATAAACATGAACCACAGATTGATTGCCATTATTTTACATTTTATGTTGTCATACATTATTTTAATACATGTGTGGAGTTTACCTCTAATACCGTTTTTTAACAAAATGGGCCAAAGTAGATTTATGTTAATGGAGTCGAAAGCTTTTTCAAAATCTATAAAAGCTACATATAACTTACGGTTGCATGAAAACTGTTTCTGTATCAATGCTAATAAAGTGAACACGTGATCTAATGTCGAATACCCCCTTTTAAATCCTGCTTGATACTCTCCAGTAATGTTGTTTTCTTCTATCCATTCCTGTAGTCTTCTGTTAACAATAAAACTAAACATTTTGCTACTTATATCAGTAAGTGAAATACCCCTGTAATTGTTAGGATCATTAACATTCCTTTTTTGTATAAAGGTAAAACAATAGACTCTGTCCAATTTTCAGGGAACTGACCAGTCTCAAACAGCTTTACAAAGAAATCCACTACATATTCATTTGAATATTTAAATCATTCGCTAATAATTCCATCTGGCCCTGCTACTTTTCTATTTTTCAGTTTTCTTATGGCTAACAATACTTCTTCTCTTGAGATGGGATGGTTTATGTAGTCATCACCATCATCGTCAGTTATAGCTTCATTTAGATTGTCATTACTAACATCTACATCTAATAAAGATTTGAAATGATGGAACGACTTCTCATCACTAATATTGGCTCTTTGCTGTTTTCTTTTAAATGAAACTTTACGGACATTTTCCCAAAATTCTTTTTGACTCTTAACTGACGTGAGAAGTTTATCCAACATTGCAGTATTAAACTCTTTCTTTTTTCTTTTTAGTAGATTTTTATACTCACGTCTCGCAACGGTGTATTTTTGCTTTTCTTCATCTGTCAATGACCTTCGACTCTTTCTTATTAATTTTCTCACATTCTTTTTACTGATCTCACACTCTTTATCATACCAATCACTTCGAATCCTACTGTTATCAATATATATATATACTCTTCTTCATACACACAGCGCTATCCCTAATAAAGGTAAAAAAAAAGGTAAAGGAGTCCCATAACCTGTAAGGTCGTAGGGGAGCGAGGCGTCAGAGACCTCACTTCTCTAGGGCCAGCATATTGAGGACGGCGCCCATCTCCTCTCCCTCGCTGCTTTACCTTCCCTGACCCTAAAGAGGGCAGGTACCCATTTACAGCTGGGTGAACTGGGGGAACTGTACTGAAGCCAAGGCGCGCAAACGGTCACCCATCCAACTGGTAACCACGCTCGACGCTGCTTAACTTGGCTGGGGGAAAGCGAGTGCTCCGACCACTGAGCTACCCCGTCCCCCGCTATCCCTAATGCATTCATTAAATAACTGTAATGTCCCATTAATATCAACATCGATTAAATTCATGGCACACTTTAATTTACTTTTAATGTTTTCTTGACATAGCTTATCGTTATATGTAACAGCACAGTCATCATTCCAAATCAATTTTTCAATCACCATACGTGTATCGTCTGATTTTTCATCAACACTAATTTTGCTTTCTTATGGAAATACTATTTTGGCAATGACAGGCATATGATCAGAATCTACTATTTCATCTATCAACAGTTCACAGAAATCAAAAACAAGACACAGTAAATCATTTAAAAGAATGAAATAATCGTTGACACTACACCCTGAATCTGTAATATATATCATGTATAGCGACCCTGAAGGTCACCGTGACATAAACCGTTCAAAATACATAAGTCTAAAGTGGTGCACATGTTCAACAAAAGTTTACCATAGTTATTCAAAGATATATCCTGAGAACATCCCTTGCACATTAATGACTGGCTTTTGCATTGCAAATCAGCAATGCCACTGTCTGACGATTCCTGGTGCGAAATATTGGATGTTCTTCTATCAAGATCCCCACACAGCATTATGTAAACATCATTTGTTATTGTACAATCAACCAAACAATCTTCCAACATGCTAATTCCGTTATCTATGTCGAATGGAGCATAAAAAGGTGAACACTCTGGTGGGACATATGAGCACACATACAAAACATCTTTATCTAATCCAAACAAACTTTTGTCAATAAGGAACACAAACATTCACATGGTCATTGACTTCAATACATTTCAAAAAGGGAATGAACTCATTTTAATCAAACAAATAATGCCCCCGGATTGTCTCCCCTTAACAGACAGCTTTACAGCATGTTTGCAGAATATCTTAAAACCGGGAAAGAAGTTTTGCTCACACTCATCCATAAATGTTTCAATCAAACAAGCAAAGTCAAAACAAGAAACATACGAAATAAAATCTTGATCTGCAAGTTTTGGCATCAGACCATTGACATTCCAGGACAGAAAAGAAAAAGGCCGCTTTGCCTCTGACCCAGTGTCATTCGGCACGTGCAAACTGTCGGATGAGCGCTCAGTTTCCCTATCGTGCTCGGGAATGCCGTGTGTTGTTTGACTTGCTATTAATAATAATTAATTAATAATAATAAATTATATAATAATAATATAATATTATTTATTAATAATATAATTAATAAATGGTACTTATATAGTGCTATATCTTGCAAGACAAATCAAAGCGCTTGTTCGACCTAATCTTACAGTCCATACAACCAATGACAATAATCCAATAGTTCAAAACAGCTATAACAAAACATGTTTATGAAGACCAAATCTATGAAATAAAATTGCAATAGTCAATTGTTTTTCAAAAGCACACACAACACACACTCAACACACATGCACTCACACACACACACACACACCAAACACATACCACACCACACCAGGTCATATACTTTAGCAGGTGATCGGACATAGGTTTGTGAAGGGTGGGATAGTTCTGATATGAGACAGGAGGGGGGAAATCTTAGATTGAAAAATAAAAATATGTCTTGAGGCTTGATTTAAAAGTGTCATAGCTAGGCTTCTGGCGAAGAGCGAGGAGGGAACTCATTCCAGGTCGTTGGACCCGAAAATGAGGAAAGAGCGGCGGCCAAACAGTAGATTTGGTTGAAATCTAGGTATTCGTAGGCACAAGGTATCTGCAGCAGAGCGGAGGGAACGTGAAGGTAGTGCTAAAGGTTAAGGACATTCACAGAGGTAGAGAGGGTGCGTTTTGTGTGACATTTGTAACAGAGGGTACTGATCTTATATTTCTACTCTCTGTGGCACAGGCAGCCAGTGGAGATGATCGCAATGAGGGGGGTCAATTGCTCCGATTTTTTCTTTTCTTTGAGAAACTGTCGAGCTGCCGAGTTTTGTATACGTTGAATGGAGTGGATTAGATTGATGATGGCTGGACCATCCAAAAGAGATTGCAATAGTCCAGACGTGAAAGAATGAGAGAAGTGACAAGTTTGGCTGTTGCATTGGTGGACAGGTACTTTCGAATTGCACTAATACGCCGTAACTGATAGTAGCACGATGAAGGTCTGGGTGATGAATTTTGCTTAGAGAGTGTGTTGTGGTAACAACACCTAGGTACTTCACAGCAGGGATAAGGGGGATGTCTGCATGCCAAAAGTTCTATTGAAGCTGTTGTAATGAAGAGAGTTTGTGTTTTGGTCCCTACAAGCTTGGCTTCGGTTTTTCTGCTTTTAGCTATAATTTGTCTGTGGTCTCTCAATTTTGAATATCTTCAAAGCAGTGTGGCCATATTTGCTGGAGAGAGCATGTTTTTAGGAGTAACCTGCTTTGATATATGAGAGTCTTCTGGTAAAAAGATGGTTGATTTGATGACGTTTTATTATATGTGACTGTGGGGCAGTGTAAAGATGTGAACAGACAGGGCCTAGAACTGATCCCTGTGGACTCCGCATCACTTCAGTATGGCAGGTATTGATTGAATCTTGTTTACTTCAACTGTCTGAAAATCGGGCTGTAAGGTATGAATTAAACCAGGTGAGGGCTTGTGGCAGTAACACCGAACGTTTGAAGACGGGACGAGAAGTATTTTGTGTTGTCTATTTTTTTAATTTCTACTTCTATTTCTATAGTATCGAGGATGCCGATAGGTTCGTATTGAGTGAGAAGAAGGGAAAATTTCCCGAGTCAGAAGCTCAGTATAGAAGAATGTTAAAGTGTGTACTATGGTGGTTTCAGTGCTGTGGTTGCACGATAGACACAAGAAACTAAGGAAGAAGATTGTTGGAGAGAAAGTGGTTGTTGGGTGTTTTAGAACTACTTTTTCATGGGCTTTTTAGAATAAATGGTAGATTGGAACTGGGTCTATAATTCTTCTGAATGTTAGGTCAAGGTCATGCTTTTTGAGTAGAGTGTGTGACTATAGCAGTTTTGTGAGCTGATGGTACTTTCCTGAAACTGAGATGAGCTCACTATTTTCGTGATAGTGGGTATAAGTTGTGGTAGGCACTGTGTGAAAAGAGAAGCAGGTATGGGACAAAGATCACAAGATTTATAGTCATTCTTTCAGAATTATCGTGATTTCTTTCCACTTGTCGGATGACATAAAAAAAGTGAATTTGGGGATAGGAAGTGCAGGCTGGAAAAAGGAGTCTTGATCCAGTTTGGAAGCGAATGCTATGGACTTTTCAGAAATAGAATGCAGAAAATATAGAAGGAGTTCAGAGTGGTTGTGGATGGAAGCAGAGGGCTTGCCTTACAGATCAAAGAAGTGTAGATGTGGAGTAATAGAGAGATTTTCATTGACGTGGCATCAAGATCTTGAGAAGTGTAATACTTGTTGTTTCTGAAAGAATTAATGACTTGACTTGTTTACTTGTTTTCGGGAAGGAGCTTGCTTATTAATTTCCGTTTTTTGCTTTTCGCCACTGCCCGTCTAGTTGCATACGTTTTCGCTTTGCGACCAAGAATGTCTGGGTGTACAATGGCGCACATGCGCCTTTCAGGAAGGAGACGGTCAGTGGGAGGTGCCTGATCATTCAAGCAGTGGTTGAGAACATCATTGTTGTGTTTAGAGGGTTATTGTTGTCAGAAGGTTTGTGTTAGGCGTTTCAGCAGAGTGTGCAGAGAAAGTTTGAATATCTATGGGCTACGGGTGACATACTTTTTTCTTTTGTCATAGGCTTTGCAATGTTTAGAGAAAAAAGAACAGCGGAATGATCAGAAAGTAGTTTCATCAGTGATAGATACAGATGTGATCCAGATCTTGGGAAACTTTCAGTAATTAGCCAGTTTTAAAATATGTCCTGATCTGTGCGTTGCTTCATGTTACCAGCTGAGAAGAGAGGGGTTTGACTAAGAAAGAGAGTGAGTTTGCGTCGGAGAAGATTGGGTTTCAAAGTGGAAGTTAAAGTCAACCGAGAATGGATAAGCTTTCTGGGAGAGAGGCTTTTGTAGTGATCCAGGAGTGGACTGAAACTCTTGATGGAAGATGGAAGATGTCAGTATTATTCTTACGGGTTGGGAGTGGTCCGGTAAAGAACAGCAGAAGTAATAGAGTGGCCAGGTTGTATTGAGGTTGAGTTAAGACTTCGGAAAGTAAATCAGGTGAGAAAGGAAGCGAAGGGAGTGACAGAATGATATAAGCAGGTTCGGTGTATCCTTATAAACGAGGCATGCCACCTCCACGGGAGGGTCGGGGAAAAAAGAGAATCAGTTTTATAACCAGGTTTGGTGTCAGGTTGTTTTATTTTCGGTTTATGACTGTGTTTTTAACCAGGTTTCTGTAAGAAATGTTATATCAATATTCTGTTTAGAGGACGATATCATGAAATGGAATCAGTTTTACATTTATGGGCAGGACAGATTGCACGTTGAACAGCACATGCTAGGAGATTTGAAGAGACAGAGAGGTTGATGTTAACTGTGGTGGAATTAGATAAACTGTAAAGAGGAAGGGATGAAGGCGATGGTAGGAGATGTGGAGAGTTGGAGAGCAGGACCAAAGGTTTTTGAATTTGGAATGTCAAGGTGTATATAAGCTGTGAAAGAACTGGGCAAAGTTTGGGATTTACAGTTTCATACACATCGCAATACACATGGACTATCAGAAACACGTTTTTTCAAAGTCATTTACAAAGGGAAGAAGCAGGTTGATCAGGGGAAAGTGAAGCGGAGTTGTCCTTGGTTACGGTGGTAGCGGTAGTGACGTCAGAAGCGAGGAGGGAGGGTCGGAGGTAGGGGGCCACAGGCGATGACGTTCTGCCGGCACGGGTTCGTTCGTCTAGTTTTTGCAGCGGTTGATTCCTAAGGTTAAAATGTGTTGGTTTAAGTTTGTATTGAGTATATCGTAAAACCCATGTGAGAGCTATGCTCCTCAAGTCTTCAGCAGTTTGGGTAATATCGGTGGATGAAGGTATGTGGGTAGTTGTGATGGGGGATGCAGTTCGTGTTTCAGTGCAATTTTTTTACAGGGCAGCTGGGTTAACAGTTAAAATGGGTAACAAGGCAGCCAGCTATATCATTTGACACAAAATCATACAGTCTGGTGAAAACTTCGAAAATTTATTCAGAAATGAAATTATAAATTAAAGTAATTCAAATGTAAAGATATTAAGGAAAAAACATAATCTGACCACGTCAATGCACGGTGCATGCAGTCACAAACACGTAGAAATATTTTTAATATTTAATCTATATAAATTTGCTTTGCTGAACAGAGTTAAAAAGCACAAAAACAACACTCAAACACAGAGAGACAACCCTGCTGCATCCAGCGCAAAAGCCATTCACTCCAGGACAAGAAGAAGTTGTAACATAGTTTGATCCCCCCTGTAAGAATAGGTTCACATGGGAACAAATTATTTCTAAATATGGAGGCCTCTTCCCTATTCGTTTTGTGCAAAGATGCAAGTCTTTCTGAGACATTTTATTCCCCTTCAATGAGAAGATGGTCAAAGACCATTGTGGCCCTTTGTCCATTCTGTCTGGCACTTTTCCAGGTGAGGTGACAGACTGCGTCTTATTTCCATGACCCAACTGGAGAAATCCTCTCCAACGATACATTGCTGCCATGAAATTTCTTTTTTGCCTTAAGAATCGTACTTTGTCTTTTTATAAGCTGAGCTGCGTGCAATGATCGGGAGTCAGGCTTGCGCATACGGCCAACTCAACCAGTCCTGGTCATGTCCATCTTGTCTGTCAATAAGTCTGCACCTGCCCTCACACTCTTCTTTGGTTTCATTCTGATCCCTTGTCAGGCCCATAAAAAATCAACATTTTTTTCTCTTTGATCTTCCCTCTAACGTCATCTGTTTTCTTTTCTAATCGTACACACTCTATCGGTCAGCTCTGTGTTTTTCTTTACAAAGGTCCCTGGTTTTTTGCTTAAGTACCCCACCTCCTCCGCATAAGTTCATTCACATTTACCCCGTATTGTCGCACACTCTTATCGTCTGGTCCTTTATCGCCCGCTTTCCACGTTGTCAAACTCCCTACAGTTCATGGTGAGTCATCTCGTCAGTCTTTTCCACAATACCGTTCAGAGTCAGCAGCATGGAAGTCAGTTCCCTAGGAGGAGGAGGAGAGGTGGCCTGCCCGTGTCGCCCACTTCCGCATGGTCCGGCGTTCCGCTGCCAATGGTCAGCCTGGTCTGCCTGTAGTTGTCAGTGCCAGGAGGAGGCTGGGGTCAGGGTTTGACTCCACATTCCACATTGCAGAAGAAATCCGCCCCTAAATGTCAGGGTGAGGGCAACAAGCCAAGCTATGACACCGTCGCTCTGTGCCGTGGTGACAACATGGGCTATTCTCATTGCCGCCTTTCTCAGTAGCCCTTTCCAATGAGGCTTGTATACGGGAGAAAGCAGCCACATTACGAACGGAAGGTCCGCACAGGCAGATGGCATGGTTTATGTTCATCTATCTTATTGCCAAATATTGTGGACGAAACTTTGGTGACCGTCCGTGAAATAGAAAAACCAGTAGGCGTTGACAAATGCGACTTGCCTGCATAGGTTGCCCGTCCTCGCAATAGTAGAGAGAGAGAGTTATGGTTTTTGTTTTGTTTGTTTTTTTGGTTATTGTTGTTTTTATATAGTGCAGAATCAGGCATCATATGTCGAACCAAGGCAAAGGTTCATGCTGCAGATAATATTGAATAGACTGAAGCACAAGCAGTGACCTTTCATGGCTGAGGACCAAGCAGGTTTCAGAGCAGGGCGCCAGCACTACAGAAAACAGATTATTCAACCCAGAATTACTATGTGTGCGGGACCTTCAACATCAACAAGACTTTACCAGTATTTATCGATTTTAAGAAGCATTTGAACAGGGTGTGGCATGCAGCTTTGTGGGCACATGAATTTGTACCGCATCCAATGCAATCCTGATCAGAGTACATCAAACAGCTGTTACAGCGAGGCCACCAGTGCTGTTGCTCAGACTTACAACAACAACATTGGAGAATGGTTTCGACAACAACTGTTGGAGTAAGGCAGGGGCTGTTACTCTCACCCACTCTTTTCAACATCTTCCTGAGAGATCATGGCTGATGCCCTGGAACATCATGAAGGATCAGTCTGCATTTGGTGGCAGAACGATCACAAACCTACGCTTCGCAGATGACATTGATGAATAGAGGATCAGAAAAAGGCTTGACTGCCTTACAGAACACTTGAATAAGGCCTCCACAAAACATACGGCATCCATGGGAAAATCAGTGCAGAGAAGACCAAAACTGATGACTAATTAACGTCAACGGCATTATGCAATGATATCAGGGTTAATGACCAGAAGCTGGGAAACAGTTCAAAGCTTCATGTACCTGGGAGCATTGTATCAGTCCAGGGATCCAGCAGAAGTAGTATGCAGGACTGCACAGACAATAACTCAGCTTTGTCAAACTATACCCATCTGGAGAGATAAGAATATCTCACTTATCTCCAAGATCCAGACCTAATGCGCTCCAATTGTCATATCCATATTTCTGTATGCCTAGTGAATTCATGGACCATGGACTGCAGGATTTGGGAAGGAGAACTGCGTACAGGCGGTGGAGATGAGATGCTCGTTCGGAGGACTCCTTGGCATCTCCTACAAAGACCACATGGAGCAACGAAACGTGCATTACAGAATCCAGCAAACCATTGGTCCTATGAGAACTTCTAATCGAACGTGTAAAAGCGTAAACTTAAATGGTTTTTATGGGCAAGTCACAAGATCCCAAGGAATTACAAAGACAGTTTTGCAAGGCACTGTCCAAGGAGGAAGAAGAAGAGGCAGACCAAGGAAGAGCTGGGGAGGATAACATCAGCGAATGGACAGCCTAGAACTCAACAAAACACAGAGAAAGGCAGAACAGAGAGAGGATGGAGGGAACTGGTTGTTGAGTCTTGAGGGTTGCCCCCTCGGTCGGTCTGACTACGGGACAGTAGATTGATGAATATTATCATTGTGTCATTCCTTGCAGGCAGTAGCCTCACTCTCCGAAACGGGTTTTTAACGTGTGGCCAAGATCGCTGTGCCAGTTCGCTCTCGGAAAACTTGGTTGTACAGGTCCTCTTCCAACGACTTTCCTGTGCAGGGGAGCACGAGCGGTGCTGATGTTATCTCTAGGAAACACTACCCCCCCCCACTCCTCGAACGGAACGCTGTGTAGTGGCTCGAACCCGGACCGACAGATCGGAGATCTGAACGTGTAACCACTTCGGCCATTGCCGCCCCCATTCACTGCTGAATGGAATGTGGGTGTTGGCCAAGACAGCTCTTAGGCAGATTGAGACTGCAACTTCAGATTTTATAGAGCGGGCGGTGATGGGTTTATAATCCGCTGGGCTTACTCCCTGATGCATGGACTTTTTACCAAATGTTCGCTATTCCTTATCAAGAAGCTGGTTTGGTTGGGCGTTCCTTAGCTTGGCACCTGGCGGGACTTATTCAGAATAGGATGTCCTTCCTTTGGTTAAACCTTGTTCATCAACACACCACACACATACATCATAAGCAGGACAACAACACAGGAGGGGAAAGACAGCATCAAAGCTACAGCTGATCTAACCACTGGACTCACACCGCGCGCCATGCGCACGCGCGCGCGCGGCACACACACAACACACACACACAACACCACTCACACATCCTATTTTTATTAAACTAGGGAGTTGATTATGGGACTCCATTTTCATAAATACTTAAAAATCAAGGACTGAAATCTCTGTTGTTTTCATAAAAATGAACCCAGTCTTCGGAGGTGTTTGGGACTGAGCTGGTATTTCCAGTTCTTCCGCCCTTCCTTTGGAGGTGTTGGTGGACTTGACTCACCCCCGAGAGATTACAGGCACCTGCATGCTTTGGCAAGAAATGGATGGTGCTGACAGAATGTTATTGTTTATGTTATATGATGTATTACAGTGTTATAAT
>CM054165.1:25025803-25038303 GCA_028751875.1 Rapana venosa | reverse complement strand
GAAAATAAGCTTTGTTGTGTCCTTCCTTTGGGGCATGCAATAAACATTTTTTATAAAGAGTTTTACCAATTGAAGAGGAGGGGTATAGTCTAGTGGCTAGAGCACTGACTGAACTAGCATGGTCTGGCTGCCGGGTTTCAGCTCCACCCGTTCCGGGGATTCCCCCAGAGGTAGCACTGTGGCCGACTATACCCCCCCCCCCCCTCCCCCTCCCTCTTCCCACCAAAGTCTTGCAAGTGACTGTATATTAAAGTGCCGCGTGCGATTACAGCACAACATAGCAAACGCGCTTACAACCCGTTCTGTCTTTCGCAGAGAAGACATTTCGTGCCAGCAGGAACGTTACTTTTAACAGGAGCATGTACACTTGGTAGATGAAAAAATTGGCCAGCTGCGCTGCTTATTCAATGTACAGCTGAAAATGAAAGTTTGACTTTGCTTTGACTTATGACTACAGTTTAACATCGTTCCCCAAGGCGGAATGCCAGCCGCCTGAATGTTGGGCCCAAAAACGGTTCGTTTTGCAAACTGTCACCCATTGGTGAACCTTCGGAGATCTAGCCCCATGGAATGAAACAATTACCAACTTGAAGAAAAAAGGAACAAGAAAACATTATGGTGCTAATACTCTATGGGACTTATTGGCTTTGAGTAATCTGTCATTGAACATGCTTCTACCAGGTGGATTGGGTCCTAGGTAATCAAAAAGCAGGGGCAGCTTTTGCAAAACGGGTGGATGGTGATTTGATGGGTTAGAGGTAACGCGTTGGCTAGAAAGCGAAAGTCGGGTGGGGAAGTGTGCTGTGGTTCGGAATTCCCGTTTGGACCCTAAAACTTTTCCTCCATCCATTAAATTATGAGTGGTGGTTCTGGGCGCTTGTCTTTCGAATGAGACGATATACTTATTTAGCTCACGTACAAGAAACCACGGCAACAAGAGAGTTTTCCTGGCAATTCTGTAGAAAGAAAACACCACTCTGATAGGGAAACAAATACAGTGCATACAGGGAAAGAAAGTAAAGGGTGGCGCTGTCTTGTGGTTGACCCGTTCTCCCCGGGGAGAGCAGCTTGAATTTCACGCAGATACAATCTAAACCGTGACTATAAAGTGGTACTAAATAATAAATTAAACTAAATAAAATAATACTTTAGTAAGGCAAAGGATGTCCCCATAACCTATGCGGCCGAAGGTGGAGCGAGGTGTACTGAGGCTTCAGTTTTTTAGGGGCCAGCATTTTTCAAGGTGGTGCCCATCTTCTCAACCTCACTGCTCTACCTTTTTATACACTAAAGAGGGCAGTCCCCTCCCCCCCCCCCCCATATTATATTTTATATATATATATACTATATCATTATATATATATATATATATATATATATATATATCTATATACTTTATATGCAACAACTAGCAACCAACTGCAGCCTGCTGCTTAACTTAGCCATTAGGACGTTTAGCTTGAGTGTCACGTCGCCCTCTGTCTGAATTGCTCTGTACCACGAGCTATCGCATCCCTCTATTCCTCAGTGGCCTTTGAGACAGGACTGACTGCAGCGTCAGATTGCCATTCCGTTACACTCTTCACTTTCCATGGTCTATTTTTATAAGTTTATTGTGCGCAGATTCCATTCAGCGTTTGAGTCTCCAGGGTCCAATAGAATAATGATATCTCGGATCATTTGGACACTTCAGCATGTCCACCTCATACATCACTGAGCAGAACATGACAGTCTGTGGTCCGACCCTCGCTCTCTCTGCTTAGGTGAAGCGGTTGAGCGTGGTTTCCTCTTGGGTGGGTGAGCGTTCATGTACCTTGGCTTTAGTACAGTCCCCAGTTCATCATCATGCATCATCATCAGACCCGTGACCTTGGTGGTTCGTGGGTGAGACAAGAACGAAAGACGATGCCGTGGTAAGCCTCCTCATCCATCTCGGTCATCGGCTCTGAGCAAGTAGTTCCGAGTCATTCATCCTGGTCCATTCTCTGATGTTGTCCATCATGACTTGTTCTGTCTTACCCTCTTCTGCCACCTTCGAGGGTTCCCTGCAGGTACTGTTTTTGGCAGAGTGGTTGTGCGGGGTTCGTGGACGTGGCCGAACCATGTCAGCTTTTTCTTTATTGGACGAAGTGTGAGAAGGGGTTCCTGTGACTGCCAGGTCGTGTTATTTGACTCATGGACAAAACTCATTGGTCTCCAGGATTTGCCCAGCAGTTTTCTATGGCATTTTTGTCAAATGGAATGGATTGGCTTTGCATTGTTTCAGCAGTCAATGTCCAGGTTACTATCCGTACAGCAGGATTAGCTGAAAAATTAGGGCTTTGTAGAGCTTTAGTTTTGTTGGGAAAATGATATCTTAATCTTTCCTTTGTTGGTGAGTTTTGTTCATGGAAGATGTTGCCATGGTATTCTGACTCTTGATTTCAATGTCGGTCGATCTCCCAGTTCACCAAGCTCTGTAAATGGATAAAATGTTAAAGGGTGTTCCCATAATCTATGTGGTCGTAGAGGAGGAGGGGTCAGAGACCTTAACTTCTCAGGGGGCCAGCATATTGAGGGCGGCGGTTATATGGGTTACCATTCCCTGATTTTATGCTCCTTAAAGGTTATGCAGCGAGGGAGAGGAGATAGGGCGTAACCCTTAATAGGCTGGCACCCAGATGAAGCTGAGGTGTCGACACCTCGCTCCTTCAACGGACTGCACAGGTTAGGAAACACCTTTACCTTTTCACCTTTTACAATCTTTAGCTTCAGAAGTATTCCTGAAACTTTTTTATGGGAATCTCCTCATATTAGGATTGGGCCTTCCTTTCTCAATTAAGGCGGGATGACAGAAAAGCAAAAAGAAGGTACTAGACATGGTGGGATTCAGCAGAACTGTGTGCCTGCAACGGTTTGCATGGGCCCCCTCTGGCTGGGTTGGCCCTACTGCGGCCTGACAATTGATATGCTTCCTGCAAACTTCTAACCCCGGGGGGGGTGTGACACGTGAATGGGGGGGGGCTGTGGCAGAGAGGCTGAAGTGAGGGGCGTGGGTCCACAGGACCGTCACGTCTCAGGAGAGGAGGCAGCGAAGAAGAAATGAAAAGAGAAGAGAAGAGAAGAGAAGAGAAAGAGAGGAGTGAGAAAGAGAGAGAGAGTGACGAGAGAGACGGATGAGAGAGTGAGAGAGAGAGGAGAAAGAGGCCAGAGAGGAAGAGAGAGAGAGAAGAAAGAGGAGAGAGAGAAAGAGAGAGAGAGAGAGAAGAAATGAGAGAGAGGAGAGAAAGTGAGAGAGAGAGAGAGAAAGAGGGTGGAGAGGAGAGAGAGATGAGAGAGAGAGAGAGAGAGAGAAAGAGAGAGAGAGAAAGAGAGAGAAAGAGAGAGAAATGGGGAGACGAGTGAGAGAAAGAGTAGAGAGAGAGAGATGAGAAAGAGAGAGAGAGGAGAGGAGAGAGAGACGAGAGGAAAGATGGTGATGGAGAGAGAGAGGAAAGAGGGAGAGAGAGAGAGAGAGAGAAAAAAGTTGAGGTAGGAGTGAGAGAGAAAAGAAGAGATAAGATCGGAAGTGAAAGAGATGTGAGAGAAAGATAGAGAGAGAGAGGGAGAGAGAAAGAGGGAGGAGAGAGAGAAAAGAGAGAGGAGGAGAGAGAGAAAGATGGAGAGAGAGAGAGAGAGAGAGAGGAGAGAAAGAGGGTGAGGGAAGTGAGGAGAGAGAGTGAAGAGAGAGAGAAAGAGAGAGAGAGGAGAGAAAGAGAGGGAGAGAGAGAAGAGAGAGAGAGAGAGAGGAAAAGAAGAGAGAGAGAGAAAGAGAGAGGGAGAGAAGAGAGAGAGAAAGAGAGAGAGAGAGCATGAGAGAGAGGGGAGAGAGAGAGAGAGAGAAAGAGAGAGTCGGGGAGAGAAAGAGAGAGGGTTGGAGAGAGAGAGAGAGAAAAGAGGAGAGAGAGAGATGAGTGGAGAGAGAGACGAGAGAAAAGAGGGGAAAGAGAGAGAGAAAGAGAGAGAGAGAGAGAGAGGAAGGATAAAGAGGGAGAGAGAGGGAGAGAGAGAGAAAGAGAGAGAGATGGTTGACGAGGAGAGGAAAGAAAAGAGAGAGAGAGGAGAGGAGAGAGAGGAAAGAGAGAGAAGAGAGAAGAGAAAGAGAAAGAGGAGAGAACGAGAGAGAAGAGAGTGAAGAAGGGGGGGGAAGAGAAGAGAGAGAGAGGGAGAGAGAGAGAAAGTGAGAGAGAGAGGCGAAAAAGAGAGAGAGAGAGAGAGAAAGAGAGGAGAGGAGGGAGAAGAAAGAGAGAGAGAGAAAGAGTGAAGAGAGTGATGAGGAAATAGAGAGGAGAGAAGAGAAAGAGTAGAGAAAAGAGAGAGTGAGAAAAGAGAGAGAAGAGAGAGAAGGGGAAGAGAGAGAGAGAAATAGAGAGAGAGAGAGAAAGAAAGAGGGATGAGAGAGAGACGAGAAAGAAAGAGAGAGAAGAGAGAGAAAGAGAGACGGTGAGAAAGAGAAAAGAGAAAGAGAGAGAAAAGATGAGATGAGGAGAGAAAGAGAGAGAAGAGGTGAGAGAGAGGAGCGGTGGAGAGAGAGAGAGAGAGAGAAGAGTGGGGAGAGGAGAGATGAGAGGAGAAAGAGAGAGATGAGAGAGAAAGAGAAGAAAAGAGATGAGAAAGAGAGAGAGAGAGTGAGAGAGAGAAAGAGAGGAGAGAGAAAGAGATAGAGAGAGAAAGAGAGAGATGAGAGAGGAATAAAGAGAGAGAGAGGGTGAGAGAGAGAAAGAGAGGAGAGAGAGTAAAGAGGAGAGATGAGAGAAAGAGGAGAGAGACGGAGAAGAGAAGAGAGAGAGAGAAACAGAGAGTGAGAGAGAGAATGAGACAGACGGAAAGAGAAAGAGAGAGAGAGAGAGGAGGAGAGGGAGAGAAAGACAGAGAGAGAGGAAAGCAGAGAGAGAGAGAGAGGAAAGATGAGAGAGATGAGAGAGAGAGAAGAAAGAGAGAGTAGAGAGAGAAAGAGAGAGAGGAGAAAGAGAGAGAAAGAGGAGAGAGGAGAAAGAGGAAAGAGAGTGTGAGAAGAGAAAGAGAAAGAGAGGAGAGGAGAGAGAGATTAAAATGGTGAGACGAGAGTGAAGAAATGGAGGAGAGGTGGAGAGAGAGAGAGAGAGAAAGAAGATAGAGAGAGAGTGAGAGAGAGAGAGAAAGAGAAAAGAGAGAGAGGTTGAGAGAGGAAAGAAGAGAGAGAGAGAAGAGAGTAGAGAGAGAGAGAGGAAAGATAGAAGAGAGGAGAGAGTGGGAAAGAGGAGAGAGAGAAAAGAGTGGGGGTAGAGAGAGAGTGAGAGAGGAAAAGAGAGAGCAGAGAAGAGAGAGGAGAGAGAATGATGGGGAGAGAGAGAGAGAGGAGAAAGTGAGAGATGAGAGAAAGAGGGAAATAGAGAGAGAAAGAGAGAGAGAGATGTGAGAGAGAGAGAGAGAGTAGAGTAAGTGTTAAAGAGATCGAGAGAGAGAGAGAGAGAGAGGGAGAGAGAGAGAAAGAGGAGAGAAAGAGAGAGAGAGAGAAAGAAGAGAGAGAGAGGAGAGAGCGGGAGAGAGGGAAAGAGAGGAGAAATAGAGAGAGAGAGAGCGAGGGGTGGAGGGGGGGAGAGGGATGAGGGCCAGTGTTGCATTGAGCTGCCCTGGAGGGTACGTTTATTGTGGACAGCAGTTCACGGGCAGGAGTGAGGGACTGCTGTCAGGTGAAGTTGCACAGGTTTCCAAAGAGCTAGACAACAGGACATCTGTTAATGCCCCGGATTGTCTCCCTGAACAGGACGGCTTTACAGCATGGTTTGCAGAATATCTTAAACCGGGATAGAAGTTTTGCTCACACTCATCCATAAATGTTTTCAATCATACAAGCAAAGTCAAAACATGAAAACTACGGGAAATAAAATCTTGATTGCATGTTTTGGCATCTGACCATTGACATTCCAGGGACAGAAAAGAGAAAAAGGCCCGCTTTGCCTTCTGACCCAGTGTCATTTTTTTTTTCGGGGCACGTGCAAAACTGTCGGATGAGCGCTCAGTTTCCCTATCGTGCTCGGGAATGCCGTGTGTTGTTTGACTTGCTATTAATAATAATTAATTAATAATAATAAATTATATAATAATAATATAATATTATTTATTAATAATATAATTAATAAATGGTACTTATATAGTGCTATATCTTGCAAGACAAATCAAAGCGCTTGTTCGACCTAATCTTACAGTCCATACAACCAATGACAATAATCCAATAGTTCAAAACAGCTATAACAAAACATGTTTATGAAGACCAAATCTATGAAATAAAATTGCAATAGTCAATTGTTTTTCAAAAGCACACACAACACACACTCAACACACATGCACTCACACACACACACACACACCAAACACATACCACACCACACCAGGTCATATACTTTAGCAGGTGATCGGACATAGGTTTGTGAAGGGTGGGATAGTTCTGATATGAGACAGGAGGGGGGAAATCTTAGATTGAAAAATAAAAATATGTCTTGAGGCTTGATTTAAAAGTGTCATAGCTAGGCTTCTGGCGAAGAGCGAGGAGGGAACTCATTCCAGGTCGTTGGACCCGAAAATGAGGAAAGAGCGGCGGCCAAACAGTAGATTTGGTTGAAATCTAGGTATTCGTAGGCACAAGGTATCTGCAGCAGAGCGGAGGGAACGTGAAGGTAGTGCTAAAGGTTAAGGACATTCACAGAGGTAGAGAGGGTGCGTTTTGTGTGACATTTGTAACAGAGGGTACTGATCTTATATTTCTACTCTCTGTGGCACAGGCAGCCAGTGGAGATGATCGCAATGAGGGGGGTCAATTGCTCCGATTTTTTCTTTTCTTTGAGAAACTGTCGAGCTGCCGAGTTTTGTATACGTTGAATGGAGTGGATTAGATTGATGATGGCTGGACCATCCAAAAGAGATTGCAATAGTCCAGACGTGAAAGAATGAGAGAAGTGACAAGTTTGGCTGTTGCATTGGTGGACAGGTACTTTCGAATTGCACTAATACGCCGTAACTGATAGTAGCACGATGAAGGTCTGGGTGATGAATTTTGCTTAGAGAGTGTGTTGTGGTAACAACACCTAGGTACTTCACAGCAGGGATAAGGGGGATGTCTGCATGCCAAAAGTTCTATTGAAGCTGTTGTAATGAAGAGAGTTTGTGTTTTGGTCCCTACAAGCTTGGCTTCGGTTTTTCTGCTTTTAGCTATAATTTGTCTGTGGTCTCTCAATTTTGAATATCTTCAAAGCAGTGTGGCCATATTTGCTGGAGAGAGCATGTTTTTAGGAGTAACCTGCTTTGATATATGAGAGTCTTCTGGTAAAAAGATGGTTGATTTGATGACGTTTTATTATATGTGACTGTGGGGCAGTGTAAAGATGTGAACAGACAGGGCCTAGAACTGATCCCTGTGGACTCCGCATCACTTCAGTATGGCAGGTATTGATTGAATCTTGTTTACTTCAACTGTCTGAAAATCGGGCTGTAAGGTATGAATTAAACCAGGTGAGGGCTTGTGGCAGTAACACCGAACGTTTGAAGACGGGACGAGAAGTATTTTGTGTTGTCTATTTTTTTAATTTCTACTTCTATTTCTATAGTATCGAGGATGCCGATAGGTTCGTATTGAGTGAGAAGAAGGGAAAATTTCCCGAGTCAGAAGCTCAGTATAGAAGAATGTTAAAGTGTGTACTATGGTGGTTTCAGTGCTGTGGTTGCACGATAGACACAAGAAACTAAGGAAGAAGATTGTTGGAGAGAAAGTGGTTGTTGGGTGTTTTAGAACTACTTTTTCATGGGCTTTTTAGAATAAATGGTAGATTGGAACTGGGTCTATAATTCTTCTGAATGTTAGGTCAAGGTCATGCTTTTTGAGTAGAGTGTGTGACTATAGCAGTTTTGTGAGCTGATGGTACTTTCCTGAAACTGAGATGAGCTCACTATTTTCGTGATAGTGGGTATAAGTTGTGGTAGGCACTGTGTGAAAAGAGAAGCAGGTATGGGACAAAGATCACAAGATTTATAGTCATTCTTTCAGAATTATCGTGATTTCTTTCCACTTGTCGGATGACATAAAAAAAGTGAATTTGGGGATAGGAAGTGCAGGCTGGAAAAAGGAGTCTTGATCCAGTTTGGAAGCGAATGCTATGGACTTTTCAGAAATAGAATGCAGAAAATATAGAAGGAGTTCAGAGTGGTTGTGGATGGAAGCAGAGGGCTTGCCTTACAGATCAAAGAAGTGTAGATGTGGAGTAATAGAGAGATTTTCATTGACGTGGCATCAAGATCTTGAGAAGTGTAATACTTGTTGTTTCTGAAAGAATTAATGACTTGACTTGTTTACTTGTTTTCGGGAAGGAGCTTGCTTATTAATTTCCGTTTTTTGCTTTTCGCCACTGCCCGTCTAGTTGCATACGTTTTCGCTTTGCGACCAAGAATGTCTGGGTGTACAATGGCGCACATGCGCCTTTCAGGAAGGAGACGGTCAGTGGGAGGTGCCTGATCATTCAAGCAGTGGTTGAGAACATCATTGTTGTGTTTAGAGGGTTATTGTTGTCAGAAGGTTTGTGTTAGGCGTTTCAGCAGAGTGTGCAGAGAAAGTTTGAATATCTATGGGCTACGGGTGACATACTTTTTTCTTTTGTCATAGGCTTTGCAATGTTTAGAGAAAAAAGAACAGCGGAATGATCAGAAAGTAGTTTCATCAGTGATAGATACAGATGTGATCCAGATCTTGGGAAACTTTCAGTAATTAGCCAGTTTTAAAATATGTCCTGATCTGTGCGTTGCTTCATGTTACCAGCTGAGAAGAGAGGGGTTTGACTAAGAAAGAGAGTGAGTTTGCGTCGGAGAAGATTGGGTTTCAAAGTGGAAGTTAAAGTCAACCGAGAATGGATAAGCTTTCTGGGAGAGAGGCTTTTGTAGTGATCCAGGAGTGGACTGAAACTCTTGATGGAAGATGGAAGATGTCAGTATTATTCTTACGGGTTGGGAGTGGTCCGGTAAAGAACAGCAGAAGTAATAGAGTGGCCAGGTTGTATTGAGGTTGAGTTAAGACTTCGGAAAGTAAATCAGGTGAGAAAGGAAGCGAAGGGAGTGACAGAATGATATAAGCAGGTTCGGTGTATCCTTATAAACGAGGCATGCCACCTCCACGGGAGGGTCGGGGAAAAAAGAGAATCAGTTTTATAACCAGGTTTGGTGTCAGGTTGTTTTATTTTCGGTTTATGACTGTGTTTTTAACCAGGTTTCTGTAAGAAATGTTATATCAATATTCTGTTTAGAGGACGATATCATGAAATGGAATCAGTTTTACATTTATGGGCAGGACAGATTGCACGTTGAACAGCACATGCTAGGAGATTTGAAGAGACAGAGAGGTTGATGTTAACTGTGGTGGAATTAGATAAACTGTAAAGAGGAAGGGATGAAGGCGATGGTAGGAGATGTGGAGAGTTGGAGAGCAGGACCAAAGGTTTTTGAATTTGGAATGTCAAGGTGTATATAAGCTGTGAAAGAACTGGGCAAAGTTTGGGATTTACAGTTTCATACACATCGCAATACACATGGACTATCAGAAACACGTTTTTTCAAAGTCATTTACAAAGGGAAGAAGCAGGTTGATCAGGGGAAAGTGAAGCGGAGTTGTCCTTGGTTACGGTGGTAGCGGTAGTGACGTCAGAAGCGAGGAGGGAGGGTCGGAGGTAGGGGGCCACAGGCGATGACGTTCTGCCGGCACGGGTTCGTTCGTCTAGTTTTTGCAGCGGTTGATTCCTAAGGTTAAAATGTGTTGGTTTAAGTTTGTATTGAGTATATCGTAAAACCCATGTGAGAGCTATGCTCCTCAAGTCTTCAGCAGTTTGGGTAATATCGGTGGATGAAGGTATGTGGGTAGTTGTGATGGGGGATGCAGTTCGTGTTTCAGTGCAATTTTTTTACAGGGCAGCTGGGTTAACAGTTAAAATGGGTAACAAGGCAGCCAGCTATATCATTTGACACAAAATCATACAGTCTGGTGAAAACTTCGAAAATTTATTCAGAAATGAAATTATAAATTAAAGTAATTCAAATGTAAAGATATTAAGGAAAAAACATAATCTGACCACGTCAATGCACGGTGCATGCAGTCACAAACACGTAGAAATATTTTTAATATTTAATCTATATAAATTTGCTTTGCTGAACAGAGTTAAAAAGCACAAAAACAACACTCAAACACAGAGAGACAACCCTGCTGCATCCAGCGCAAAAGCCATTCACTCCAGGACAAGAAGAAGTTGTAACATAGTTTGATCCCCCCTGTAAGAATAGGTTCACATGGGAACAAATTATTTCTAAATATGGAGGCCTCTTCCCTATTCGTTTTGTGCAAAGATGCAAGTCTTTCTGAGACATTTTATTCCCCTTCAATGAGAAGATGGTCAAAGACCATTGTGGCCCTTTGTCCATTCTGTCTGGCACTTTTCCAGGTGAGGTGACAGACTGCGTCTTATTTCCATGACCCAACTGGAGAAATCCTCTCCAACGATACATTGCTGCCATGAAATTTCTTTTTTGCCTTAAGAATCGTACTTTGTCTTTTTATAAGCTGAGCTGCGTGCAATGATCGGGAGTCAGGCTTGCGCATACGGCCAACTCAACCAGTCCTGGTCATGTCCATCTTGTCTGTCAATAAGTCTGCACCTGCCCTCACACTCTTCTTTGGTTTCATTCTGATCCCTTGTCAGGCCCATAAAAAATCAACATTTTTTTCTCTTTGATCTTCCCTCTAACGTCATCTGTTTTCTTTTCTAATCGTACACACTCTATCGGTCAGCTCTGTGTTTTTCTTTACAAAGGTCCCTGGTTTTTTGCTTAAGTACCCCACCTCCTCCGCATAAGTTCATTCACATTTACCCCGTATTGTCGCACACTCTTATCGTCTGGTCCTTTATCGCCCGCTTTCCACGTTGTCAAACTCCCTACAGTTCATGGTGAGTCATCTCGTCAGTCTTTTCCACAATACCGTTCAGAGTCAGCAGCATGGAAGTCAGTTCCCTAGGAGGAGGAGGAGAGGTGGCCTGCCCGTGTCGCCCACTTCCGCATGGTCCGGCGTTCCGCTGCCAATGGTCAGCCTGGTCTGCCTGTAGTTGTCAGTGCCAGGAGGAGGCTGGGGTCAGGGTTTGACTCCACATTCCACATTGCAGAAGAAATCCGCCCCTAAATGTCAGGGTGAGGGCAACAAGCCAAGCTATGACACCGTCGCTCTGTGCCGTGGTGACAACATGGGCTATTCTCATTGCCGCCTTTCTCAGTAGCCCTTTCCAATGAGGCTTGTATACGGGAGAAAGCAGCCACATTACGAACGGAAGGTCCGCACAGGCAGATGGCATGGTTTATGTTCATCTATCTTATTGCCAAATATTGTGGACGAAACTTTGGTGACCGTCCGTGAAATAGAAAAACCAGTAGGCGTTGACAAATGCGACTTGCCTGCATAGGTTGCCCGTCCTCGCAATAGTAGAGAGAGAGAGTTATGGTTTTTGTTTTGTTTGTTTTTTTGGTTATTGTTGTTTTTATATAGTGCAGAATCAGGCATCATATGTCGAACCAAGGCAAAGGTTCATGCTGCAGATAATATTGAATAGACTGAAGCACAAGCAGTGACCTTTCATGGCTGAGGACCAAGCAGGTTTCAGAGCAGGGCGCCAGCACTACAGAAAACAGATTATTCAACCCAGAATTACTATGTGTGCGGGACCTTCAACATCAACAAGACTTTACCAGTATTTATCGATTTTAAGAAGCATTTGAACAGGGTGTGGCATGCAGCTTTGTGGGCACATGAATTTGTACCGCATCCAATGCAATCCTGATCAGAGTACATCAAACAGCTGTTACAGCGAGGCCACCAGTGCTGTTGCTCAGACTTACAACAACAACATTGGAGAATGGTTTCGACAACAACTGTTGGAGTAAGGCAGGGGCTGTTACTCTCACCCACTCTTTTCAACATCTTCCTGAGAGATCATGGCTGATGCCCTGGAACATCATGAAGGATCAGTCTGCATTTGGTGGCAGAACGATCACAAACCTACGCTTCGCAGATGACATTGATGAATAGAGGATCAGAAAAAGGCTTGACTGCCTTACAGAACACTTGAATAAGGCCTCCACAAAACATACGGCATCCATGGGAAAATCAGTGCAGAGAAGACCAAAACTGATGACTAATTAACGTCAACGGCATTATGCAATGATATCAGGGTTAATGACCAGAAGCTGGGAAACAGTTCAAAGCTTCATGTACCTGGGAGCATTGTATCAGTCCAGGGATCCAGCAGAAGTAGTATGCAGGACTGCACAGACAATAACTCAGCTTTGTCAAACTATACCCATCTGGAGAGATAAGAATATCTCACTTATCTCCAAGATCCAGACCTAATGCGCTCCAATTGTCATATCCATATTTCTGTATGCCTAGTGAATTCATGGACCATGGACTGCAGGATTTGGGAAGG
>CM054165.1:25018303-25020803 GCA_028751875.1 Rapana venosa | reverse complement strand
AAATAATAAATTAAACTAAATAAAATAATACTTTAGTAAGGCAAAGGATGTCCCCATAACCTATGCGGCCGAAGGTGGAGCGAGGTGTACTGAGGCTTCAGTTTTTTAGGGGCCAGCATTTTTCAAGGTGGTGCCCATCTTCTCAACCTCACTGCTCTACCTTTTTATACACTAAAGAGGGCAGTCCCCTCCCCCCCCCCCCCATATTATATTTTATATATATATATACTATATCATTATATATATATATATATATATATATATATATATCTATATACTTTATATGCAACAACTAGCAACCAACTGCAGCCTGCTGCTTAACTTAGCCATTAGGACGTTTAGCTTGAGTGTCACGTCGCCCTCTGTCTGAATTGCTCTGTACCACGAGCTATCGCATCCCTCTATTCCTCAGTGGCCTTTGAGACAGGACTGACTGCAGCGTCAGATTGCCATTCCGTTACACTCTTCACTTTCCATGGTCTATTTTTATAAGTTTATTGTGCGCAGATTCCATTCAGCGTTTGAGTCTCCAGGGTCCAATAGAATAATGATATCTCGGATCATTTGGACACTTCAGCATGTCCACCTCATACATCACTGAGCAGAACATGACAGTCTGTGGTCCGACCCTCGCTCTCTCTGCTTAGGTGAAGCGGTTGAGCGTGGTTTCCTCTTGGGTGGGTGAGCGTTCATGTACCTTGGCTTTAGTACAGTCCCCAGTTCATCATCATGCATCATCATCAGACCCGTGACCTTGGTGGTTCGTGGGTGAGACAAGAACGAAAGACGATGCCGTGGTAAGCCTCCTCATCCATCTCGGTCATCGGCTCTGAGCAAGTAGTTCCGAGTCATTCATCCTGGTCCATTCTCTGATGTTGTCCATCATGACTTGTTCTGTCTTACCCTCTTCTGCCACCTTCGAGGGTTCCCTGCAGGTACTGTTTTTGGCAGAGTGGTTGTGCGGGGTTCGTGGACGTGG
The DNA here is from genome assembly GCA_028751875.1 of Rapana venosa. Taxonomy (NCBI): domain Eukaryota; kingdom Metazoa; phylum Mollusca; class Gastropoda; order Neogastropoda; family Muricidae; genus Rapana; species Rapana venosa. The sequence continues at coordinate 25,019,824 of CM054165.1, read as the reverse complement.
CCGAACCATGTCAGCTTTTTCTTTATTGGACGAAGTGTGAGAAGGGGTTCCTGTGACTGCCAGGTCGTGTTATTTGACTCATGGACAAAACTCATTGGTCTCCAGGATTTGCCCAGCAGTTTTCTATGGCATTTTTGTCAAATGGAATGGATTGGCTTTGCATTGTTTCAGCAGTCAATGTCCAGGTTACTATCCGTACAGCAGGATTAGCTGAAAAATTAGGGCTTTGTAGAGCTTTAGTTTTGTTGGGAAAATGATATCTTAATCTTTCCTTTGTTGGTGAGTTTTGTTCATGGAAGATGTTGCCATGGTATTCTGACTCTTGATTTCAATGTCGGTCGATCTCCCAGTTCACCAAGCTCTGTAAATGGATAAAATGTTAAAGGGTGTTCCCATAATCTATGTGGTCGTAGAGGAGGAGGGGTCAGAGACCTTAACTTCTCAGGGGGCCAGCATATTGAGGGCGGCGGTTATATGGGTTACCATTCCCTGATTTTATGCTCCTTAAAGGTTATGCAGCGAGGGAGAGGAGATAGGGCGTAACCCTTAATAGGCTGGCACCCAGATGAAGCTGAGGTGTCGACACCTCGCTCCTTCAACGGACTGCACAGGTTAGGAAACACCTTTACCTTTTCACCTTTTACAATCTTTAGCTTCAGAAGTATTCCTGAAACTTTTTTATGGGAATCTCCTCATATTAGGATTGGGCCTTCCTTTCTCAATTAAGGCGGGATGACAGAAAAGCAAAAAGAAGGTACTAGACATGGTGGGATTCAGCAGAACTGTGTGCCTGCAACGGTTTGCATGGGCCCCCTCTGGCTGGGTTGGCCCTACTGCGGCCTGACAATTGATATGCTTCCTGCAAACTTCTAACCCCGGGGGGGGTGTGACACGTGAATGGGGGGGGGCTGTGGCAGAGAGGCTGAAGTGAGGGGCGTGGGTCCACAGGACCGTCACGTCTCAGGAGAGGAGGCAGCGAAGAAGAAATGAAAAGAGAAGAGAAGAGAAGAGAAGAGAAAGAGAGGAGTGAGAAAGAGAGAGAGAGTGACGAGAGAGACGGATGAGAGAGTGAGAGAGAGAGGAGAAAGAGGCCAGAGAGGAAGAGAGAGAGAGAAGAAAGAGGAGAGAGAGAAAGAGAGAGAGAGAGAGAAGAAATGAGAGAGAGGAGAGAAAGTGAGAGAGAGAGAGAGAAAGAGGGTGGAGAGGAGAGAGAGATGAGAGAGAGAGAGAGAGAGAGAAAGAGAGAGAGAGAAAGAGAGAGAAAGAGAGAGAAATGGGGAGACGAGTGAGAGAAAGAGTAGAGAGAGAGAGATGAGAAAGAGAGAGAGAGGAGAGGAGAGAGAGACGAGAGGAAAGATGGTGATGGAGAGAGAGAGGAAAGAGGGAGAGAGAGAGAGAGAGAGAAAAAAGTTGAGGTAGGAGTGAGAGAGAAAAGAAGAGATAAGATCGGAAGTGAAAGAGATGTGAGAGAAAGATAGAGAGAGAGAGGGAGAGAGAAAGAGGGAGGAGAGAGAGAAAAGA
>CM054165.1:24933303-25013303 GCA_028751875.1 Rapana venosa | reverse complement strand
TATGGAAAGCATTTAACTTCAGTCTATTAATAAGACTTATGACTGGCCTTTGGCGTAATTTATCTAACCCAAAACGAGAAGAGAGAAAGAAATTTAGGTCAAAAATAGAAGTGGTACCCTGGGAAAACCCCGCATCTTCTTGTTTTTTCCTAACATGCTTCCAGCAAGCACTTTCTATCAAGTTATAATTCTCATGAATTGACATTGGTATATTCAAGACAGCAGCAGAGTTTGAATGTGCTGCCGCATTTTTAGCTGCTCTAGCAACCTTTTCATTATAAAAGATATTGCAATGCGATGGTACCCAGCAAAAGGTGACACTAGTGCCTCTTAATATGAGAAAGTGTATAATATGGTTTATTTCAGTTATAAGATAATGTTTAATATTAGACCCAGAGTTTTTAAGAGATTGTAACACAGATTTTGAATCAACACATAACAATACCTGTAAAATAGTCCGAGGAAAGTCAATTAAGTAATGTAAAGCCATCAGAATGGCAGTTAACTCTGCTGTAAAAATAGAATGATTCTTTCCAATATGGTACAATTTTCAACCTTTAAGGAGGGAATGACGAAAGCTGCACCTCCATCAGTGCTATTTAGAAGAGATCCATCGGTATAGATTTTAAGATGTGAAGGGTAGCTATTTATTATGTGCTCCTTCACATGAAAACTGAAAATGTTACTCCCTTTTTCTTTTTTACAGGTAGAATGATGAATATCAAAAGAAGCTCTTTGAAGTTCCCATGGAGGACTAGGAGATATATAAGGCGTGGACAATTTGTTTCCCTGGGATTAACTTTTGACTTTTTAAAAAGATCTGCCGTGAAAGTGCCAATTGTTGTAAGAGAACAAATATTTTTGGCTCTTTTAGGAAAATGCTCATCCGATCTCACATAGATTTCATGTTCGATATTGTTTTCGGTAGTTGAGCTTCTTACAATGTACTTTGCCAGCATCAATTCGCGATATTCATCCAAAGGCAGAACTCCTATTTCTTTGTATGTTCCTAAGGACGAAGCATGTGATGGTACTCCCAAAGCAAGTCGAAAAGCTTTACAATCAAGACTCTTAAGTTTTTTCAGTAAATATTTTGGGGCATTAAAAAAGACTTGTTGACCGTATGTCAGTTTAGAACGAACTAGCGCCAAGGACAGATGTTTAAGAACAGTGACGTCTTGGGCCCAAGGCTGTTTACTCACTACTTTTAAAAAATTGAATGTCTTTCTGGTTTTATTGAACAAATATTCAATATGGCTATTCCATGTAAGTTTTGAAGTGAGATATATGCCCAAAAATTTAACAACAAATTTGTACTCAAGATACCTGTCTTGGAGTTTGAACTTTGGCAAGGAAGGGGAATCCGCTCCATTATTAAAGAGCACAATGCTAGTTTTCTCTGGAGACAGTTTTAAACCATTTTCTACCATTTAAGTACTAAGTTTGTCAAGCTCAAGCTGATATACTTTCTTAATATAGTTTAATTGTCTTTTTGGTGTTGACTTTTTCATAGTTGTCTCCATCCACATGCAAATGTCATCTGCATACTGAGCAAGGACAACATTATTCGATAACGAACTAGGAAGGTCATAAGTCAAAATGTTAAAGAGATAGGGAGCAATAACAGAACCCTGTGGTATACCCATTTGAGGAAATCTTGGGTTGGAATATGTATTTCCATTTTTTGCTCTGATACTTCTGCCACTAAGAAAAGTTTTAACATAAAAGTAAATATGACCAGACAAGCCAAGTGTGTGTGTGTGTGTGTGTGTGTGTGTGCGTGCGCGCAACATAAATGCAATTGTATTTTCGCATCTTTCCTTCTCCTCACAGTCCATTATTGAATATTATTGACTGTTCCCATTACATGGTTTTGTTTATTCTTTGATAATATATTTTTCATTATTGCATTGCATATACTTTGTTTTCTTATTCTTCATTCATGATGTACTTTGCTACCTTATCCTTTAATAATATAATTGATTCTGTGCTCCTTTGTATTTATTTTGTTTCATTATTCTTTGATCATATAATTATCGACATTATTGACAAGATATAGTTCGCTCGTATTGCTAAGCAAATCGTTAGAACTTTTGTGCTATATGAGAATAAGTTCTTCTCTGCTATATGGCTACACACCGGTATTAATTTGGTGGTCAAGTAGTATCTTCTATAGAGTGCGAGTGGAAAAAACTGTTGGTGATTTTCACAGATTTTTTAAAGCATGAAATGATGCACTGTGCACTTGTTTTTTTGGATTGAGGACATAGAGCAATACCAGGTAGTCACGAGAAAGTTGGAAATAACCATCAAATGAGGTTTGCCTGTATTCCTACAGCTTGACCCCGCGCATGCATATTGCGGTAAGGAAGCTAGCAGACAACAAAGGACTGAGGGGGGTACAGTGTTTGCTGAAAAATTAAAAAATTTCAAACCTACCAAATCTGTTCAAAATCACATGAGTTTTGAGTCAGAGGCTAGTCTTTCACAAAAAGGGGTTTTTATTTCTGTGGATGCCTTAGTACGTGCGGTATGAATATAAAAGCTACATAGAAAAACAGAAGGAAAAGAGTGATTTTTTAATACCGGTGTGTAGCCTATATGAGAATGAATTCTTCTCTGCTATATGAGAATAAATTTGGATCTCTGCTATATGAGAATAAATTCTTCTCTGCTATATGAGAATAAGTTTTCTGGAGTCTTTAGTCTTCTTTTGTTGCTGATGGGATTTTTCTTTCGTTTATGTTGGGGTTTTTTTTTTGGTTGTTGTTGTTTGCTTTGCTTTTTTTGACTTTACTCTCCACCCTGTTCCTTTTTAGGCTTCTTTTTCTGAGTACTAGCTAACCAGAAAGTGCCGTTTCCAGTCCTTGCCATTTTTTAATGAACAGACCATTAAATGTTTCTGATTTCTTTGGAAGTTGATGTGTGTGTGTGTGTGGTGTGGAAATTCTGTGCATGAAATTGTCTTCTCTCTGTCTCACTGTCTTTGTCTCTCTGTCTCTGTCTGCTGTCCACTGTCTGTATGTATGTTTGTATGCATGTCTGTCTGTATGTCAATCAGTCAGTCAGTAGTCAGTTTCTCTCTCTCTCTCTCTCTCTCTCTCTCTCTCTCTCGCTCGCTCGCTCGCTCGCTCTCCTTCTCTCTCTTTCTCGGTATAGCCTAGTAGTTAGAACATGCACTCGCAATCTGATGGCCCGGGTTCGATTCCTGTTCAAGGGGATTTTTCCCCTGGAGTTAACATCAGTGCAGACTCCACTCTCCAAAAAGTCCTTTGGATGAGACTATATTCCGCCGAAAGCACGCAGAACATCTTGCGTACACGTTAAAACCTATTATCCATTTCGAAAGAGTAGGCTATTGTGTGCTGGTGAGAAATAATGACAAAATTGACAAAACTGCATACACACGGGGACTGAATGTAAAAAAAGCACATGAGTGCTTATTCCATTATACTCGATATTAAAAGAATAAAGAAATAAAGTCAGTCAGTCCCTCTCTCTCACACTACTGTAAAAAAAAAAAAAAAAAGAACAACAAAGTGTGTATTTTCTAAGGAAGCTTAAGTCAATTTTTGTTGACTAAAGGATTCTTTCTTTGTTCTATAAGTCTTACAAAGAGAGTGTTCTAAGTTTTGCATTCATTTGTTAGTACAATAACCTTCGTGTTAAAAACAAGAATGGCCTGCAGAGAATTGTAAGAATCTGCTCAGAAATAATTGGAGAAGAACACAGAGATCCCTAGTCCTTCAATCAGCAGCTTCTACGCAAAGCGACTGCCATCTTGGCTGACCCTTCCGTGCTATGTTTTCGGAACTTCATTTGTTACCTCCAGGACGCCGTCTTCGTGCCCCAACAGCCAAACAAAGAAAAGGAAATTCTTTTGTTCCAGTAGTCATTCAAATTCTAAATTCACAACAACACTGACTGCCCATTTTCACATTTCCTTTTATTATCTTCGCATTTTCTGATATCATATCATACTCTGAGTTATTCCTAGAGCTTTTGGCGAGGTGCTGGTTCAATTACTTCCTTTTTAATTTGGATCGTGGATAGTTTATGAGATTAATTTTGTCTCTTTTGTAGGGTGGTGAAAAGCATCCATTTTGTGTTTTTGGATGTGTATAGCTACGTGGTTTAGTTCAGTCATTTCACAAGATCATCAGCACTTTTTGGTACATGTTTTAAAGAGAGTAAATGTTGTTGTGGCTTGTGTGAATAGTTCTGTCGTCAGCAAACAGTTCACATTTGGATCTAGTATGTAGGGGAAGGTCGTTTATGTATAAAGAAAAAAGAATTGTCTTAGTATGGATCCCTGTGGTACTCCATAATGAATGGATTTCAGACTGGATGATGATGTGTCTATTCAGACACACTGTTGTCTGTTTTTAAGATATGAAGCAAGTAGTTATAGAGTATTTGCAAAGAGATTATATAGGTCTAACTTTCTGATGAGAAGTGTATTGTCAATTGTATCAAATGCTTTTTTTGAAATCTACGACTAATACTCCACAAAATGTATTGTCATTACTGTTTGATAGCCAATTGTCTATGAGACTAGTCAGTGCAGTATGACATGAGTGATTTTGTCTAAATCCAGACTGATTAGGGTGGAGTATGTTGTTAGTATCTAAATGACAGACTAAGTGTTTATTATATGTTTTTCTAAGGGGTTTGAAAGTATGGGTATACTAGAAATAGGCCTACAGTTTAAGAGAGAGAGAGAGAGAGAGAGAGAGAGAGAGAGAGAGAGAGAGAGAGAGAGAGAGAGAGATCTTGCTGGCTCGTTCCTTCTGTCTCTCCCTCTTTCTATGTCTCTCTTTCTTTCCCCTGTCTTTTCTTTCGTTATTCCCCTGATACATGAAATGTATTATAATTATCATATATATGAATGTGTGATTCATACATTTTGTGATGGCTTGTTTATCGTTGTTTTAAATACATACAATGTTGTTTTCCTTCTTCAATCAATACACTATGCTTTTTGGAAATGTATTGAGTGAGTTTTAGCTGGCTTGTCTAACTTCTAATTGTTGTTTTGATGCTGTTGCTTGTGAGGTTTTTTATTTTAATCTGTTTTATATCAGGCTCTTGACATGTTGTGACTTGATATGTTTCATTGATAGTATTGTTTTAAAGAAGGTGTTAGTATGGATGTTTTGTCAGATTTGTTCTCTGTCTCTCCGCCTCTACCCCTCTGTGTCTGTCTGTCTGTCTCTGTCTGTCTGTCTGTCTCTCTCTCTCTCTCTCTCTCTCTCTCTCTCGCTCTCTCTCTCTTCTCTCTCTCCTCTCTCTCTCTTCTCTCTCTCTCTCTCTCTCTCTCTCTCTCTCTCTCTCTCTCATCAAAATAAAGGCAGTATTTTTTCTCTTATTCATATCTGTGCTACACCTTTTCTGAGTTGTACTGGATTTTTTTTGGGTAGGGGGGGGATAGTTTTGGTGGTTTTTATTCATTTGTTCTTTAAAAAGTTTGAAAAGTTTTTGTTTGGATATTATGGGGCTTTTTAATGGGGTTTTTGGGGGTTGGGGGGTTGGGGGGGGGGGGGTTCGTTTTTGATTCGTAGTATTGTGTTAAACAAAGAAAGGGTACTTGCTATTTTGATACATATCATTTTTTGTTGGGTTTGTTTGATTCAGAGGCAATCTGAAGTTTGTCTCTCTATCTCCCCTCTCTCTCTCTCTCTCTCTCTCTCTCTCTCTCTCTCTCTCTCTCTCTCTCTCTCTCTCTCTCTCTCTCTCTCTCTCTCTCTCCTTCTCGGGGAGTGTGTTTATTCGTGGCACCTCCCGTTGAAACAACATGGAAAGTAGATAATGACTGTGTTAGTATCGAAAGTAGAGAAGAAGAGAGTGTAGAAAAGATTATATGGTCAGAAGATTTTGTAGAGATATATAAACATGAATTAGATAGTGCAGAATTTCAAGAAAGCATAGAAACAGCCTCTCAGCTATTGAACACGGATGTGAATAGCAGTGTAAATCACTTTGTGAAGGCCTTATGTGGGGCTGCTGCATGCATGGTCAGAACAGTTAGAAAAGGTAGAAAAAAATGTAACGACTGGTTCGATGCTGAATGTGAGCAAAAGAAACAAGAAGTTAAGAGACTATTAAAACGATTTCAACGTTGTAAAACGAATGTAGATAAACCAGAAAAAAGACAAATGTACACTACCGCACGAAAAGAATACATCAGTCTAAGAAAAACAAAAGAAAAAGACTTTGACGAAAAGAGATTAGAGAAACTTAAAGATTCGTCTAAGGACTCCAAAACGTTCTGGTCCATCATCAGATCTGTTAGTCGTAAGTCACTAGTATATAATAACATCACTATTCAACAATGGTATGATCATTTTTTGAAGGTTTTAATGACTTTAATTGTGCAGAAACACAAGATAATGTGGAAGTACTACAAGAAGATGAAAATATGTTTGAAGCATTGTTTAACAATCCTATAACTCAGAATGAGATTATTGATGCTATAAAACATTTAAAACAGGAAAAGTGCTGGTCCTGATAAAATAATTGGAGAAATGCTGAAATATGCAAACTCAGCTGTAATTACTTTTCTTGTTCAGTTATTTAACCTGCTGTTTGAAAAGAGTGATTTCCCTTTGCAGTGGGCCAAATCAGTAATAATTCCGATACATAAAAAAGGAGATGTTAATAATGCTGAAAAACTATCGCGGTGTAGCTCTCACCAGTGTATTAAGTAAACTTTATACTTTCATTTTGAATAAGAGATTAACTCAGTGGGCAGATAACGAAGAAAAATTAATTGAAGAGCAAGCGGGATTTAGAGCGAAGTACAGCACTGTAGATCATATATTTACTCTTTACTCTCTCATTCAAAAACATTTGCTGTCCAGTAAAAAATTATATGTTGCTTTTGTTGATTTTAGAAAGGCCTTTGATTCTGTGAATAGAAATATATTGTGGAATGTACTACGAAAAAACGGTGTAAATGGTAAATTATATATGGCCCTCAGAGCTATTTATAATTCAGTACTAGCGTGTGTGCGTGCAAGAAATGAATATTCAGATTTCTTTGAATGCCCCAAGGGAGTGAAGCAGGGTTGTATTTTGAGCCCACAGATGTTTTCGTTCTTTATAAATGAGCTAGCTATTGAGTTATCAAGAAAAGGAAAACATGGCATTCAATAATTCCTGGTGCAATCGAGGTGTTCTTACTACTTTTTGCTGACGATATTATTCTTTTGTCTGAGACTGTTATCGGTTTGCAACATCAGTTAAATATCTTAAAAGAGGAGGCAGATAATTTTGATTTGTCAGTAAATATGGAAAAAACAAACATTATTGTTTTTAGAATGGGTGGTCATTTATCAGTTCGTGAAAAATGGTTTTATGGAAATGCTGAAGTAAAAATAGTTAATACGTATAAATATTTAGGGATGATGTTTTCAACAAAGCTAAGTCTAAATTTTGCATGGCAAGAATCTTGTAGGAAGGGGAAAAAAGGTGTAATAGAAATCCTAAAAACATTACGAAAGCTGAACTCAATAGACTGTTCCCTATTCTGGAAATTATTTGACTCACAGATAGAACCGATGCTTACCAAGCTTCAGAAATATGGGGCTTATATGTAAATACGCACATGGAAAAAGTTCACACATTTGCCATGAAACGTTTATTAAATGTGTCAATACATTCATCTAATACTGTACTATATGGAGAGACAGGAAGATATCCTTTATATATAAGAACCTTTGTGAAATGCATTAGATATTGGTTAAAACTATTGAAACTTCCACAAACACGTCTATGTAGACAGTCTTACGACATGTTAATTATACAGATGGAATTGGGTAAAGAGAACTGGGTATATCATGTTAAAAGAGTTTTGTCAGAGCATGGCTTTGGGATTGTATGGATGTCTCAGGAGGTGGGTAGTGAGCGCCAGTTTCTTTCGGAATTTAAAGATAGGCTTATTTGCTCTTTTAAACAAAACTGGCACTGAGATTTGGAAAGTAAAAATAAATATAGCTAGTTCTTTTCGTTCAAATCTGTATTCCAGACAGAAAAATATCTATCAATAGTTACTGATAAATGGCACAGGCTTAATTATGCTCGATTCAGGTTAAGAACACTGGGTTTTAATGCAAACAAAAGATGGTTCCAGACTGAGACAGCCATGCAATTACCATGTCCATTATGTGGTCATACTGTTGACGATGAAATTCATTTTTTGTTTCAATGTAAAGCATATGAAACTATACGAAAGAAACATAATTTTCTAAGTCTACAAGAAACAGAAAGTCCAGATATTATTTCTATTTTGTCGTCTTTAAAACGAACATGTAATTAAATCTGTAGCTAAGTTTATTGCAGAAGCACAAAAATTAAGACAAAGCCATGTCAGCACCAACTATATAAACATGTAATGATATAGTCACCTTAAAGAGCAATGTATTCTCAAGTAAGCAGAGTTAAAAAGGATGACATATATATCACTTGTAATTTGAATGGATGGTCGAATCGAATGTTGTTTTGCATTTCAGTTTGATTTTCTTTTTTCTTTTTCTTTGTATAAACAAGGTGATTTGTAAATGTATATACGCCAATGTTTTTCATTATAGTTAGTTTGCTATACGTGGATGGACCCGTTCTTTTTGCCAAACTTAATTGTACTGATCACGTATTTCACTTTTTTATTTACTGTAAATGTATATACGCCAATGTTATCATTATAGTTAGTTTGCTATACGTGGATGGATCTTTCTTTTTACCAAACCTAATTGTATTGATCACGTATTTCAATTTGTATTTACTGTTTCACAAACATATTTGTGTTACCCCCCTTGTCAAAAGGCCTAGTTGGGCAATGACAATAAACTGTTAAAGCGTTAAAGCGTCTCTCTCCTTCTCTATCTCTCTCTCTCTTCTCTTGGCTACCAGCAAGACGTGGTTTCAAAAGTGAGTAAAGCCTCCAGTATACTGGTCACAGGACGGCCTTCTTCTGTAGAAACCGTTCTGATCACCTTTCTGCAGGAAATGGCTTAACATCCTTCAAAATCGAAGGCAGAGAGAACCAAACCATTGTGGAGATGTGCCTGTCATCAGCCCACCAGCAGCCACCTCTACCAGCACTGATTGGCTGAGCGTGTTAGGGAGGGCGTCTGCTACTATCTGCAATGTCAAGGACGCTGCTTTTCTATACCGGCACTGATTGGCTGAGCGTGTTAGAGAGCGCGTCTGCTACTATCTGCAATGTCAAGGACGCTGCTTTTCTATACCGGCACTGGTTGGCTGAGCGTGTTAGGGAGACTGCTCACACAAAGTAAACATTCGCCACGTACCTACGCACAGACTTTGTTATGAGTGACACAACACAAGACGAAGATGATTAAAAAAAAAATGCTGAACGTGATCTACCTGTCAGATCTGTCCTCTGGTTCTGTTAGTTCTACCTGCTCACTGTCAACTTTCTGATTGAATTTCTTTAGCACCTTCTTCAGCACCGTCTTCTCTTTGCTGCTGGACAATGTCTTTTGAAGTTGTACGCTTATCAGAATTCATTTTAGAATCAGTTGTGGTTCAGTTTGTATGGTGAAAAATATTTTTAAATATTGTCATTGTGCTAAACAATGTATGAACACAGCTGGTAGCTTCCAGTGTTGATTTCCTTCAGTTTTAGTAGACATAGATTTGTGACATAATAATAATAAGAAGAAGAGAAGAAGAAGAAGAAGAAGAAGAAGAAGAAGAAGAAGAAGAAGAAGACAAATAATAATAATAATAATGTATGGAATTTATAAAGCGCTGAATCTTGTAAAGCAACAAATCAAAGCGCTCATGGCATGGCAGTAGTGAGTACAATAAACAGCATAAGTAGGATAGTGTGGTAATAGAGAGCCGTCTTTCCAGATTAAAAGTAACTTTTGTAACTGTGCAAAATACAGAAAATACATACAGTGTTGTACTGTTTAAAGGAAATATGAATTATGATAGGTATTACTTGATAAAATTATTTTATGTCAGATCAGTTATTTTGTGTTATTGTGGATCATGTTACGTACTAAGACATTTGAAGTAATTTAATCATTATTTGAGTGTATTGCTCAAGCTACCTAAACCAACACTGCAGGTGTCTGTTGATGCCAGGATATAGTTGATAGTAAGTGTAGAGTACAACCCTGCTATGCAGTCTCAAAGACCAGTTTTAAAAGGTGTTTAAAAACATCAGATAAACTCATGAAGAAAGTTAGTATTTGATAAAGTAGGATCCTTGAAAAAACAGGGAGAAGAGAAAGAGAGAGAGAGAGAGAGAGAGAGAGAGAGAAGAGAGAGAGAGAGAAAAGAGAGAGAGAGAGAGAGAGGAGAGAGAGAGAGAACTCTGAACTCTGAACTCTGAAATGATTTAATGTACATTGGCCTTGGACCACAATTTCATTTGTGGGGCTCGAGAGGAGAGAGAAAACACAGTAACAACAAACACAAAAAACCACATTTTTAAGCGCGCGCGCGCGCGCGCACCACACACACACACACACACACACACAACACACACACCACTCTCTCTCACTACCACACACACAAAACACACACACACACCACACACACACAACACACACACTCACACACACACACACACACACAACACACCACACACACACTGACATTACTGACATGAAAAGAAGAAAATGTCAATATTGCCATAGCGACCACTAGAAAGCACATTGCTTAAAACTACCACAGTCATCTCCATATTTTCACAGATGGGTCGGTTCTAAATAATAGACACTGGGGCAGCTTTCACCATTTCAGCACTGAAAGATAAAAAGTCTTTTTTGTTGGACACAATTTGCCAATATTTATAGCGGGGCTTGTTGCTATCTGTTTGGGTTGAAAATACTTGATTAATCTGCCATTTTATTTAAAGTGACCTTTTCTGCTGATTCAAAATCTGTTTTACAAGCCTTGGAATCTTTTAATGTGGAAACAAGACCTCATTTGATTATTGATATAACTTATTTGATACACTACCTGAGAATTAAAGGTACATATGTCAGTTTTTGTTGGGTGCCCCCTCATGTTGGTCTCTATGGTGACGAAAACGTTGACAAAGCAGCAAAAAAAAGGCACACACAAAGTTTAGAACACTCTTCTGAAGTTTTTGTAAATCCTTCAATCAAGGAATCCTTCCTTTTGTTAGAGAAAACTTCTGTAAAGTGACTTCACTGTTCACATCTGTTCACTGATCCCGTAACCCGCCAGGGTCGTAGGGGCGCTGCATGTGGACGAAACGGTGGACACAGCTGACTCCACTTAGCGCGGTCGTGGCGAGTGCCTGGGTGACACTGAAGTCTCTCCCTGTCCAATCACGGATGTCGTCGGCCCACTTTCTCCTCTGTCTGCCCCGTCTTCTCTTCCCCTGGACTGTTCCTTGCAGGATGGTCTTTGCAAGTCCTTCTGAGCGTGTTACGTGCCCATACCATCTGAGTTTCCTCTTTTTTGCCGTGGTCAGTAGGATCTTCATAGTCCCGCACTTGTTGAGTGATCATTCTGCGGACTTCATCGTTGGTGACATGGTCCTTGTATGAGATGCCAAGGAGCCTTCGAGGCATCTCATTTCACTGCTTGGATCCCCCTTTGTAGGTCTAAGTTCAGTGTCCATGCCTCACTGCGTAAAGCATGTTTGAGGTGACTAGCGCGTTTAGTAACTTTACCTTGGTTCCGAGAGGATGTTTCTGTCTTCCATATGGTCTTCAGTCTTGCCATTGCTGCTGCTGTTTGTGCCGCTCTTGCTAGGATTTCGGTCTTCGATCCCTTCCTCACTTATGATGGCTCTAAGGTGATGAGGGGTTCAAACCCTGGAGCTGACTAGGCAGTGACCACGACCTTGTGCTGCTGGTATTCAAAATGAAGCTGAAGAAAAACAAACAGCCTGCAAACCCACGTATCAAATTTGACGTGGACAAACTAAAAGATCCAGATGTCGAGGAGTTTTCCAAGCTAAGCTTGGCGGACGTTTTGCGGCATTAACCCTCCTGGACAATGACATCAAGCCTCACCCCAAACTTCAATGAGGCAGTCCGAGAAACACCCAGAGGGGTACTCGTCGTCAGAGGAATAAACACCAGCCATGGACTACCAATGACATCTTGGACCTCTGCGATACAAGAAGAGCACTGAAACCAACCAGGTCTTCCAACCCTAAAGAAAAACCGGGAGGCAACATCTCGTGAAGAAGTCAAGTTAAAGGCCAGAGAAAAAGGTGGATCAGTGATCAATGTGTTGAGATCGAAAAAAACATGAAATGGTGGCAACAGTAAAAAGGAATACGACCCCTGAAGAAACTCACAAAACCACTTCAAACAATCATCAGTCATTGAAGACAGCTCCGGAAACCTCCTCACAGAAAGCTCAGCTGCATTGAACGGGTGGTCTGAATATTGTCAAGAAACTGTACAACTACCCAATACAACCTGACAAGAGCAAAATAGAAGAAAAAGCAGCAACATCAAGAGCACCCTCGCCATACCTATATGAGGGAAGAAGTGGAAGAAGCCATCCGCAGCTTACCAGTAGGAAAGTCCCCAGGAGCAGACAATATACCAGCAGAGCTGCTCAAGCATGGGGGCGAAACAGTCATCACATTGTTACAGCTATCTGTCAGAAGATTTGGGAGAAAAAAACGTGGCCAACAGACTGGACAACAATCACTCATCATACCCTGCCCAATAAGGGGAATCTACGCCAATGCCAAAACTATAGAACAATCAAACCTCATCAGCCACGGCCAGCAAGATCATGCTCAAAGTTATTTTGAATCGACTCAAGAAGGAGGCAGGAAGAACAACCCTTTCAGAGGAAAAAGCTGGGTTCAGGGCAGGCAGGAGCACAATCGAACAGATTTTTTAACTGCCACATCATGATGGAAAAACATCTTCAACATCAGAGAGACCTGTTCCACCCAATTATCGACTTCAAGAAGGCTTTTGACAGAGTATGGCACGAGGCCTGTGGCAGGTCCTCAGAATGTTTGCATTGAAGAAGGACTAGTGCAAACATTCAAACACTATACAAACACTGCAAGCGTGCAGTCCTTCTGAAAAAATCAGGTCGGAGACTACTTCAAAACCACAGTTGGGTCGACAAGGATGCCTTTATCTCCAGTCATGTTCAATCTGTTCTTGGAAAACATCATGAGAGAGACCCTCCATGACTTCCACCCTACCATCTCCATTGGCGGCAGACCCTCAAAAAACTTACGGTTTGCCGATGACATTGACCTCATGGGCGGAAGTAACACAGAGCTGCAAGATCTTACGACCAGACTTGAGAACAGGCTGGAGCATATGGGGTGGAGGTGAGCTCGGAGAAAAGTAAAGTACTTGTGAAAATGCACGAGCAATGCCCCGCTAATAATTTACATGAACGGCCAACAACTGGAGGAGGGAGACGCTTTTAAATACCTCGGCGCTACACTACAAAGGACGGGCGATCGACGACAGAAATCAAAAGTCAGAATAGCCATGGCACCCTCTTCCATGGGCAAAAATCCCACCATATTGGGAAAAGTAAAGAGATCAGTTTCCCCAAACAAACTAAAGCTCTACAAAGCCCTAATTCAGTCGATCCTGCTGTACGGAAGTGAAACCTGGACATTGATGCTGAAACAGCAAAGCGAATCCAGTCTTCGAAACAAAATGCCATGAAAACTACTGGGCATATCCCGGAGAGAACGAAAGACCAACGAATTTGTCAAGAGTCAAATACACGGCTGGCAGGTCCCCCAGGAACCCTTCTACCATCGTCAAGAAGAAAAAGTGACATGGTTCGGCCACGTCACCCGCCACAACACTCTGCCCAAAACAGTACTGCAGGGAAAAACTCGAAGGTGGCAGAAGGAGGGAAAACAAAAAGTCATGGATGGGGCAACATCAGAGAATGGACCAGGATGAATGACTCGGCACTATGCGCAGAGCCGAGACCGAGAATGGATGGGGAGGCTTACCACGGCATCGTCTTTCCCTGTTTTCCCCCACGACCGCCAAGGTCACGGGGCTGATGATGATGATGATGAAGTTTTGAAAGGCAACTGTCTCCAGTTCTTTTCCGTGAGGGACTGGGGTGATTGCTGGGCACGTTGACATACTGTTTCTCGGCGCTGATTTCTGCTGTATCGTGAGGATATTTCGTCCAGTTTTTCACTAGGTTGGCCAGTTCCCCTTCATTTCCTGCCAGACCGTCAATGGTCTCGGCAAACCTGTGGTTGGTGATTGTTGCCCTCCAATTTGACTGGTGGGCCCGTGTGGTCTTCCAAGGCGTCGTCAGATGCGTTCGAGGAAAATGTTAAAAAGTGTCGGCGACAGCGACATCCCTGTCGGCCCCCAACTGAGGTACGGAAACCTTTCCCCCACCGTCCCCTGTAGGTTTCCGGGTGGCCTTTGGTGATTTCCCTTTGATGGTGTGGATAAGTTTTGGCCCCATGTTAAATTTTTAGGGGGCCCCACAGGGTCTGCCTACTCTAGGGCCTTTAAAACAAGAAGACGGGAAGATGTTTTTGATGCGGGCTGTATTTTACAGGAAACCCTCAGTTGAATATCTGTTTTTTGGGTGTTCTATTTGGCGGAAAAGGCCTGCTCTTCGGCGTGTTCTTCTCCCTGTGGTTTCAGTTGTTCGGATCACTTTAGTTTGCTTTCGGGCAGCTTTGAGGTGATTGTCCTGTGTTTTGGCACTGCTGGAGATTTTCTTTCTTGGGGAGGTGTGATGAGTTTGGGCCCATGGTGTGGCCCATCCCGGTTGCCGATTTGTTGCGATACTTGAAAGGATGTCTGTAAATGTTTCCCCGGTTGGTCAGCTCTGCGGGGTTGTTGTCGTTTCCCTGTGTTTTCCTTTTCTTCAGCGTCTAATTGTACTTTATTCCCTCGCTAGAAATTGGGAGTTGTCTTTTTTCGTAAGGTTTGGTTTGCAAGTAGCGGGGGTCCCTAGGTTGAGGTTTGTAGAGTTCGGAACAGTTTCCGTCCATTGCAACGATTTCCTTCTTTTTGTTAGGCAATTCTTTTTTGTCCCGGATGTTACTGACTTTGCCTGTTTCTGTTTGGTGAGCTTTTCACAATCTGGGATTTTTTTTTGCTATTATTTTTTCGGCTCTCTTCGTTTTTTTTAAATTGTTTCTTATCCTTCCTCCCCTTTGGTCTTCCTCAGTCTCTCTGATTTCTTGTTTTCTTTTGACTCAATGCTCCTTGTGTTCTTTCTTCTTCAGGCCTGTCTTTTTCACACTATTCAAGATTTCTCGTGAAACCCCTGGTTGTGTTTTTCGGCATGTTTTCCAAGGAGTATGCTTTCTGTCCAGTCATCACTGTGTTAAAACTGGGGGTCATCGTTTCGGGGTCTTCTTAAAATGGCAGTGGGCGAAATTTCCCCCCTTTTGTTGCTTGGAGGCTCGGCGATGGTTGGGGTCCTTCAGGGCTGCCCAAAGGGTTGGGCTTGGGTTGGGGGTTCTTTGTCTTATTGTCTTCCTTTTTTCAGACTCTAAAGTTCAGGAGACGAGGTCATGTCGCTGCCCATGTCTGCAAGGGGAAAGTCCCCGTCTGGCCCCTGTTTTATGCCAGATCGAAAAGTTCTGCCCCGGATGTGTCAAAGGTTGTGATGGTTCCCCTTGGGTGCATGCCAGTTTTAGCGTGGGGTGCCTTTTGTTCTCCAGGGTATTGGCGGGCCCCTGTCGTTGTGCTGGCAAATTCCAGTAGTCGGATCCCCCGCTCATTTGGGGTGTTGCATTACAGGAGGGACCGCGAATTTGTCCGTTTTGTGCGTTCCCCCCACCTTGGGGTTCGTCTCCCTGGAGTCAAGATGTCTTTCTTTTCATCTTTTCGTATGCCCTGTGTTGGTTTTAGAAATTCCCTAAACCCCTTTTATCGTGATCCGTTGTTGGGCATAGGTTGAATCAGGGGATGTTTAATGGGGCTGCCCCGGGGGAGGCCTGCGGCGGGTTATGGGTTTATTTATTCCCGGGTTTTTGTGTTCTTGTTGACGCATGCTAGCCCTTGATTGGTCCCGTCCGTAAAGAGAATTGCCCCCGTCGTTTTTGGGGTTACCCTCCCCTTTCCTTGCTTTTGTGTACAAAAGTGAAATTGTTTTACAGAAAAGTTTAAAATCTTTAAATATTTCTTAAGACAAAAAAATCGTACTCTTGAATTTTTTAGCATGACTAATTCCCCCCATTTTTCGAAAAACGAATTAAAACTCTCGAACAAAATTTTTTTAAAAAAGAAAGTGCATTTGTGGTAAAAAATTTTCTTGGAAATTTTTTTTTTTGTTTTGTCAGAAGTTCATGGGTTTTTACCCCAAAAAAAATTTTTGACAAAAAGCTCTGAAAAAAATGTAGATGGAATTTGTCGGGAAAAAAATTTTTTTACTATTTCGGTCTCTTGTAAAGTCCAGTTTTTGGTTTTTTTAAAGGTCTTTGGTTTTTTTTTCCCTTTTTGCATTTTTAGGCGTTACATTGATGTTTGAATACCAGTCTGTCACATGACTCTCTTTCCCTCTGTCTTCTATTGTTTTTGCTATAAGTCTTTTCCCCCCTGTCTAATATCACTTACAGTGAACAGACGTTAAATACAAAAAAACGAACGAACGAACGAACAACACACACACACACACACACACACACATACACACACACACACACACACACACACACACACACACACACACACACACACACACACACACACACACACACACACCACTGTCTTATACTGCAAAAAAGAAAAAAAGATTTATTTCAAAAGTATTCTACCACGTCTTTAAACAGAAAGCAAAATCAAGTACCCGAGCTGTTTGGACAGTGACCAACAACAAAAAATCAGCAGCATGAAAAAAGACATGACATACATTTTTAACAGTACAGCTGTCTGCTCAGTGACTTGACAGGAATTTTGACATGACACTGTCTGGTAAGTGACATGAAAATAATTTTGACGTGACAGCTATTTGGTCAGTGGCGTGGAAAAAACGTTCAACATAACAGCTGTTTGGTCAGTGACATGAAATAGATTTCAAAATGACAGCTGTTCTGTCCGTGACATGAAATAGATTTCAACATGACAGCTGTTCTGTCAGTGACATGAAGTAGATTTCAACATGACAGCTGTTCTGTCAGTGACATGAAATAGATTTCAACATGACAGCTGTTTGGTCAGTGACATGAAGTAGATTTCAACATGACAGCTGTTCTGTCAGTGACATGAAATAGATTTCAACATGACAGCTGTTTGGTCAGTGACACGAAGTAGATTTCAACATGACAGCTGTTCTGTCAGTGACATGAAATAGATTTCAACATGACAGCTGTTCTGTCAGTGACAGGAAATAGATTTCAACATGACAGCTGTTTGGTCAGTGACATGAAGTAGATTTCAACATGACAGCTGTTCTGTCAGTGACATGAAATAGATTTCAACATGACAGCTGTTCTGTCAGTGACATGAAATAGATTTCAACATGACAGCTGTTCTGTCAGTGACATGAAGTAGATTTCAACATGACAGCTGTTCTGTCAGTGACATGAAAGGAATTTATGACATCTATTCTGTCAGTGACATGAAAGGAATTTATGACATCTATTCTGTCAGTGACATGAAAGGAATTTATGACAACTGTTCTGTCAGTGACATGAAATGAATTTATGACAGCTTTTCCGTCAGTGACATCAAAGAAATTTCAATATGACAGCTTTTCAGTCAGTGACAAATCATAAGCACAGTATAATTCTGAAATGACTGCTAATCAGTCAGTGACTATTAAAAATCAGCAGTATTAGACTAGTGTCAGTGACTATTTAAAATCAGCAGTATGAGTAGAAATTTTAATTGAGTGCTAATCAGGCAGTGGCTATTGAAAATCAGCAGCGTGAGTAGAATTTTGAAATAAGTCCTATTCAATCAATGAGAATTAATAGTCGGCAGCATGATTAAAAATTTAAATTGAGGGCTATTAAGTCAGTGAGAATAATTTAAACTGGGTGCTATTCAGTCAGTGAGAATAATTTAAACAGGGTGCTATTCAGTCAGTGAGGATAATTTAAACTGGGTGCTATTCAGTCAGTGAGAATAATTTAAAACAGGGTGCTATTCAGTCAGTGAGAAAAATTTTTAAACTGGGTGCTATTCAGTCAGTGAGAATAATTTAAACTGGGTGCTATTCAGTCAGAATCATTTAAACAGGGTGCTATTCAGTCAGTCAGAATAATTTAAACTAAATGCTATTCAGTCAGAATAATTTAAACTGGGTGCTATTCAGTCAGAATAATTTAAACAGGGTGCTATTCAGTCAATGAGGATAATTTAAACTGAGTGCCATTCAGTCAGTGAGAATAATTTAAACTGTGTGCTATTCAGTCAGAATGATTTAAACTGGGTGCTATTCAGTCAGTGGGAATAATTTAAACTGAGTGCTATTCAGTCAATGAGATAATTTAAACTAAGTTCTATTCAATGATTGAGAATTAAAAATCAGCAACAGAATGTTGCTTTTTGTCAGAACAGTGAGAATCAGCTGCAGGAAAGGAATTTTAAAATGACTAAATCTTTTTACACCGGTATTTCTTTGGGAATTTCCATTTATCAGATTGATAGTTTACAGGAATGACCTGCAAGCACTTATATCCGTCTTGACACCGGCAGCTGTAGACAGAAGTCACACACACACACACACACACACACACACACAACACACACACACACACACACACAAACACAAACACAAACACAAACACACACAAACATATATCAGATTGAGATAAACAAACTTAATGACTATACATTTGAAAATGGTCTCCTGAAAAGACCAATCTCGTACTTTTTGATAATGGTGCTAACCCACCAGTTCTACCTGTTTTCCAAATACATCGGAACATTTTAAAGTATAATACCATGGTGACGTTTTTAGTATATTTCCCATCTAAATAAACTTGGAATTATCACATTGAATATTTGAATACTAAAGCAAAGACACAGACAGTCACCCTATCCTCCGAGAAGAAGTGGAAACAGCAGTCAGATCGCTGAAAAAGGGGAAGTCAGCAGGGGCTGACAACATTCCAGCTGAGTTGGTTCAAGCTGGAGGGGAAGCCATGATCAGCACCCTACTAAGAATCTGCAACAAGAACTGGCAGACAGGAAAATGGCCAACACCATGGACACAGTCACTCATCATCACCCTCCACAAGAAAAGAAATCTACAACAGTGCCATAATTACCGCACAATCAGCCTCATATGCCACCCAAGCAAGGTCATGCTGCAGATAATATTGAATAGACTGAAGCCACAAGCAGAGACCATCATTGCTGAGGAACAAGCAGGTTTCAGAGCAGGGCGCAGCACAACAGAACAGATATTCAACATCAGAATACTATGTGAGCGGTACCTTCAACATCAACAAGACCTTTACCATGTATTTATCGATTTTAAGAAGGCATTTGACAGGGTGTGGCATGCAGCTTTGTGGGCAACCATGAATTTGTAAAGCATCAATGCAAACCTGATCAGAGTCATCAAACAGCTGTACAGCGAGGCCACCAGTGCAATGTACTACAACAACAACATTGGAGAATGGTTTCGAACAACAGTTGTAGTAAGGCAGGGCTGTCTACTCTCACCCACTCTTTTCAACATCTTCCTTAATAATAATTAATAATAATTTATGGAATTTATATAGCGCTGAATCTTGTAAAGCAACAAATCAAAGCGCTCAGATTTCATTTCATACCACTTTAAGTCACGGCAGATTTCTCTCCGTGAAATTCGGGCTGCTCTCCCCGGGGAGAACGGGAGAACGCGTCGCCACTTAGCGCTGCGCCACCCTTTTCACCCTTTTTTTTTTTTTTTTTTTTTTTTTTCCATGTCTGCAACTGTATTTGTTTCCCTATCAGAGTGGCTTTTTTCTAAGAATTTTGCCAGGGACAACTCTCTTGTTGCCGTGGGTTCTTTTACGTGCGCTAAATAATTAGGTGTAACACACGGGACCTCGGTTTATCGTCTCATCCGAAAGACTAGCGCCCAGACCACCACTCATGGTCTAATGAATGGGGGAAAAATTTCCGGTCCAAACGGGGTACGAACCGCCCGCACACTTCAGACCCGGACTTTTCGCTTTCTAGACAGGCGCGTTACCTCTAGACCACCGATCCTTGAGAGAATCATGGCTGATGCACTGGAACATCATGAAGGATCAGTCAGCATTGGTGGCAAAACGATTACAAACCTCCGCTTCGCAGATGACATTGATGGAATAGCAGGATCAGAAAAAGAGCTTGCCAATCTAACAGAACACTTGAATAAGGCCTCCAAAACATACGGCATGAAAATCAGTGCAGAGAAGACCAAACTGATGACTAATAACACCAACGGCATTAGCACTGATATCAGGGTTAATGACCAGAAGCTGGAAACAGTTCAAGCTTCAAGTACCTGGGAGCATTATATCAGACCAGGGATCCAAGCCAGAAGTAGTATGCAGGACTGCACAGACAATAACAGCACTGTCAAAACTAAACACCATCTGGAGAGATAAAAATATCTCACTTATCTCCAGATCAGACTAATGCACTCCCTTGTCATATCCATATTTCTGTAGCCTGTGAATCATGGATCCTGATGCAGATTTGGAGAGAAGAGTACAGGCGGTGTGAGATGACATGCTTTCGGAGACTCCTTGCATCTCCTACAAAGACCACATAAGCAACGAAAGCGTGCATACAGAATCCAGCAAACCATTGGACCCTATGATGAGAACCTTCTAACGATCGTGAAAAAGCGTAAACTTAAATGGTATGGGCATGTCACAAGATCCAAAGGACTTGCAAAGACAATTTTACAAGGCACTGTCCAAGGAGGAAGAAGAGGCAGACCAAGGAAGAGCTGGGAGGATAACGTCAGCGAATGGACAGGCCTAGAACTCAACAAAACCCTGAGAAAGGCAGAACAGAGAGAGGAATGGAGGGAACTGGTTGTTGAATCTTTGAGGGTGCCCCCACGGTCGTCAGAATTCGGGACAGATAGATAGATAGATAGAAAGCAAAGAGAAGTCTAAACTTCCTGCAAGCTATCAGTAAAGTGTGGGCTCATGATGTAGCTGTGTTAAAACATCTGGCGTTATCTTTAGTACGTTCTAAGACTCATTTATGGCCAGGAAGCCTTTTTCAGTGCTCCTTAGTACTTGTTACAGAAAATGAGATGGCTACACTGTAAGGCTTTCCGATTAGCTCTAGGGGTACCATTTCATGCATCATCCATGGGGACTTATAAAGAGATAGCTGTTTTGCCATTAGACAATTTTCGACAACTGGCTTTGGCTAAATACCTCTTACGATGTTCAAAGCAAGAAACCAATGTGGACACCCAAATAAGTACAAGATCTGATGTCAACTTATTTTATTTTTATTTTATTTTATTCTTTTATATCGAGGATAATGGAATAAGCGCTTATGTGCTTTTTTACATCCAGTCCCTGTGTGTATGCGGTTTTGTAAATTGCTATCTGTTCCCACGGCACACAATGGCCTACTCTCTTACGAAAAGCGGAACAGGATTTTAACGTGTGCGCAAGATGTTCTGCGTGCGTTCGCACACGGGACCTCGGTTTATAGTCTCATCCGAAGGAGCACGTTCTGTTCGTTCTCTTACCACTGTTAGAACATATACTTCTGATATGTTTGATAAGGCAGAAATATGTCCTACAAAATTAACTAAATCAAAGATTAATGTCTCCTCTTGTCCCCCATGGGAGCTTCAGAGAGCTAATTTTGATGTCAATTATTCTTCTCTAACCAAAAAAGGAAATGAAAACATTCTTAGTGCATCAGCAAAAGAATATATGCAAACTACATATCCAGAACATCTAAAAAAATTACACTGTGGTTCACTTTTGAGCGACAATGAGGCGGGAGCAGCGTTTGTCATTCCATCTCTGAAGGTAGAGAGATCATTTTCTATTGGGAAAATCGATCTATATGTACAGCTGAACTGTCTGCTATTTCAATGGCTTTGTATCATCTTATGTACTTTCCCAAAGACATTTTTTCAGATGCTTTTTTGTGTTGATTCCAAGTCAGTGTTACTTGCTATAAAAAAAATTTCAGTTCAAAAGTGAGACAAGAGCTCATAACTGAGAAATGTCATCTAATTCATTTTCTGATGTTGCGGGCACTACTATTACTTTCTGCCGGATTCCTCCTCATTGTGGTGTCTACTTTAATGAAAACGTTGACAGACTGGCAAAGTGCTGAGCAAAGCATGACAGTGGTTCTTACGGCATAGATGTTCCTTTGTCTGCTTGTGAGGGCTACAGCATGTTGCAAAATGCATGCTGGAAACACTTTAAAAAGACACTACAAGATATTACTGGTTTTTCCTGGGATGATGATGTAGCTGATTTATTATGTTTTGATGATATTAAATGCCGCAGTTCACATGAATATAGAAACGTTGCATCTCTTATCTACAAGTTTAAACCCAGTGCTTTTAGACCTAAATTTTCAAAATCCGCAACGTGTATTTGTGGCGAAACTATTACCATTCTTTTGTGTTTTTCGGCGAAAAACACAACCATGGGTCACAGATGAAATCTTGAATATGTGTGACAAAAGACGAGACCTGAAGAAGAGCAAGAACACTACAGGAGCAGTTGAGTACAGAGAAGTAAACAAGAAGATCAGGAGAGACATGAGGAAGACCAAGGAGGAATGGATAGAGAAACAATGTACAGAAATCGAAGAGAGCCTGACAAAGAATAATAGCAGAAGAGCATACCAGATTGTGAAAGAGCTCACCAAACAGAAACAGGCAAGAGTCAGTAACATCCAGGACAAAGAAAGGAATTGCCTAACAGAAAAGAAGGAAATCGTTGGCAGATGGACGGAATACTGTTCCGAACTCTACAATCATCAGACGCTAGGCGACCCCAGCGTACTTGCAAGCCAAGCCTCATCGAATAAAGACAACTTCCCAATTCTACGCGAGGAAGTAGAAGTAGCAATTAGATCGCTGAAGAAAGGAAAATCAGCAGGAATCGACAACATCCCAGCAGAGCTGATCCAACACGGGGGAGAAGCAGTGACAGACATCCTTACAAGTATCTGCAACAAGATCTGGCAGACCGGAGAGTGGCCTACACCATGGACCCAATCACTCATCATCACTCTCCCCAAGAAAGAAAATCTCCAGCAGTGCCAAAACTACAGGACAATCAGCCTCATAAGTCATGCCAGTAAAGTCATGCTGAAAGTGATCCTGAACAGACTGAAACCACAGGCAGAAGAGATCATCGCCGAAGAGCAGGCCGGTTTCCGCCCAAATAGAAGCACCAAAGAACAGATATTCAACCTGAGGGTTCCGTGTGAGAAATACAGCCAGCATCAATAAGACATCTTCCACGTCTTCATTGATTTTAAGAAGGCCTTCGATAGAGTATGGCATGACGCTCTGTGGGCCACCATGAACAAATTCAACATGGGCCAGAAGCTGATCCACACCATCAAGGAACTCTACTCAAAGGCACCATGCAATACTCGTACAGGGCAGGGTAGGGGAATGGTTCCGTACCTCAGTTGGGGTCCGACAGGGATGTCTGCTGTCGCCGACACTGTTTAACATTTTCCTCGAACGCATCATGACTGACGCCTTGGAAGACCAAAAGGCACAGTCAACATTGGAGGGCGAACAATCCCCAAACCCTCAGTTTGCCGATGACATTGACGGTCTGCAGGAAATGAAGAGGAACTGCCAACCTAGTGAAGCAACTGGACGGAAAATCCTCACGATACGGCATGGAAATCAGGCCCGAAAAAAACCAAACTCATGTAAAACAGTGCCCAGCAATCACCACCAAGATCACTCTTGGCGGAAAAGAACTGGAGCGTTGACCATTTCAAATCCCTTTGGGAGCCATCATAAGTGAGGGGGGATCGAAGACCAAAATCCTAGCAAGAGCGGCACAAACAGCAGCAGCAATGGCAAACTGAAGACCATATGGAAGACAGAAACATCCCTCTCGGAACCAAGGTAAAGTTACTAAACGCGCTAGTCACCTCAATCATGCTTTACGCATGTGAGGCATGGACACTGAACGTAGACCTACAAAGGGGGATCCAAGCAGTAAGAAATGAGATGCCTCAAGGCTCCTTGGCATCTCATACAAGGACCATGTCACCAACAATGAAGTCCGCAGAATGATCACTCAACAAGTGCGGGGACTATGAAGCCCTTTACTGACCACGGCGAAAAAGAGGAAACTCAGATGTATGGCCGTAACACGCTCAGAAGGACTTGCAAAGACCATCCTGCAAGGAACAGTCCAGGGGAAGAAAAGGGACGTGGCAGACAGAGGAGAAAGTGGGCCGACGACATCCGTATTGGACGGGGAGGACTTCAGTGTCACCCAGGCCCTCGCCCACGACCGCGCTAAGTGGGCCAGCTGGCCCCGTTCGTTTCACCATGCAGCCCCCATACGACCCTGGCGGGTTACGGGACCAGTGAAAAGTGAGTGAACGTTTTTTTATAATGTTGAGATCTAAATTATGTCCCCCTTGAGCAAATAGTTAAAGTCACATCTTTAATAAAGATATTGAAATTGTTATTAACTCATAGTCCTATTATCAGATACCTATAGTACATTGTATTTTACCTAGCTGTAGAAATTGCAAAGTAGATGTGCAAAGTTAGTGTTTGAGCTGTTATTTCAATCTTTTCGAAGTTCTTATTTACGCTTTAACTTATTCATATTTGTCAGTTGCCGAGGATTAGCTATATGCATCCCCCCTACACACACGCACACACACACACACACACACACACACACACACACACACACACTCACACGCGTGTGCGTGCGTGCGTGCGTGTATCTTGTGTGTATGTGAGCGTGTGTTTAATTTATTTTATTATTAATTGTTCAGACTATGGTTGTTTGCAAGTCATAGGCTACAAGATCATGTGCCAGCATACACACACTTAGAGCAACACTGAAACATGGTTTTCATTCTCTCCTCTCTCCTGCGTTCCCTGAACTAATGCCTTGGAACACGGCACTGAAGTTGGTCAGGCTGGTCAACTTCATCCTGGCGTAGCCCAGCCCTCGCCAGGACAGAGTGCATGCTGGGGATGATACGTTTCCTTACTCCAACAAACACTGACATGAGGTATGGATCTTTAACATGCATATTAATGCCCATCTTCTGCATGCGTGTATACACAAAGGACCTGAGGTATGGACTTTAACATGCATATTAAGCATCTTCTGCAAGCGTGTTACACAAAAGACATGAGTATGGGATCTTTAACATGCATATTAATGCGATCTTCTGCATGCGTGTATACACAAAGGACCCAGGTAAGGGATTTAACATGATATTAATGCATCTTCTGCATCGTATACCAAAGGACCTGGTAAGGGATCTTTAACATGATATTAATGCGATCTTCTGCATGCGTGGGATACACAAAGGGGCCTGAGGTATGGATCTTTTACTTTCATATTAATCGATCTTCTGCATGCGTGTATACACAAGGGCATGGGGAAGGGATCTTTTACATGCATATTAATGCGATCTTCTGCATGCTTATACACAAAGACCTGAGGTAAGGGATCTTTAACATCATTTAATTGCGATCTTCTGCATGCGTGTATACACAAAGCCTGAGTAGGGGTCTTTAACATTTTCATATTAATGCGATCTTCTGCAGCATACACAAGACCTAGTAAGGGATTTTAAATCATATTAATGCGATCTTCTCATCGGGATACACAAAGGGCCTGAGTATGGGATCTTTAACATGCATATTAATGCGATCTTCTGCATGCGTGTATACACCCAAAGGACCTGAGGTAAGGGGTCTTTAACATGCATATTAATGCGATCTTCTGCATGGTGTATACACAAAGGACCTGAGTAAGGGATCTTAACTGTATTAATGCGATCTTCTGCATGCGTGTATACACAAAGGACCTGAGGTAAGGGATCTTTAACATCATATTAATGCGATCTTCTGCATCGTGTATACACAAAGACCTAGGTAAGGGATCTTTAACATGCATATTAATGCGATCTCTGCATGCTTTAACAAAGGACTGAGTAAAGGGATCTTAATGATATTAATGCGATCTTTGCTGCTGTATAACAAAGACCTGAGGTAAGGGATCTTTAACATGCATATTAATGCGATCTTCTGCTGCGTGTATAAAACAAAAGGGCCTGAGGTATGGATCTTTAACATGCATATTAATGCGATCTTCTGCATGGTGTATACACAAAGGACCCGAGGTAAGGGATCTTTAACATGCTATTAATGCGATCTTCTGCATGCGTGTATACACAAAGGACCTGAGGTAAGGATCTTTAAAAATGCATATTAATGCGATCTTCTGCATGCGTGATACACAAAGGACCTGAGGTAGGGATCTTTAACCATGCATATTAATGCGATCTTCTGCATGCGTGTATACACAAAGGACCTGAGGTAAGGGATCTTTAACATGCATATTAATGCGATCTTCTGCATGCGTGTATACACAAAGGACCTGAGGTAAGGGATCTTTAACATGCATATTAATGCGATCTTCTGCATGCGTGTATACACAAAGGACCTGAGGTAAGGGATCTTAACATGCATATTAAATGCGATCTTCTGCATGCGTTTTATACACCCAAAGACCTGAGGTAAGGGATCTTTAAAATGCATATTAATGCGATCTTCTGCTCGTTATATCACCCAAAGGACCCGAGGTAAGGGGTCTTTAACATGCATATTAATGCGATCTTCTGCATGCGTGTATACACAAAGGACCCGAGTAAGGGGTCTTAACATGCATATTAAAGCGATCTTCTGCATGCGTGTATACACAAAGGACCTGAGGTAAGGATCTTTAACATGCCATATTAATGCGTCTTCTGCATGCGTGTATACACAAAGGACCTGAGGTAAGGGATCTTTAACATGCATATTTAATGCGATCTTCTGCATGCGTGTATACACAAAAGGGCCTGAGTAGGATCTTTAACATGCCATATTAATGCGATCTTCTCATGCGTGTATACACAAAGACCTGAGGTAGGATCTTTAACATGCATATTAATGCGATCTTCTGCATGCGTGTATACACAAAGGACCCGAGTGGCGGTATTTGAACTGCCTAATAGACTTTAACACCTTTACCAAAGGAAACCCGTGGAAGGGTTTAACAGAATTAAAGGCCTGCAATTAAAAAAACCTGACCCCTGGACAGCGGTCCTTTAAAATTGCCGTTAGGATGATAGGATAGATGATAAACCAAATTTATTAATGAGTTGTTATGATGTGATAAGGGGTGATGATTGATATTAAGACACCGACACACGGACACGCGGTGGACCACATATTACGATTTTTGTGGGTGATGACGGCGATGATGATAAACGAGGGGGATGAGGAGATGAACGAGATTGAGATGAATATTAACAGACAATATGTGATGATGACGATAAAGACACAATGGTGATGGAAGACGCTGATGATGATCGAGATGATGTGACCGAAACAACACATTGGTTGAAAGACTTGAATTATATACAAAACAATTATAATGAGGAGGGTGGTGTTGTGAACATCATGATGATGACGACGACAACGATGATGAAAGATAAACGACGACGATGAGATGAAATGTGAGACGGGCGAAGACAACGACGACGCGACATGATGAGATGACGTGACGACAGATGATGATTAAAGACGACGATGATTTTTTGATCATAAGACATGATGAAATGACAACAACATGATGATGATTGATGGTATGGATGTGAAAGATGATATGGAGATGATATGATGAAAAAAAAGATAATTAATTACACACGCAAAAGACAAACACATACGACAATGAAAGGGAATTGTTCTTGAAGAGCACAAGGTGTCATGACTTCACACAAATTTGATACATCCCTTTCCTGTCGGAGGGGCCGGAACCACAGACGGTGAACGAATGCGTGTGTGACTGAAACAGGTGACTTGATATGTGGTGAGATAATATGGGATAAAATGGAGATATATTTTACACCAAGCAGACCCAATACGCATAAGGGACTTTTTCCCTGAGCACCAAGGTGACAGACTTTAAAATGCAAAACCAATCCTCCATCAGGGACGGATCCCCAAGGTACTTTGGTCCAATTTAAAGGGATGATAAGGGACTGGATCCAAGGTCTGGATCCCAAGGGAGATCCTGGGTGACTTTTCCTACTGATCCAAGTGAGTCCCTCCCGGGGATGTTCCAAGGGGACTGCATCAAGGGAAATCCTGGGACTGCCTCCAGGTATTCAATCCCAAAGGGCCTCATTCAAGGTCACTGATCCAAAGGTAAATTGTTCAAAAAGGGGACAACAAGGTACCTGGCACCAAGGGAATATCTCCAGGGGGTGATTTTTACTCATCCCAATATAAAAAATTTTAAGGGGACGCATTTAAGGTGACTATCACCCCGGTGACTGTCCCGGGACTTCCAAGGTACTAACAACAAGGGGCTGGACCAATAAAATTAAAGGGGGACTGGCATCTAAGGTGACTGGCATTCAAGGTAACTAACATCCAAGGTGACTAACATCCAAGGTGACTATCATCCCAGGTGACTGGCATCCAAGGTGACTAACATCTAAGGTGACTGGCATCCAAGGTGACTATCATCCCAGGTGACTGGCATCCAAGGTGACTAACATCTAAGGTGACTGGCATCCAAGGTAACTAACATCTAAGGTGACTGGCATCCAAGGTAACTAAAATCCAAGGTGACTGGCATCCAAGGTGACAAACATCTAAGGTGATAGGTATCCAGAGGACTAGCATCCAAGACAGTTGTTTTTCCTGTGACTCACGTTGATAGATCGCCTCACCAGTGTAAGAAGATGGTTAAAGCTCCTATTTATTTATCACCTTTGTCAAGGAGATGGCTAAAGCTCCTATTTATTTATCACCAGTGTCAGGCAGATGGTTACAGCTCCTATTTATTGATCACCAGTGTAAGGAGATGGCTACAGCTCCTATTTATTTATTACCAGTGTAAGGAGATGGCTACAGCTCCTATTTATTTATCACCAGTGTAAGGAGATGGCTACAGCTCCTATTTATTTATCACCAGTGTAAGGAGATGGCTACAGCTCCTCTCTATTTATCACCAGTGTAAGGAGATGGCTACAACTCTTATCTATTTATCACCAGTGTAAGGAGATGGCTACAGCTCATATTTATTTATCACCAGTGTCAACGAGATGGCTACAGCTCCTCTCTATTTATCACCAGTGTAAGGAGATGGCTACAGCTCCTATTTATTTATCACCAGTGTAAGGAGATGGCTACAGCTCCTATTTATTTATCACCAGTGTTAGGCAGATGGCTACAGCTCCTCTCTATTTATCACCAGTGTCAAGGAGATGGCTACAGCTCCTATTTATTTATCACCAGTGTCAAGGAGATGGCTACAGCTCCTATTTATTTATCACCAGTGTAAGGAGATGGCTACAGCTCCTATTTATTTATCACCAGTGTCAAGGAGACGGTTACAGCTCCTATTTATTTATCACCAGTGTCAGGCAGATGGCTACAGCTCCTATCTATTATGTCTTTGTTCATGGAGGATGTCTTTCCATAAGCTCCAGTTCTGTTTATATTTTTCCCCAGAGTCAGAGTGATGAGGGTTGTGTGTGGGGTTTTCTCCTGGACAAGAGAAGAGAAATGACGGCAGAGTCTTTGCACAGGTCCCCCACAGCAGTCAACGTCTACAGACAGATGTTGGGATCAGCCTGAGAGCTTGCAGAAGTCAGCAACAGACTGGCAATTGAGGATGGAACTTTTTTCATTCATTTATTTATTTGAGAATGTCAGTATCAGGAAATGATCGACTTCGACTTAGGTCACGAGACAGGACAAGGCAAGGCAAGTCAAAGCAAGGCAAGACAAGACAAGGCAAAGTTAGACAAGGCAAAGCAAGCCAAGGCAAAGAGAGACTGCAAGGCAAAGCAAGACAAGGTAAAACAAGGCAAGACAAAGCGAGGCAAGGCAAAGCAAATCAAGGCAAGGCAAAGAGAGAAGGCAAGGCAAAGCAAGACAAGGTAAAACAAGACAAGGCAAGGCAAGACAGACAATGACTACATTTACAAACACAGCTGCAGGCAAGACTACTCACTCGGCGAGAGGATATGTGCAGACAAAGTTGCTTTGGCAGGAGAATATACGACACGGTTCACCTGACGTGCATATAGGTAGGGGCTGGCCACGTCTGTGGCGCTCTTTCCCTCCTGCCTACAACGCCAGACAGAAACAAAGGGACTGGCTGTTGATGTCTTCCTGGACAAGGCAGGCTGGAGGCTGAAGCTTTTGAAGGAAAGACCAAGGACACAGCTTATTTTTCTTTTCTTTTCTTTCTTTTGTGCTGTCTCATCTTCTGTGACTTTTCTGTCCTACTGATCCCACACTGCTCATTTCAGATTCCTGAGTTGCTGTCTGAGTGTTTGACGATGAAGAAGAATTTCTGACACCCCCCCCCCTCCCCCAGTTATACCCAGGATTGACATGTAACATCTTCACATCAGAGTCACAAGTCCAGTGAAGACGGCAGCCTGACACCGTGTGTGTGAAGTTGTGTCTGAACATGTTTGGGATTATCTGTGTGTGCGCGCGCGCGCGCGCGCTGTGTGTGTGTGGTGTGTGTGTGTGTGTGTGTGTGTGTGTGTGTGTGTGTGTGCGTGTGCGTGTGTGTGTGTGTGCGTGTTTATTCTTTTATTTCGAGGATATGGAATAAGCGCTCAAGTGCTTTTCTTCAACCAGTCTCCGTGTGTATGCAGTTTTGTAAATTTTGTCATCCACTTCCACCGGCACACAATGACCTACTCTTTTGAAAAGTAGAACGGGTTTAACGTGTGCACAAGATGTGTGTGTGCGTGCGTGCGTGTGTGTGTGTGGGGGGGGGAGAGAGAGAGAGTGAGAGAGAGAGAGAGTTTTAACATCTATCCACTAAAAAGTAATTTTAGACTGGTGTGTGTGTTATGTGTGTGTGGGCGGGTTGTTGTCGTGTGTGTGTGTGTGTGTGTGTGTGTGGTGTGTGTGTTGTGTGTGTGTGGTAGGTAGTGTGTGTGTCGTGTGTGTTTGTAAGTATCCACAATAATTTAGTGTGTGTGTGTGACTGTGTGTGTGTGTGTGTGGTTGTGTGTGGTGTGTGGTGTGGATGACTTCACACAAGTACTGCAGAGATGGAGGACACCAGACAACACTGAGAAACAGTAGTTAATGGTCAACATCTTAAATTTTCCGCAGCTGGATGTTTGCGATGCTTTGCTGCTGCTGTGTGTTGTTGCTGTTGTGTTGTTGTTGCTGTTGTTGTGTGTTGTTGTCTGCTGTTGTTGTTGTGTTTGTTGTTGTGCTGTTCGTTGTTGGCTGATCTGTTGTTGTGTGCTTCTGTTGTGCTGTTTGCATGTTTCTGTTGTTGCTGCTGTTGTTGTTGCTTTTTGCTGTTTTGTTGTTGCTGCTGTTGTTGTTGCTGCTTGCTGTTGTTGCTTTTGCTTTTGCTGTTCTGTTGTTGCTGCTGTTGTTGTGCTTTGCTTT
This sequence comes from Rapana venosa, assembly GCA_028751875.1. NCBI lineage: Eukaryota > Metazoa > Mollusca > Gastropoda > Neogastropoda > Muricidae > Rapana > Rapana venosa. The sequence goes on along the minus strand of CM054165.1, from coordinate 24,981,722 downwards.
GCTGTTGTTGCTGCTGTTGTTGTTGCTTTGCTGTTATTGTTGCTGTTGCTTTGTTGTTGCTGTTTGTGCTGCTGCTTGTTGTTGCTGCTTTGTTGTTGCTTTTGTTTGTTGCTGCTTTGTTGCTGCTGCTTTTGTGTGTTGCTGTTGTTGTTGCTGCTTTGACGTTGTTGTTGCTGTTCTTGCTTGCTGTTGCTTTAGCTCTGTTGTTGTTGCTTTTGTTGTTGTCGTTGTTGATGTTGTTGTTGCTGCTGTTGCTGGTTGTCACGCCTTTACGTTGCTGATACCCAAAGTGATGCCTGTGGTGACCTGGAACCAAGAGGAGGAGAGACTCTCTCTTTCTGGTATGGGCTTTTTTTCTTTTCCCTCACTGGAGCTGAAAGGGAAAGAGGTCTGTTTGTGTCTGACCTTGCCTTTCCTTTTTTTCATACTGACGGAAAGGGGATGGCGGAGCCTAGTGGTTAGAGTGTTGAGGAGCCCCTGATCTGAATGCCGGGATTTGAGCCACCATGTCGCCATCCTTTTGAGGGGATGTTGCCGCGGAGTTAACATCAGTTCCACTCCACTCCCCCAAAAGTTCTTTGGGTGACACTATATACCATTACCCTGTGTGAGCGAACGCACATCCTCAAAACATGTTTGAAATCATCGTACCTTTTAGAAGAGTAGGCCATAGCGTGCTGGTTTGTTTCTTTTATTTATTTTTTTTATTCTTTTACTTCGAGGATAATAAAACAAGCATTCGTGTGCTTTTTTTTACATTTACTCCCTGTGTGTATGCAGTTTTGTCAATTTTGTCATTCTTTCCCACCACTGGCTGGAATAGATGAAAATTTTTAAACGCATGAACAATGACGTCATGTTTGGACATTATCTCTGAAATCGGAATGCCGCTACCTTAATGGCGGTCAAACAGATGGATATGGAAAAATCTGACATTGGGGAATCTAAGAGGTCTAGCTGAGGAACACACAAAACGAAAACACTAAAACAAGTCAAGCCATAACTCAAACCAGAATTTTTTTAAAAATTAGTCCTCTTTTTATTTCAAGCATGTAAAACACTAACTCTGATCTGACTGTGAAATATTTTATTGTCAAGGTTAACAAACTCTTCAAAAGAAAAGCCTCATTTGTAGTAAACAGCATAGAACTCAAATACTTATAATTATCAATAATGATATTTTGTTTTTGCAATATAATGCTACACAAGGAGTGCTTGAAACAAAAGAGACAGACATTTTGTAATAGCAACCGGAAAACAAAAGAAAACTACAGCTGAGTCCCTTGAAGGAAAGACACTGCTTGTTTTAAACATGTTTGATTCGGAAATCAATATAACAAAATCATACAGCACGTCATCTTGATCAACAACAAGCTTACAGCTTAAACCATGCTCAATCTGATGGAGGTATTAATGAAACAAACGAATGCAATGACATTTTACAAACAGCAAATCCAAAAAGGATACTGAAATATTATCAATTGTAGATAACATCATCACAGTCACAATGGCACATCCAAAAAGTAACCAAGCAAAGACAGAAGCAAAAGAATGAATGGGTGGTCTAGAGGTAACCCACCTGCCTGGAAAACGAAAATTTCCCTGTCGGAAGTGTGTAGTGGTTCAATCCCCGTTTAGACCCGAAACATTTCCCCCATCCATTGGACCATGAGTGGTGGTCTAGGTGCTAGTCCTTCGGATAAACAGTGTGTTACACATAATTATTTAGCGCACGTAAAATAAAATAAAAACACGGCAACAAGAGAGTTGTCTCTGGCAAATTTCTGTAGAAAAAAATCACTCTGATAGGGAAACAAGTACAGGTGCAGACAGGAAAAGAAAAAAAATGGGTGGCACTGGTCTTGTGGTGGCGCGCTCTTCTGGGGACAGCAACCCGAATTTCATGCAATCTGCCGTGAATTAAAGAAGTATAAAATAAAATACAAAAATCAAAATAACTAGCTCTGAGATACAACAACAAAACTGTAAATAAATCAAATCTGGTTAAATCAATTACATGTCAACTAATCGTACCAACAACATAATAATAATGATAATGATATAAAAAGCGATATCAACATGAAAATACTACACATCATCAGAGACAATAACAACAAACATAAACATGGCCAGTGAGGACGAAAGGATGAGGAGCAGAAAGGTGAGGAAAAGAGGTGTGGGGGGGGGGGGAGATGGAGAGAAACACACACACACACACACACACACACACACACACACACACACACACAGGGAGTGAAAACTTGAAAGAGAGAGGAGAGAGAGTTGAATCGACTTGAATGAATTTTATTTAAAGAGGCTATGGCATAAGCAAACATGTTTTTTACAACCAGCCCCCTGGGCAAAGGAACAATAAACAACAACAAAACCACAGAGAAAGACAGCAGCAGACAGACAGACAGACAGAAACTGCTTCCAGATTTGAGGACAAACAACAGAAGAGAATCAATCCTGCAGATAGATACCTGACTCACTTTCTGTGGTGGATGTGGCTGGACTACTCAGGCAGTCAGAGAAAGAATGGACAATGTCACACTGCATGTGGATGCCTTGGTTGGTATTAAAAAACAACTGTGGACATCACCTGAAAGGAAAATAATCCCATAACAAGCTGGAATAGAACAGTTATTGTGATAATGTTATCACTAGAAAGGGGCGGGGCTTACACCTGGTGATTGACAACAGACAAAGACTTGGCCCCATTGACAAACTGCCAGCTGGAATACCACAGCTGAGGTGATGATGCTGTTAATGGAAAGGGGCGGGGCTTACACCTTGTGACTTGGCAAGAGAAAATAGGGAATAAAAAAGAATGTGTTGTGAAATTGTGTATGGAAATTTTCTTCATTTTCATTTATTTCATTTTATTCTTGCATTTTGAGGATAATTGAACAAGCACTCATGTGGTTTTTTTACATACAGTCCCCCTGTGTATGCAGTTTTGTTAATGTTGTCATGGTTCCCACAGGCACACAATGGCCTACTCTTCCTAAAAGCGTAAGGGATTTTAACATATAGGTAAGATGTTCTGCATGGGTTGGCACAGGGGACCAAAGTTTATAGTCTCATCGGAAGGACTTTTGGGGAGATTGGAGTCGGCACTGATGTTAACTCCAGAGGTAAAATCATCAGGCCGCCGCAGGGCCACCAGCCAGAGGGGCCCTGCACTGCTGCTGGATCACTTTGGTGGTGTTCAGTGGTGCCTGTTCTGAGCTAACATACGCAGGACACCACCTACAATTATTGTTACCAGCCGCCATGGCGCAGTGGTTAGCGCCTTGGGTTACGGACTGGAAGGTCGCGGGTTCGAATCCCATAAGAGTCATAGGGTTTTTTCGGACTCCGGCCGGCTCCTACCCAGAGTGAGTGTGCTGTGGGCTCAGTGGGAAGACTGGGACCACACAGTTGAGCTTCATCCACTTAACGGATGCGAATTTGAGAGTGTTGCTCAAATTACCTGACCATCACTGCAGGTGTCTGTATCTCTCGGGCCCGGTTGACGCCGGGATATATTATGATAGTAAGCGTAGAGTACAACCCTGTCAAGTAGTCTCAAAGCATATGCACTTCCACAGCAGCATCATTACGTCATCCTCATTGTCATTGATCATCATGCAATTAAAAAAAATTGCCTCTGATTCGGTGGTCCCAGTTTCTCTGGTCTCATGGTGACCTCAGATTCGGTTTGCCCATACACTTCCATACACTTCTGTGCCTGTGGAGAGCTTGTGTCAAAAGCCTTTGGGGTTGGAGGTTCGCGGGGGACGGTCGTTGGAGGGACGTTGTGGTGGTTGCCACCTCGGGTGGGCAACTTACTCAGTCTGGCTCCGCGACTGAGCTAATACTGTCGTTAGTAGGGGGCTTAGTAGGTGGTGTCCTGCGTATGTTAGCTCAGAACAGGCACCACTGAACACCACCAAAGTGACCCAGCAGCAGTGCAGGGCCCCTCTGGCTGGTGGCCCCGCGGCGGCCTGATGGTGATTGGCTCCCTGTGAACCTCCGACTCTGAGGATGAGACATTACAAATCTGGGTTTGGCTGTGGCCGGGAGATTGGAATGAGCGGCGTGGGAACAGCAGGACGGGGGACGTCACAGAAGATGAGGCAGCCAAAAAAAAAAAAAAAAAAAAAAAAAAATTATTGTTGATATTTAAATGCCATTCCTCTATAGATTGCTGAGGGCAGTATGACATGAATGATTTTCTCTAAAGCCACTTTGATTAGGATGAAATAAGTTATGTTTAGTAAAGTGTGACAGAAGATGTTGCTTTAAATGCTTTTCTAAAGGTTTAGATAAGATAGATAGAATCGAAATAAGTCGATAGTTGGAAGGGTCATTTGGATCTCCAGATTTTAGAACAGGTATAACTTTGGCATCTTTAAACATTTGAGGATAGCAACTTTTTTCAATACAGAGTTTATAGATATACGTAAGATGTTCAGAGATTACTTGCGCGGAAATCTTCAAAATTTTGCTGTCTAAATTATCTAAACCACGGGAGCTTGTTTGCTTTTTAATGAACACAATTCCTTATGCACTTCATGCACACCAATATATTTGAAGGACAGCTTAGACTTTATTGACTTGGAGTTACAAAATTCCTGTAAAAGAGGTAAGTTGTCAGGCGGTCAATGTTTACAATTTTTTCTGCAATAGAACAAAAGAGTTTATTGATCTTTTCTGCAGATAGACCCATACATGATGAAGCACATGATGAAGATGATTTACCGGCGAACTGATTAATTGCTTTCCAGAGAGACTTTGTGTCCTTCTTAGATGATATTAACTCACTAAAATATTTCTTTTTTGCAATTTGTTTCATAAATGTCACTTTATTACGCTGCTCCTTAAATTTTTCATCGTTTCCTGTTGATTTTAATAAGTTATCTTGGACAGCTATGGCTTCAGTGATTTCATTAGTTAACCAGGGTGGTTTATCTCTAGCTTTTACAGGTTTGATTCTAAGAGGGGCATGACTATCAAAGATTGACGAAACGATACTATATCAAATTTCAAGTGCTTTGTCTGGGTCAGTAAACTGATAAACATTAGAGAAGTTTGCTTTAAATAAGTCGGACAAAACATTGTCTGCATTAAACGTTCTATAGCTGCGAAAAGAAATGTTATTGTGTTTGCATCTGGGTATTTCAGCACCTTTTTTAGACCATGTAATACATACAGGTTCAGAATCAAACTCCCAAGAAAGACATCCTTGTTGTGCAAGGTGACTGAAACGCCAAGGTAGGAGAAGATGCATGGAAAGATTGGGAGGGCGTTTGTGGGCCACATTGTAATAACTAATCAAATGAAAGAGGCTTGTGACTCCTGGAGTTTGCCAGTAACAACCACCTCCAGCTAGTGAATACACTTGGCCCACACAAGAAATCCAGAAAATGGACATGGCATAGCCCAAATGGAGAACACCACAACCAAATAGATTACATCATGGTGAAAAGACGGTTTCAGTCTAGCGTTAACATCACACAGACACGAAGTTTTCCAGGAGCAGACATAGGGAGTGATCATGATCTTGTGATGATGACTTTCCGACTACGTCTCAAGAAAATCCACAAGCGGAACAACATCAGGATTAAATTTGACCTTCACAAGCTGAAGGACCCAGAGGTATTAGAAATTTTTCAAGCAAGGATAGGTGGAAAGTTTGCAGCACTTACTGTGATAGACTCAGACATAGATACACTGACGAATAGTTTCAATACAGCAGTGACTGAAACAGCAAGCGAGCTGCTTGGCAAACACCGACCAGTCAAAAAACCATGGGTCACACCTAACATCCTACAACTATGCGACAAGCGTAGAGAGTTGAAGAAAAAGAAAAATGAAACAAAAGAAAGAGCATAACAATATAGGGCAGTCAACAAAAGAATCAGGAAGTCGATGACGGAGGCAAAAGAGAAATGGACCAGTGACCAGTGCCAAGACATTGAAGAGAACATCAAGAAAAACAATAGCAAGAAACCATATCAGCTGGTGAAAGACCTGACTAGCACAAAACAGGGAAAAGGTTTAACAATCCAAGACAAAAATGGGAAGTGTCTCACTGACGACCAGGATATTCTGAACAGATGGACAGAATACTGCTCCGACCTGTATAACTATAGAACCGCAGGAGATCCAGAAGTCCTTAATGTACCTGCAAGCAAAGACACAGATAGTCACCCTATCCTCCGAGAAGAAGTGGAAACAGCAGTCAGATCGCCGAAAAAGGGGAAGTCAGCAGGGGCTGACAACATTCCAGCTGAGTTGGTTCAAGCTGGAGGGGAAGCCATGATCAGCGCCCTACTAAGAATCTGCAACAAGATCTGGCAGACAGGAAAATGGCCAACACCATGGACACAGTCACTCATCATCACCCTCCACAAGAAAGGAAATCGACAACAATGCCATAATTACCGCACAATCAGCCTCATATGCCACCCAAGCAAGGTCATGCTGCAGATAATATTGAATAGACTGAAGCCACAAGCAGAGACCATCATTTCTGAGGAACAAGCAGGTTTCAGAGCAGGGCGCAGCACAACAGAACAGATATTCAACCTCAGAATACTATGTGAGCGGTACCTTCAACATCAACAAGACCTTTACCACGTATTTATCGATTTTAAGAAGGCATTTGACAGGGTGTGGCATGCAGCTTTGTGGGCAACAATGAATTTGTACAGCATCAATGCAAACCTGATCAGAGTCATCAAACAGCTGTACAGCGAGGCCACCAGTGCAGTGTACTACAACAACAACATTGGAGAATGGTTTCGAACAACAGTTGGAGTAAGGCAGGGCTGTCAACTCTCACCCACTCTTTTCAACATCTTCCTTAAGAGAATCATGGCTGATGCACTGGAACATCATGAAGGATCAGTCAGCATTGGTGGCAGAACGATCACAAACCTCCGCTTTGCAGATGACATTGATGGAATAGCAGGATCAGAAAAAGAGCTTGCCAGCCTAACTGAACACGTGAATAAAGCCTCCAAAACATACGGCATGGAAATCAGTGCAGAGAAGACCAAACTGATGACTAATAACACCAACGGCATTAGCACTGATATCAGGGTTAATGACCAGAAGCTGGAAACAGTTCAAAGCTTCAAGTACCTGGGAGCCATTGTATCAGACCAGGGATCCAAGCCAGAAGTAGTATGCAGGACTGCACAGACAATAACAGCTTTGTCAAAACTAAAACACCATCTGGAGAGAATAAAAAATATCTCACTTATCTCCAAGATCAGACTAATGCGCTCCCTTGTCATATCCATATTTCTGTATGCCTGTGAATCATGGACCCTGACTGCAGATTTGGAGAGAAGAGTACAGGCGGTGGAGATGAGATGCTTTCGGAGACTCCTTGGCATCTCCTACAAAGACCACATAAGCAACGAAAGCGTGCATAACAGAATCCAGCAAACCATTGGACCCTATGAGAACCTTCTAACGATCGTGAAAAAGCGTAAACTTAAATGGTATGGGCATGTCACAAGATCCAAAGGACTTGCAAAGACAGTTTTACAAGGCACTGTCCAAGGAGGAAGAAGAGGCAGACCAAGGAAGAGCTGGGAGGATAACATCAGCGAATGGACAGGCCTAGAACTCAACAAAACCCTGAGAAAGGCAGAACAGAGAGAGGAATGGAGGGAACTGGTTGTTGAGTCTTTGAGGGTGCCCCCACGGTCGTTAGACTACGGGACAGATAGATAGATAGATAGATTGAATACATACAGGATAGTGATCGCAGTGTTTCTTGATAGCCTCTGACTGCATTCTCCTTGGAAATATCATTGGATTTTTCTGAAGGGACAACTGCCTTGAGTTCAATGTCAGTTTCGTCACTGAAGCTGCTAAGAAGAGAGGATGTAGGGGTGAGTAGGATAGGCTGTAGAAGTCATATGTACAGGAGGAGAAAGCTGGATAGAATGATAAACATAGTCAAGGAAACAAATAGGACGAGCTATCAGCTGAGATTGCAAACTGTCAGTGTTACCATTCAGACAAAAATCGGACACAAGATCTCGGAGAAGTTCACATTCTTTTTTGTCCCACTGCCTGCAGTCATTGCCTTGACAGAGTAAGGTGCCTGTGCCCTCCTTTTTAAAGTATAGAGACAGGGTTATTCTTTTAGAGTCCTCCAGTAAATTCCAATGACTAATTTGCAGAGACCTGTGGGAAAGGGGTAGCTGATCCAGTTGGGAAGAGAAATAACATTGTCATCATCATCGAAATCAGTGAATTCAATTCTGACAAGTTCTTCTGCTACAGCAGAGTATCTGTAAAATAAGCTATTTCGCCATGCAGTTAGCTCTTTTCAGGGCAGGAGAAACGTTTTTAAATGGAGTCCAATATCGCCTGAAGTTTATTTTCCTTGACAGATGGAGGGTGTTCCATATTTGAAGGGAATCATCATTTTCATCACATCCACTCTTTCAATCACAGACATTGTCTAGTGGGATTGCTGCTTCAATTCATAGTTCTATAATTTCAATTCATCTTTTACAACATTCTTGTCAATTGGTGTTGATTTTCTTGATATAATAATATCAGTCGAAGAATTTAATTTTGTGTGGTGCATGTGTTCATCCTGATTTCAGCAATTCATGACCCTTGATAAACAACAACATAACCCCACTGTATAAGCTCAACTTGCACGTGCACAGAATAGGAACACATAGGGTGGACAAGGAACAGCTGTGTGATTACTGTTTATAATTTTTAAGTTCAAATGTTCTTCTTTAAGTTTACTAATTATTAATTAATTGGTTAGGCACCTTTGCAAAGTCTCTACCACACTCTGTCTTCACGGTCACATGCAACAGGGCTTCACACACCAGTTCACAAAAATTCACATCTTTTGATGACTTTGATCACCATCAAATTAAGTATTACTGAAGAGCCACGTCAAACAACCCACCATTCCAGGTCAGCAGAGAGAGAGAGAGAGAGAGAGAAGAGAGAGAGAGAGAGAGAGAGAGAGAGAGAGAGAGAGAGAGAGAGAGATTGGCATACAATAAAATTTATTGCTTTAAGCTGAAGAGCTCATACAGCAAGGCAGCCACAGGAGGTGATGTAATTACATAGCATGGAAACCATGGCATTGATCTTCATAATGTATAACCAAACACCACACCCTTTAATGTCCAGACCTGTCATGACAATCAGCCTTTCGTGCTTCAAGTCTCTGCCACACGCACTGTTAAAGGTAAAGGTGTCCCATAACTGATAAGGTCGTAGGGGAGCGAGGTGTCAGAGACTTCACTTCTCTAGGGCCAGCATAGTGAGAGCAGCATCCATCTCCTCTCCCTTGCTGTTTTATCTTCCCTAACCCTAAAGAGACAGGTACCCATTTACAGTTGGGTGAACTGGGGGACCGTACTGAAGCCAAGGCACAAACATTGGTTTATCTCTTTTGTTTGTTTGTTTTATTCAGTTGCTTGTATGGTTGGAGGTTTTTGTGTGTATGTGTGTGAAGGGGGGGGGGGAGGGGAAACAGTTGGTGTATCTTTTTATAAATGTTGTTTTGTCTTGGTTGTTTGTTTTGGTTTGGTTTTTCTTTGTTGCTTGTTTGTATTATGATGGATATATTTTCAAGATTTTTAATTGTTTGAATTGTATGGTTTAATATTTTTCAGGGGGTTTTGTTTTGTTTTTAATTCCATGTATGCATATGTTATTGTCTTTTCTTCTTTGATTTGTATGGTTTACCATTGATTAGGTTTTTATTCTACGTCTGCATATATATTATCTTTTTTTCTCGCTTTTTTTCTTTAGATAGATGGCTTGATGAAAAAAGCAAATGCACTGCTTATTCAATGTACCATTTGAAAATAAAAGTTTGACTTTGACTTGACTTTGACCCATCCAAGTGGTAACCACACTTGATGCTGCTTAGACGGGAAGCCTCAGTGGTCAGATCACTCCCTTTTCCCCAGCCAAGGTTAAGCAGCATCGAGTGTGGTTACCAATTGGATGGGTGACCTTGGCTTCAGTACGGACCCCCACTTCACCCAGCTGTAAATGGGTACCTGTCTCTTTAGGGTCAGGGAAGATAATGTAGCAAGGGCCAATGGCCTTTTTGTGAATAAATCTTTCAGTTGAGTTCTCTCTCTCATCCCCTCCCCCCCCCCCCCCCAACCTCCCCTCTCTCTCTCTCTCTCTCTCTCTCATCTCTCTCTCTCTCTCTCGCGCGCGCGCGCGCGCATGCGCGTGCGCGGGATAGCCTGGTGGTTAGAGTGATGGGCATTGTGATCGTGATCTGCTGACCCTGGTTCAAATCTTTTTCAGAAGGATTTTATCTCTGGAGTTAACATCAGTGCCGACTCCAATCTCCCCAAAAGTCCTTCCGATGAGACTATAAACTGAGGTCCCCTGTGCCAACCCATGCAGAACATCTTACCTACATGTTAAAATCCCTTACGCTTTTAGGAATGGTAGGCCATTGTGCCTGTGGGAACTATGACAAAATTGACAAAACAGCATACACAGGGGGGACTGTATGTAAAAAAGCACATGAGTGCATATTCAGTTATCCTCAAAATGCAAGAATAAAATGAAATAAATGAAAATGAAGAAAATTTCCATACACAATTTCACACACACATTCTTTTTTATTCCCTATTTTCTCTTGCCAAGTCACAAGGTGTAAGCCCCGCCCCTTTCCATTAACAGCATCATCACCTCAGCTGTGGTATTCCAGCTGGCAGTTTGTTAATGGGGCCAAGTCTTTGTCTGTTGTCAATCACCAGGTGTAAGCCCCGCCCCTTTCTAGTGATAGCATCATCACCATAACTGTTCTATTCCAGCTTGTTATGGGATTTGTTTCCTTTCAGGTGACGTTTACAATTTGTTTTCTTATAAAAGCCCAACCAAGGCATCCACATGCAGTGTGACATTGTCCATTCTTTCTCTGACTGCCTGAGTAGTCCAGCCACATCCACCACAGAAAGTGAGTCAGGTATCTATCTGCAGGATTGATTCTCTTCTGTTGTTTGTCCTCAAATCTGGTAGCAGTTTCTGTGTGGTGCTCTCTCTCTCTCTCTCTCTCTTACTTACTATGTATAGATGTTCATTTTATGACTTTAGCGATTTTTTTCTCCTTATTGTTTGAGTGTATTGACGTTGGGCTTTTTCTTTTTCATGGCGTTCAATTTGTACGAGTATATTCGAAAAGAATATTGATGGTGATCCTGTGCTGTCTCGAGAATTATATATTTAGTATTATCCTTGAAACACGCACACACACACACACACACACTCTCTCTCTCTCTCTCTCTCTCTCTCTCTCTCTCTCTCTCTCTCTCCCTGACCTTATATAATTGGCTTTTATCCCCCCCCCCCTTTTCTCCTCTTCCTTATTTTTATTGTATGAGTATACGGGTATTGAGTTTATTTCATTATCTTGACATATAATCTGCATGAGTATAATCAAAATTGGTGTTGACAGTGATGTGCACTGTCTTGAGAATTATATATTTTAGAGTTATCACTGAAACACACTCTCTCTCTCTCTCACTCTCTCTCTCTCTCTCTCCCTCCCTCTCTCTCTCTCTCTCTCACTATGACCTTATAGATTTGGCTGGTTGTTGTTTTGTTTTTGTTTTTCTTTCTTTCTTTTCTTCCTTGTTTTTATTGTGTGAGAGTATGGGTATTGAGGTTTTTATTTATTTATTTGATTATTAGTATTATTTTTATTATTATTTTTTTATATTATTATTATTTTTTATCATAACATATTTTTTGTCTAAGTAATCAAAATAAGTGTCAAAGGTGATCGTGTACTGTTTTGAGAATTATATATTTAGTACCATCTCTGACACACACACACACACACACACACACACACACACACACAACACACACACACACACACACTCTCTCTCTCTCTCTCTCTCTCTCTCTCTCTCTCTCTCTCTCTCTCTCTCTGTGTGTGTATTGTGGCCTAAGACCGATATGCAATTAATTCATTCTCTCTCTCTCTCTCTCTCTCTCTCTCTCTCTCTCTCTCTCTTCTCTCTCTCTCTCTCTCTCTCTCTCTCTCTCTCTTTCTCTTTCCTTCTATTGTTATTGTGTATTCTAATAAAGGGCATATTCATACTTTCGATTTTCAATATTATTTTGGACTTGTTGTCTGTACTTGAGCTCCAGTGAATCTCCTATTTTAATATCTTATTACCACGTGTAACAACTATGTGTACTATTCTACAATATGAAGGTGTTCAATTTTGTGATCTATAAGTTTGGCTTACTCTCTCTCTCTCTCTCTCTCTCTCTCTCTCTCTCTCTCTCTCTCTCTCTCTCTCTCTCTCTCTCTCTCGCTCTCTCTCTGTGTGTTGTTATTGCTGTGGTTGTTACTTTCTTCTTGTTGGTAATTTGTTTGGGTTTTTCGCTTGTTTGTTTTTTGTTTTGGTGTATGTATGTGGTGTGTGTGGTGTGTGTGTGTGTGTGTGTGTGTGTGTGTGTGTGTGTGTGTGTGTGTGTGTGAGTGTGAAGGGGGGAAGGTGCTATTTTTTTTTTTAATTGTTTTTGTTTGTTTGTTTGTTTGTTTGTTTGTTTGTTTGTTTTTTGGGGGTCTTATGGTTTTTTTTCATTTGTTTGTTTGTCGTTGTTGTTTTTTCTTGTTTTTTGTTTGTTTATTTGGAAGGGTGTTTTTGTCTGCTTTTTTGTTGTTGTTGTTGTTGTCTTTTTTTTGTGGTGGTGGGGGGGGGGGGTTCTGGGGGTATGTTTTTGTCTTTTGCTCGTCTGGGGTTGTTTGTTTGTTTGTATGTTTGTTTGTTTTTTTTCTTCTTCTCTCTTTTTCTTTAAAAAAAGTTTTTTTCCTTTGCTTCTTCTGCTTGAAAGTATGAGTACTGAGTGCATTTTTAAATGTGACCCCATGGGCGGGGACTGGATGTAAAAAAGCACATGAATACTTATTCATTATCCTGGAAAAAAAGATTTTGTTTCTATTACTTACAATGTGTAGATGTTCTTTTTATGACTTTATTGGCTTTTTCCCCCTCTTTATTATGTGAGTGTATGGGTATTGCACTTATTTTATTACCATGACATTCAATTTGCAGGAGCATAATTAAAAGTGTTAGTGTTGATCGTGTGCTATGTGAGTATTACATATTTAGTATTATCCCTGAAACACCCCCACCCACCCCACCCCCCACCCCCCACACACACGCTCAAACAAACACAAACACACACACACACACACACACACACACACACACACACACACACACACACACACACTCACTCACTCACTCACCCACTCATATTCTCCCTCAACGACTGTATAGTTTTAAATTTCTTCTTGGTTTGTTTCTTGTTTTTATTGTGTGGATGTATGGGTATTAAATTTATTTTTATCATGACATATAATTTGAAACGAGTATAATCTAAAATGAGTGTTGATGGGATGGCATACTGTTTTGGGATTTATATATTGGATATTATCTCTGAAATACACACACACACACACTCTCTGTCTCTGTCTCTCTCTCCTTTTATCGTCCTGCTTATAGTCATAGTATATCCTGATGAAGGATTCATATTTTTTATATTTTCAATACTTTATTGGACTTGCCTCTGTACTTAAGTTTTAATGAGTGCCCTATTTCAATATCTTATAATTATGTGTAACAAGCATGTGTACCATTTGACAATGTGTAGATGTTTATCTTTATGACTTATTAAGTTTGGTTGTGTTATTTTCTTGGCTTTGTTGTTGTTCTTGTTCTTGTTGTTGTTTGTCTGTTTTTCTCTTTTTTATCATCTTTTGTTGGTTTGGTTTTTTCTTCTCTTTTGTTTGTTTGTTTGTTTTGGTACGGTTTTTTGGGGGGTGGGGGTAGGGGTGGGGTATTTTTAGGATTTTCTTTTAATTGCTTGCTTTGGGGGGGGGGGAGGGTTGTTGTTGGGGGGGGGGGGAGGGTTGTTGGGGGGGAGCTGTTTTGAAAAGGGTTATTTCCCCTTGTTTTTATTGTGAGACTGTATAAGTATTGGGTTATTATTATTAAGATGTATCCCTAACGGGTGGGGACTGGATGTAAAAAAGCACATGTGTGCTTATTCATTATCCTCGAAATAAAAGAATTTGTCATTGTCATTGTCATTCTCTCTCTCTCTCTCCTCTCTTCTCTCTCTCTCTCTCTCTCTCTCTCTCTCTCTTCTCTCTCTCTCTCTCTCTCTCTCCTCTCTCTCTGTAATTTAGTTGTTGTTTATTGTTCCTTTGCCAAGAGGGCTGGTTGTAAAAAAGAATGTTTGCTTATGCTATACCCCTCTTTAAATAAAATTCATCAATTCAATCTCTCTCTTTCAAGTTTTGAAGGTTTTTCTCCCTGTGTGTGTGTGTGTGTGTGTGTGTGTGTGTGTGTGTGTGTGTGTGTGTGTGTGTGTGTGTGTGTGTGTGTGTGTGTGTGTTGATTCTCTCCATCTCCCCCCCCCCTCATCTCTATCCCTCACCTTTCTGCTCCTCATCCTTTGTCCTCACTGGCCATGTTTATGTTTGTTGTTATTGTCTCTGATGATGTGTAGTATTTTCATGTTGATGTCGCTTTTATTTTCATTATCATTATTATTATTATTTTGGAACGATTACTTGACATGTAATTGATATGACCAGATTTGATTTATTTACAGTTTTGCTGTTGTATCTTAGAGCTAATTATTTTGATTTTTGTATTTTATTTTATACCACTTTATCCCTCTTGTTGTTGGATTCTACAGAGCTAAACTGCCTGTAGATTTTGAATTCTTTGAAGGTTTTCTACCTCCATCTGACTTACTTTACTCCTAAGACAATTGTGTGTGTGCATGACAAGTTATCAAGCTGACATTTTGTCACAAGCTATTATGTCTTTGTACTTGCATTTAGGCGCAAGTTTATGTGTCTGGTCACCAGATGTCTTGTCATTGTCACTTATTTGTCACCAATCACAGGTAAAAATATGGTATATGTGATAAAACAGCAAATCCTGCATGGATTTGACAAAAGTTCAAGCATGTTAGTTTCGAATAAGGAAGTGATACCCAGCTGATGTGTTTACCAATAGTTATGCACAATAGTACTTCAAGGTTGTGTCACACAATGTCCCCATAGCACCTGTTGTTTTATGGTATGTCTCGAGGAGACAGAAGTTTTGTTTAACTATTTTTTCTTTTGAAAACGAGTCATATTCAATCAACATGTGACCTTTATACTGCAGTTCATATCTGCGTGTGCCACCACATGTTTGTTAAGTGTACACATTATTGTACATGACTGTCACACTGTCACCAGTGCCACAGCACAGGTGTGACAAATTCGAAACAATACAGAACTTCTGTAATCCTACAAAATTTTAATGTTGGTAGTCTCTAAAGTAGTCGTAGTAGTGGCACAGGGTCACATCACATCACAAAAAGCACAAATTATGGATGTGTGTGTGGGGGGGGGGGGGGGGGGGGGTGTACCCATTGCTCTCACCTGTCGAACCTTGGCAGACTGGAGACCTATTTTATTTTCCTTTTTGCTATTTTCATTATCAGCATATCTGTTCGTTTCTGCCATTACAGTTTCAAAGCAAAAGTGTGGCAACAATGAGAAAACAGTCAAAAGGCATCACGTTTTCAGGTGTCTACTCCCACAGACCGGCCAGGAGGTCAAATTTATCCACAGTCAGTGTGTGTAGCACAGGTCAGGAATGTGCCGTTTAGCACATTATTTTCAGGCTCACTCTTCTCCCTAACTGCAGCATTTCCTTCCTCCTCTTCCTCGTAATCCTTTAATATCAGACTCACTTAACAATTCTCATTCAAATGTTTCTACTTCCAAGACAATAACATTCAATTTATCATCTCGCTAATCAGATGAATCGTCTGCTACATTTTTTTTCGCCATGCTGCACCATTGAAAAGCGTTCCGGTTGCTGGCTGATATTTCTTCCTTCCCTCTTCCTGTGTGTGATGGAAAAATACTGCCCACGTGGCAGCACCAACTGTCGGCTGTGGTGGTATTGGAATCTAGCGGCAGCCTCCATTACTGTCGGCTGCGGCCGGATCAGGGACAAAAGGGTTAATTAAGTCACGCAGTCTGCGTGAAATTCGGGTTGCTGTCCCCCAGGAAGAGCACGTCACCACAAGACCAGTGCCACCCATTTTTTTTCTTTTCCTGTCTGCAACTGTATTTGTTTCCCTATCAGAGTGACTTTTTTCTACAGAATTCTCTTGTTGCCCTGGGTTTTTTACTCTTTTGTTTCTGTCTTTGCTTGGTTACTTTTTGGATGTGCCATTGTGACTGTGATGATGTTATCCACAATTGATAATATTTCAGTATCCTTTTTGGATTTGCTGTTTGTAAAATGTCACATTTTCCATGAACTCCTGTATTGCATTAGTTTGTTACATTAATACCTCCATCAGATTGAACATGGTTTAAGCTGTAAGCTTGTTGTTGATCAAGATGACGTGCTGTATGATTTTGTTATATTGATTTCCGATTCAAACATGTTTAAACAAGCAGTGTCTTTCCTTCAAGGGACTCAGCTGTAGTTTTCTTTTGTTTTCCGTTGCTATTACAAAATGTCTGTCTCTTTTGTTTCAAGCACTCGTTGTGTAACACTGTAATGCAAAAACAAAATATCATTATTGATAATTATAAGTATTTGAGGTCTATGCTGTTTACTGCAAATGAGGCTTTTCTTTTGAAGAGTTTGGTAACCTTGACAACAAAAATATTTGACAGTCAGACCAAAGTTAGTGTTTAACATGCTTAAAATAAAAAGAAGACTGATTTTTTTGAAAATTCTGGTTTGAGTTATGGCTTGACTTGTTTTAGTGTTTTCGTTTTGTGTGTTCCTCAGCTAGACCTCTTAGATTCCCCAATGTCAGATTTTTCCATATCCATCTGTTTGACCGCCATTAAGGTAGCGGCATTCCGATTTCAGAGATAATGTCCAAACATGACGTCATTGTTCATGCGTTTAAAAATTATCATCTATTTCCAACCAGTGGTGGGAAAAGATGAAATGATTGACAAAACTGCACACACACGGGGACTGGATTAAAAAAAAAACACATGAATACTTATTCCATTATCAAAGAAATAAAAGAATAAAATAAATAAAAAACCCAAACCAGCACGCTATGGCCTACTCTTCTAAAAGGTACGATGATTTCAAACATGTTTGCAGGATGTGCGTTCGCTCACACGGGGTAATGGTATATAGTGTCACCCAAAGAACTTTTGGGGGAGTGGAGTGGAACTGATGTTAACTCCGCGGCAACATCCCCTCAAAAGGATGGCGACATGGTGGCTCAAATCCCGGCATTCAGATCAGGGGCTCCTCAACACTCTAACCACTAGGCTCCGCCATCCCCTTTCCGTCAGTATGAAAAAAAGGAAAGGCAAGGTCAGACACAAACAGACCTCTTTCCCTTTCAGCTCCAGTGAGGGAAAAGAAAAAAAGCCCATACCAGAAAGAGAGAGTCTCTCCTCCTCTTGGTTCCAGGTCACCACAGGCATCACTTTGGGTATCAGCAACGTAAAGGCGTGACAACCAGCAACAGCAGCAACAACAACATCAACAACGACAACAACAAAAGCAACAACAACAACAGTAACAGCAACAACAACAGCAGCAACAGCAAAAGCAGCAACAACAGAAACTGCAAAAGGAACAGCAACAGCAGCAGCAACAGCAGCAACAACAGCAGCAGCAGCAGCATCGGCAACATCCAGCTGACGGAAAATGAAGATGTTGACCATTAACTGCTGTTTCCTCAGTCTTGTCCTGGTGTCCTCCATCTCTGCAGTACTTGTGTTGAAGGTCAGTCACACACACACACACACACACACACACACACACACACACACACACACACACACACACACACACACACACACACACACACACACACACACGAGCATGCACGCACGCACGCACACACACAGGAACGCACGCACGCACGTCCGCGGACAGACACACACACCAGTCTAAAATTACATTTTAGTGGATAGACGTTAAAACTCTCTCTCTCTCTCTCTCTCCTCTCTCTCTCTCTCTCTCTCTCTCTCTCTCTCTCTCTCTCTCTCTCTCACACACACACACACACACACACACACACACACACACACACACACACACACACACACACACACACACACACACACACACACACACACACACACACACACACACACACACGCTCGCGCGCGAACACACACAAACACACGAACACACACAAGTCTAAAATTACTTTTTAGTGGATAGACGTGAAAATTCTCTCTCTCTTTTCTCTCTCTCTCTCTCTCTCTCTCTCTCTCTCTCTCTCTCTCTCTCTCTCTCTCACACACACACACACACACACACACACACAGACACACACACACACCCCACACACACACACACACACACACACACACACACACACACACACGCTCGCGCGCGCGCGCGAACACACACAAACACACGAACACACACAAGTCTAAAATTACTTTTTAGTGGATAGACGTGAAAATTCTCTCTCTCTCTCTCTCTCTCTCTCTCTCTCTCTCTCTCTCTCTCTCTCTCTCTCTCTCTCTCTCTCTCTTACTCTCACGCACACACACACACACACACGCACGCACACACACACGAACACACACCCACATCTACACACACACGCACACACATACACACAGATCTTGCGCACACATTAAACCCATTCTGCTTTTCGGAAGAGTAGGCCATTGTGTGCCGGTGGGAACAGATGACAATTTACAAAACCGCATACCCACGGGGACTGGCTGTAAAAAAGCACATGAGTGCTTATTCCATTATCCTCGATATAACAGAATTTTTTTTTTAATGTTAAAAATAAAGAGTAGATCTTTGGGAGCGGATGACAAACGTTACAAAACTGCATACACACGGAGACTGGTTGGAGAAAAGCACTTGAATGCTTATTCCATTATCCTCGAAATAAAAGAATAAACACGCTCGCACGAACGCACGCACGATTGCACACACACACACACACACACACACACACACACACATACACACGGTGTCAGGCTGCCGTGGGGCCACCAACCCTTCACTGGACTTGTGACCCTGATCTGAAGATGTTACATGTCAATCCTGGGTATAACTGGGGAGGGGGGGGGGGGGGAGGAGGTAATCAGAAATTATTCTTCTTCATCGTAAAACACTCAGACAGTAACTCAGGAATCTGAAATGAGCAGTGTGGGATCAGTAGGACAGAAAAGTAACAGAAGATGAGACAGCACAAAAGAAAGAAAAGAAAAGAAAAATAAGCTGTGTCCTTGGTCTTTCCTTCAAAATCTTCAGCCACCAGCCTGCCTTGTCCAGGAAGACATCAACAGCCAGTCCCTTTGTTTCTGTCTGGCGTTGTAGGCAGGAGGGAAAGAGCGCCACAGGCGCCACAGACGCCAAAAACGTATATGCAGTCTACATTCAGCGTGTCGCACGTACTCCTGCCAAAGAAAGTTTATGTGCACATTTAGACTCACCAAGTGAGTAGTCTTGCCTGCAGCTGTGTTTGTAAATGTGGTCATTGTCTGTCTTGCTTGCCTTGTCTTGTCTTGTTTTACCTTGCCTTGCGTTCTCTCTTTGCCTTGCTTCTCTTTGCCTTGCCTTGCCTTTCTTTGCCTTGCCTTGCCTGCTTCGCCTCGCCTTGTTTCGCTTTGCCTTGTCTTGCCTGTCATGTCTCGTGATCTAAGTGGAAGTCGATCATTTCCTGATACTGACATTTTCAAATAAATAAATGAATGAAAAAAGTTCCATCCTCAATTGCCGGTCTGTTGCTGACTTCTGCAAGCTCTCAGGCTGATCCCAACATCTGTCTGTAGACGTTGACTGCTGTGGGGGACCTGTGCAAAGACTCTGCCGTCATTTCTCTTCTCTTGTCCAGGAGAAAAAACCCACACACAACCCTCATCACTCTGACTCTGGGGAAAAATATAAACAGAACTGGAGCTTATGGAAGGACATCCTCCATGAACAAAGACATAATACATAGGAGCTGTAACCGTCTCCTTGACACTGGTGATAAATAAATAGGAGCTGTAGCCATCTGCCTGACACTGGTGATAAATAAATAGGAGCTGTAGCCATCTCCTTGACACTGGTGATAAATAAATAGGACTGTAGCCATCTCCTTACACTGGTGATAAATAGAGAGGAGCTGTAGCCATCTGCCTGACACTGGTGATAAATAAATAGGAGCTGTAGCCATCTCCTTGACACTGGTGATAAATAGAGAGGAGCTGTAGCCATCTCCTTACACTGGTGATAAATAAATAGGAGCTGTAGCCATCTCCTTACACTGGTAATAAATAAATAGGAGCTGTAACCATCTCCTTGACACTGGTGATAAATAAATAGGAGCTGTAGCCATCTACCTGACACTTGTGATAAATAAATAGGAGCTGTAGCCATCTCCTTGACACTGGTGATAAATAAATAGGAGCTGTAGCCATCTGCCTGACACTGGTGATAAATAAATAGGAGCTGTAGCCATCTCCTTGATAATGGTGATAAATAAATAGGAGCTGTAACCATCTCCTTGACACTGGTGATAAATAAATAGGACTGTAGCCATCTACCTGACACTTGTGATAAATAAATAGGAGCTGTAGCCATCTCCTTGACACTGGTGATCAATAAATAGGAGCTGTAACCATCTCCTTGACACTGGTGATAAATAAATAGGACTGTAGCCATCTACCTGACACTTGTGATAAATAAATAGGAGCTGTAGCCATCTCCTTGACACTGGTGATAAATAAATAGGAGCTGTAGCCATCTCCTTGACACTGGTGATAAATAAATAGGAGCTGTAGCCATCTCCTTGACACTGGTGATAAATAAATAGGAGCTGTAGCCATCTCCTTGATAATGGTGATAAATAAATAGGAGCTGTAGCCATCTCCTTGACAATGGTGATAAATAAATAGGAGCTGTAGCCATCTCCTTGACACTGGTGATAAATAAATAGGAGCTGTAGCCATCTCCTTGACACTGGTGATAAATAAATAGGAGCTGTAGCCATCTCCTTGATAATGGTGATGAATAAATAGGAGCTGTAGCCATCTCCTTGACACTGGTGATCAATAAATAGGAGCTGTAGCCATCTCCTTGACAATGTTATAAACAAATAGGAGCTGTAGCCATCTCCTTGACACTGGTGATAAATAAATAGAAGCTGTAGCCATCTCCTTGACACTGGTGATAAATAAATAGGACTGTAGCCATCTCCTTGACACTGGTGATAATAAATAGGAGCTGTAGCCATCTCCTTGACACTGGTGATCAATAAATAGGAGCTGTAGCCATCTCCTTGACACTGCTGATAAATAAATAGGAGCTGTAGCCATCTCCTTGACACTGGTGATAAATAAATAGGAGCTGTAACCATCTGCCTGACACTTGTGATGAATAAATAGGAGCTGTAGCCATCTGCCTGAGACTGGTGATAAATAAATAGGAGCTGTAACCATCTCCTTGACACTGGTGATCAATAAATAGGAGCTGTAGCCATCTCCTTGACACTGGTGATAAATAGAGAGGAGCTGTAGCCATCTCCTTGACACTGGTGATAAATAGAGAGGAGCTGTAGCCATCTCCTTGACACTGGTGATAAATAGAGAGGAGCTGTAGCCATCTCCTTGACACTGGTGATAAATAAATAGGAGCTGTAGCCATCTCCTTGACACTGGTGATAAATAAATAGGAGCTGTAGCCATCTCCTTGACACTGGTGATAAATAAATAGGAGCTGTAGCCATCTGCCTGAGACTGGATGCCAGTCACCTTGGAAGCTGGTCACCATTGATGCGATTGACCTTGATTGTTAATCACCATGGATGCTAGTCACCAAGGACGCCAGTCACCATGGATGCTAGTCACCTTGATACTAGTGACCATGGATGATGGTCACCTTTGATGCTTGTCACCCTGAATGCCAGTCACAGGACAAACGAATTCATCAGTCCACTGGATGCTAGTGACCTTGGATGCTAGTGACCATGGATGCTAGTGACCTTGGATACTAGTCACGCTGGATGCTAGTCATCTTGGATTCAGTCACCTTGGATAACAGTCATCTTGGATGACAGTCACCTTGGATGACAGTCTCCATCGGTGCCAATCACCCTGGATACCAGTCACATTGCATTACAGTCACATTGGATGACAGTCACCTTGATGCTAGTCACCTTGGTTACCAGTCACCTTGGATACCAGTCACCATGGATGCCAGTCACCATGGATGCCAGTTACCTTGGATGCCAGTCACCTTGGATGCCAGTCACCTGAATACGAATCACCATGGATACCAGTCACTACGGATGCCAGTCACCATGGATGCCAGTCACCATGGATGCCAGTCACCTTGGATGACAGCCACCTTGGATGACAGTCACCTTGGATGACAGTCACCTTGGCTGCTAGTCACCTTGGATGCCAGTCACACACAAGACAAACAAGTTCACCAGTCCTGTAGATTCCGGTCCCCTCACCGCCACACTGGAAAAGGGGATGGTGATTTGCCGGAAAGTTTGTGTGAAGTCAGTGACACCTTGGCTGCTTCAAGGCCAAAACTCTTCCTTCACTTGTCGTCATGTGTTGTCTTCTGATGTGCGGTGGTAATAATTATTCTTCCTCATCATCATCATCATCATCATCATCTTCTTCTTCTTCTTCTTCTTCTTCTTCTTTTCTTACATCATCACATCATCATCATCATCATAATCATCATCTTCTTCTTCAACATCATCATCACCATCATCATTATCACCAGCATCATCATCACCAGCATCATCATCATCATCGTTGTCGTCATCAAGATCATGATCATCATCGTCATCGTCGTCGTCATCATCATCGTCGTCGACACAACTATCATCATCATTATCAGCATCAGCATCCTCGTCGTCGTCGTCATCGTTGTCGTCGTCATCATCATGATCACAACCACCACCACCACCATCATTATCATTGTCGTCGTCGTCATTATCATCAATGTCGTTATCGTCATCAGCAACGTCGTTGTCATCATCATCATTGTCGTCGTTATCATCACCATCATCGTTGTCATTATCGTCATCATCATCATCATCATTGTTGTCGTTATCATCCTCCTCCTCCTAACGGACAATGTAGAAGGGACAACGCTGTCCCAGAGTGGGTAAGTCAGAGTGTTTAATTTCCATTGCAGTGGGCCATGAAGTCCTGGGTTCAAACCTGGGCAGCAGCGTCTGGTGAAGTAAAGGTGTTACAGCTCTGACCTTCTCCAGCGTCAGTTCAAAGTGCAGACCAGCCAGTGCCTCATGTCCTTTGTGTATACACGCATGCAGAAGATCGCATTAATATGCATGTTAAAGATCCCTTACCTCAGGTCTTTGTGTATACACGCATGCAGAAGATCGCATTAATATGCATGTTAAAGATCCCTTACCTCATGTCCTTTGTGTATACACGCATGCAGAAGATCGCATTAATATGCATGTTAAAGATCCCTTACCTCAGGTCTTTTGTGTATACACGCATGCAGAAGATCGCATTAATATGCATGTTAAAGATCCCTTACCTCAGGTCCTTTGTGTATACACGCATGCAGAAGATCGCATTAATATGCATGTTAAAGATCCCTTACCTCAGGTCCTTTGTGTATACACGCATGCAGAAGATCGCATTAATATGCATGTTAAAGATCCCTTACCTCAGGTCCTTTGTGTATACACGCATGCAGAAGATCGCATTAATATGCATGTTAAAGATCCCTTACCTCAGGTCCTTTGTGTATACACGCATGCAGAAGATCGCATTAATATGCATGTTAAAGATCCCTTACCTCAGGTCCTTTGTGTATACACGCATGCAGAAGATCGCATTAATATGCATGTTAAAGATCCCATACCTCAGGTCCTTTGTGTATACACGCATGCAGAAGATCGCATTAATATGCATGTTAAAGATCCCTTACCTCATGTCCTTTGTGTATACACGCATGCAGAAGATCGCATTAATATGCATGTTAAAGATCCCATACCTCATGTCCTTTGTGTATACACGCATGCAGAAGATCGCATTAATATGCATGTTAAAGATCCCATACCTCATGTCAGTGTTTGGCGGAGTAAGGAAACGTAATCCTGCCCAGCATGCACTCTGTACCTGGCGAGGGCTGGGCTCCGCCAGGATGAAGTTGACCAGCCTGACCAACTTCAGTGCCGTGTTCCAAGGCATTAGTTCAGGGAGCGCAGGAGAGAGGAGAGAATGAAAACCATGTTTCAGTGTTGCTCTAAGTGTGTGTATGCTGGTACATGATCTTGTAGCCTATGACTTATAATAATAATAATAAAAAGGAACTTATATAGCGCTATATCTTGCAAAGACAAATCAAAGCGCATGCATTCGACCTAATCTTACACCGTCATAGAACCAATGACAAATAATCAATAGTACAAACATATATTACAAACATGATACGCTGCAGACCAAATCTATGAAATAAAATTGCAATAGTCAAATGCTTTTCAAAAAGCACACACACACACACACACACAGGTCATATACTTTAGCAGGGTGATAGGACATGGGTTAGTGAAGGGTGGGATAGTTCTGATATGAGACAGGAGAGGGGAAATCTTAGGTTTGAAATAAATATGTCTTGAGGCTTGATTTAAAAGTGTCATAGCTAGGCTTCTGGCGAAGAGAGAGAGGGAGCTCATTCCAGGTCGATGGAACCGAAATAGAGAAAGAGCGGCGGCCAACAGTAGATTGGTTGAATCTAGGTATTCGTAGGCACAAGGTATCTGCAGCAGAGCGAAGGGAACGTGAAGGAGTGTACAAGTTAAGACATTCACAGAGGTAGGAGGGTGCAGTTTTGTGGAGACATTTGTAACAGAGGGTACTGATCTTATATTCTACTCTCTGTGGCACAGGCAGCCAGTGGAGAGATCGCAAGAGGGGGGTAATGTGCTCTGATTTTTTCTTTCTGAGAACTAGTCGAGCTGCGGAGTTTTGTATACGTTGAAGGGAGTGGATGGATGATGCTGGCAGACCAGACAAAAGAGAATTGCAATAGTCCAGACGTGAAAGAATAAGAGAAGTGACAAGTTTGGCTGTTGCATCGGTGGACAGGTACTTTCGAATTGCACTAATACGCCGTAACTGATAGTAGCACGACTGACAGGTCTGGGTGATGAATTTTTGCATAGAGAGTGTGTTGTGGATAACAACACCTAGGTACTTCACAGCAGTGGATAGAGGGACTGATGCATTGCCAAGTTCTATTGAAGCTGTTGTAATGGAAGAGAGTTTGTATTTGGTCCCTACAAGCATGGCTTTGGTTTTATCTGCATTTAGCTGTAATTTGTTCTGTGTCATCCCATTTTGAATATCTTCAAAGCAGTGGGCCATATTTGCCAGGAGAGAAGGCAGATTTTCAGGAGTAACGCTGCTTTGAATCTGAGAGTCATCTGCGTAAAAATGATGGTTGATTTGATGACGGTTTATTATATGTGACAGTGGGGCAGTGTAAAGAGCGAACAGAACAAGGCCTAGAACTGATCCCTGTGGGACTCCGCATTTCAGTTTGGCAGGTATTGATTGAATCTTGTTTACTGCAACTGTCTGAAATCGGTCAGTGAGGTATGAATTAAACCAGGTGAGGGCTGTGCCAGTGACACCGAACGTTTTTTGAAGACAGGAGAGAAGAATTGAGTGGTCTATAGTATCGAAGGCTGTCGAGTAGAGTGAGAAGGGAGATTTTCCCTTAGTCAGAAGCTAGTAGAAGCGTGTTTAAAGTGTGTACTAGGGTGGTTTCAGTGCTGTGGTTGACGCGGTAGGCAGACTGAAACTCAGGAAGAAGATTGTTTATTTATTTATTTATACCACTTTAAGTCACGAGATTTCTCTGCGTGAAATTCGGGCTGCTCTCCCCGGGGAGAGCACGTCGCCACAAGAGCAGCGCCACCCTTTTTTTTTTCTTTTTTTTTGGTCTGCAACTGTATTTCTTTCCCTATCAAAGTGGCTTTTTTCTAAGAATTTTGCCAGGGACAACTCTCTTGTTGCCGTGGGTTCTTTTTCGTGCGCTGCATAATTTTCTGTAACACACGGGACCTCGGTTTATCGTCTCATCCAAAAGACTAGCGCCCAGACCACCACTCATGGTCTAATGGATGGGGGTAAAGTTTCGGGCCCAGACGGGATACGAACCACGCACACTTCCGACCCGGACTTTTCGCTTTCTAGACAGGCGCGTTACCTCTAGACCACCGATCCACTTTGGTGATTGTTGGAGAGAAGGTGGTTGTTGAGCTGTTTGAGAACTACTTTTTCAAGGACTTTAGAAATAAAAGGTAGATTGGAAACAGGTCTATAATTCTTCAGTATGTTAGGGTCAAGGTCATGGTTTTTGAGTAGAAGTGTGACTATAGCAGTTTTGAGAGCTGATGGAACATTTCCTGAAACAAGAGATGAGTTCACTATTTTCGTGATAGTGGGTATAAGTTGTGGTAGGCACTGTGTGAAAAGAGAAGCAGGTATGGGATCAAGATCACATGATTTTATAGTAATTTCTTTCAGAATTATCGTGATTTCTTTCTTGCAAACAACGATAGTCTGAACAATTAATAATAAAATAAAATAAACACACGCATATACACACAAGGTACACGCACGCACACGCGCGCGCGAGTGTGTGTGTGTGTGTGTGTTTGCGCGCGCGCGCGTAGGGGGCATGCACATTGCTAATCCTCGCCAATACATAAATATAAATACGATAAAGCGTACATAAGAACTTCAAAAAGATAGAAGTAACAGCTCAAACACTAGCTTTGCACACTAACTTTGCAATTTCTACAACTAAATAAAATACAATGTACTATAGGTATCTGATAATAGGACTATGAGTTAATAACAATACAATATCTTTCATTAAAGATGTGTCTTTAAGTATTTGCACTAAGCGACGAACATAATTTAGATCTCGACATTGTAAAAGAACGTGAGCATTGGTAATAGTTTCGCCACAGATACACTTTGCTGTTTTTGAAAATTTAGATCTAAAATCACTGTGTTTAAACTTGTAGATAAGAGATGCAACGTTTCTATATTCGTGTGAACTATGGCATTTAATATTATCAAATATAATAAATCAGTTACATCATCATTCCAGGAAAAACCAGCAATATCTTGTAGTTTCTTTTTAAAGTGTTCCAGCATGCATTTTTGCAGCATGCTATAGCCCTCACAGGCAGACAAAGGAACATCTATGCTGTAAGAGCCACCATCAGCACTTTGCCAGTCTGTCAACGTTTTCATTAAAGTAGACACCACAATGAGGAGGCATCCGGCAGAAAGTAATAGTAGTGCCTGCAACATCAGAAAATGAATCAGATGACATTTCTCAGTTATGAGCTCTTGTCTCACTTTTGAACTGAATTTTTTTTAAACAAGTAACACTGACTTGGAATCAACACAAAAAAGCATTTGATACCCTCTGATATCAGATACCCAAATCAGGACACAAAGATATATCCTACCCCTCCTTTAGGCAGTTTAGTAAAAATGTCTTCATTAATTATATACTCTGCTCAAACATAGACCATATTTATCATATTACAAATCCAGATGATGCTATTAACTTTTGGATAGAGACATTTATAGCTATTTATAATAAACATGCTCCATTTACTAAGAAAAGAATTGAATATTTCATAAAACTTCCATGGTTATCAAAAGAAATCGAAAAGGAAATGAATCTAAGAGATTATCTATTAAAATTGAAGCAAAATGATAAATATAAAAAGCAAAGAAACAAAGTCAATTCAATAAAGCGCAAAGCGAAAATAAAATACTTTCAAGATTTGCTGTCTTCAGCCCAGAATCCCAAAACGATTTGGAAAGCCATTAATACCTTGACTAATAATTCAAGACACAACACCCAAAAAGTCATAAAAGAAATAGCAGCAGAAAACCTTAACTCTCACTTTTCAAACATTGCTGAATCTATAATATCAAATAACAGAACAACAACAAATGAGCTGACAGAATTAAAACATTAACTGTTCATCAAAAGCATTTCTTCTGAATTTATCATAGTAACATAAGTGCTTAATAGCTTACTCAAATTAAAACAATCAGGATCACGAGACCTTGACAAAATATATAGTAAAATACTAAACATCAGCGCATATGCTATAACTGATACTCTAACGTATATCTTTAACTTGTGTATTGACAAGAATTATTTCCCACTGAAGTTTAAACAAGCCAAAGTAATACCTTTACACAAATCAGGAGACCAAACCAATCCGTCTAACTATAGACCAAAATCCATACTATCAGTACTATCTAAACCACCAGAAAAACATGTACAATTTCACTTGCAGTCTTATTTTAAAACCCATGATCTAATTAATGAAAACCAGTCAGGATTTCATGAAAACCATTCTTGTCATACTGCCCTAATACAACTGACCGAGCGATGTCTTTTGAATATCAATAACAGTGAAATTACGGGAGTCCGTTTTTTAAGACTTTGCTAAAGCTTTTGACGTTATAAGCCACTCTCTCCTCATTAAAAAGAATTAAAATACTACAGAATTTCTAACCAGGCATTATCGTTTTTTAGATTCATTTCTCGGTAATCGTCAAAAGCTTGGTGAAATCGGGCCCAGGAGATCAACCTTATTACCTGTGACATAATATGGTATACCACAGGAATCAATACTAGGACCACTTCTTTTCTCTATATTAATAACCTATCTCTGCATATTTATGGTTCATGTGAAATGTTTGCTGGCGATACATCAATTCATTGTAGAAACAGTGATCCTAACCAGCTTGTGAATGATATGCAGGCAGATATCGATAAACTTATTGAATGGACAGAACTCAATCATATGTCTCTTAAATCAAACAAAACAAAATGTATGTTTATAACGACTTGGCAAATAAAGACAGAAATTGCGTTTTCTATTTGCTCCAATATTTATCCAAGACGAAAAATTGAAGAAGTTGTTTCATACAAAGGACTAGGTGCAGTAATTGACAATGATTTATCTTGGTCAGAACACATAGCCACTTTAGGAAAACGAATCTCAATAAACTATATCAACTTAGAAAAATCAAACATTTCTAAACCTACAATCACGAAAACTATTCTTTCACGCACATATTCTATCTCTTATAACTTATGTTTCAAACTTATGGGAAAGTGCTAGTGAAATAAACCTAAAGCATATAAGCCGCCTTCATAAAAGAGCTACCAAACTGATCCGATTGAACTCTAATACATTGACCACCAACAACTACAAAGAATTAGATATTCTCCACTAAAAGACAGTTTGCATTTCAACAAGTGTCTATGTATGTACAATATATTAAACGGAAAAGCCCCAAAGAAAATTTTGAAAATGTTTGCCGTTAATAAAACCAAGCCTGATCGTAGATTGCCTTTGCCCAGGCCCCATAACAATCTCTATAAATCAAGCCTTGCTTATTCAGGAAGAACAGTGTGCAGTAATCTACCTATCTTTTTAAAATCAGCTCCTTCGAAACAAACGTTCAGGAAACTCTTGAAGAAACATCTGATGGACAAATTGTAAGTCCACTTTTATACTCGATGTTATCTTACGTCAGGCTACCTTGTTTGTTATTCCTACCTTTGTTATTTGTATTTTCTTCATTTGTTGTATGACTTGAGCTTATGTTATACTGTCTTGGTTTTGTTTTATCTTGTCTTGTGAGTCTTGTTTTTGTTTGTTTTTAGTTTTGGTTTTTTGTTGTTTTTTGTTTGTTTGTGTGTGTGTTTGTTTTATTGGGGGTTTTTTTGTTTTGTTTTTTTAAACTTTTCTTCATTTATCTCTATGACTGAGCTTATGTTATACTGTCTTGATCTGCCTTATAATGTTTTGTTAGTCTGGATTTATATTTTTTTAAATCTCCATTGATTTTGTCTTCAACATGTATGAACATTATATTTTGATTGCTTTTATATGTCAATTTTCTTGATTTTCTTTCTTTTTTGTAAATGTGTAAGGGCAGGATGAAAAAAGTCGTATCAACTTAATCTTTTACCCTCAATAACGATCATTTTGACTTGACTTGACTTGACTTGAAAAATGTCCTTGGAAAAGTATAGAAGATGATACAAAGCCATCGAAATAGCAGACAATTCAGCTGTAAATATAGATCGATTTTTCTCAATAGAAAATGATCTCTCTACCTTCAGAGATGGGATGACAACGCTACTGGCGGGCCTCATTGTCGCTTCAAAGGGAACCGTCAGTGTAGATTTTTAGATGTTCTGGATATGAAGTTTGCATATATTCTTTTACTGATGCACTAAGAATATTTTCATTTCCTTTTTTTGGTTAGCGAAGAATAGTTGACGTCAAAATTAGCTCTCTGAAGCTCCCATGGGGGACAAGAGGAGACATTAATCTTTGATTTAATTCATTTTGTAGGACATATTTCTGCCTTATCAAAAAATTCAAAGGTATATGTTCTAACAGTGGTAAGAGAACAAACAGAAAGTGTTCTTTTAGGAAAGTTGACATCAGATCTTGTACTTATTTGGGTGTCCACATTGTTTTCTAGCTTTGAACATCATGAGGTATTTAGCCAAAGCCAGTTGTCGAAAATTGTCTAATGGCAAAACAGCTATCTCTTTATAAGTACCCATGGATGATGCATGAAAAGGTACCCCTAGAGCTAATCGGAAAGCCTTACAGTGTAACCTTCTCATTTTCTGTAACAAGTACTAAGGAGCACTGAAAAACGCTTCCTGGCCATAAATGAGTCTTAGAACGTACTAAAGATAACGCCAGATGTTTTAACACAGCTACATCATGAGCCCAAACTTGTTTACTGATAGCTTGCAGGAAGTTTAGACTTCTCTTTGCTTTAGTATTTAAATATTCAATATGATAATTTCATGTTCATTTAGATGTGACATATACTAAAAACGTTACCATGGTTTTATAATTTAAAATGTTCCCATCTATTTGGAAAACAGGTAGAACTCGTGGGTTAGCACCATTATCAAAAAGTACGGGATTGGTCTTTTCAGGAGACCATTTTCAAATGTATAGTCATTAAGTTTGTTTGTCTCAATCTGATATACGTTTGTGTGTGTTTTGTTTGTGCGTGTGCGTGTGTACGTGTGTACGTGCGTGCGTGCGTGCGTGTGCGTGCGTGCGAGTGTGTGTGTATGGTTGTATGTATGTTGTTGTGTGTGTGTGTGTGTGTGTGTGTGTGTGTGTGGTGACTTCTGTCTACAGCTGCCGGTGTCAAGACGGATATAAGTGCGTGGAGATCACTGGTGTAAACTATACACCTCATAACTACCCAAAGAAATTCGAGTGTAGACGGATTTAGTCATTTTAAAATTCCTTTCCTGCTGCTGATTCTCACTGATATGACCAAAAGCAGCCATCCTGTTGCTGATTTTTAATTCTAACTCATTGAATCGCACTCAGTTTAAATTATCCTCAGTGATTGAAAAGCACTCAGTTTAAAGTATTCTGACTGATTAGCACCCAGTTTAAATTATTCTGACTGATTAGCACCCAATTTAAATTATTCTCACTGACTGAATAGCACCCAGTTTAAATTATTCACACTGACTGAATAGCACCCAATTTAAATTTATAATCATGCGGCTGACTATTAATTCTCATTGATTGAATAGGACTCATTTCAAAATTCTACTCATACTGATGTTTTTAAATACTCACTGACTGACTAGCACTCAACTTAAAATTCTACTAATGCTGCTGATTTTAGTAATCAGCACTCAATTTGAATTTCTACTCATACTGCTGATTTTAAATAGTCACCGACACTGGTCTTATGCTGCTGATTTTTAATAGTCACTGACTGATTAGCAGCCATTTCAGAATTATACTGTGCTTATGATCTGTCACTGACTGAACAGCTGTCATATTAAAATTTCTTTTATATCACTGACGGAACAGCTGTCATAAATTCCTTCCATGTCACTGACGGAACAGCTGTCATATTGAAATTGTTTCATGTCACCGACGGAAGAGCTGTCATAAATTCCTTTCATGTCACTGACAGAACAGCTGCCATGTTGACATTTCTTTCATGTCACTGACTGGACAGCTGTTATGTTGAAATTTCTCTCCTGTCACTGACCAAACAGCTGTCATGTTGAAATGCCTTTCATGTCAAACAGCTGTCATGTCAAAATTATTTTCATGTCAATTACCAGACAGCTGCCATGTTAAAATTCCTGTCAAGTCACATAGCAGACAGCTGTGCTGTTAAAAATTTATGTCATGTCTTTTTTCATGCTGCTGATTTTTTTTAATAGTGTCACTGACGAAACAGCTCGGGTACTTGATTTTGCTTTCTGATTAAAGACGTGGTAAAATACTTTTGAAATAAATCTGTTTCTTTATTGCAGTATAAGACAGTGTGTGTGTGTGTGTGTGTGTGTGTGTGTGTGTGTGTGTGGTGTGTGTGTGTGTGTGTGTGTGTGTGTGTGTGTGGTGCGTGCGTGTGTGCGTGCGTGCGTGCGTGCGTGCGTGCGTGCGTTCGTTCGTTCTTGTATTTAACATCTGTTCACAATAAGTGATATTAGACAGGGGGGAAAAGACTTATAGCAAAAACAATAGAAGACAGAGGGAAAGAGAGTCATGTGACAGACTGGTATTCAAACATCAATGTAACGCCTAAAAATGCAAATAGGGAAAACAATATGAAAGAACTTTAAAGAAACGCGAAAACTGGACTATGTACGAGAGACTTCGAAATAGTAAAAAGAATGTTTTCATCGGACAGAATTACATCTTCATTTTCTTCAGAACCATTTTTGTCTAAAATGTTTTCTGGTAAGAAACCAGGAAGCTTCTGACAAAACAATAAACAGTGTTCCAGAGAAAATTGTTTACCACAAATGCACTTTACATTTTTACAAAACTTTTTTCTGAGTCGAATTCTGTAAGAAGTTAATAATTAGTCTTGTATAGAATATTGAAGAATACGATTTTTTGGGTCTTAAAATATGATTTTAAAGTTACAAACATTTTGCCATATTTCTGAATTACTGTGTCCATTGTACATCTATGATAACAATTATCAAACATATCACTTTCTGGTAGACCCTAATAATTGTGCCTTGAAACCATTTCTATAAAGTCGATCAGTTTTCCGGTCCACGCATTGAGATCTCTGCATAATATGACCTGACCTCTCTGTGAGAACGTTTCAACATCCTGTTCTAAATTGTCCCAGATCTTTTGTGTGTATGTTCTTTTTCCATATGAAGAAAATCCGGGAGGAATGCATGGGCATCTTATAAGAACGTCATGACCGGAGGAACTTAGTGTATCATTTTCTAAAATTTCTATCCACACAATATCTGAGTTACTTTGTGGTAAACATGTTATTTGTTTCCTATCTCATCTCTCATCTGCTCCCATAACCCCCTCCGGGGTTGTAGAGGCACTGCATTGACGAACTTGCACCAGCTGGCTCTATTTGCGCGGTTGTGTGCAAGTGCCTGGGTTGTGGAGAAGCTCTTCCCTGTCCATTCAGTGATGTTGTCTGCCCATGTCTTCCTGTCTGCCTCGCCTTCTCTTCCCCTGCACTGTTCCCTGCAGTATGGTTTTGGACAGCCCATCTGATGTAGTTACGCAAACGAGGACGACCCAAGAACCCTTGGATTCGGACTGTCGAAACAGAGCTGAAGACCTTCCAACATACCTGGGGAACCATTCAGAAGCTGGCCCAGGACAGACAGGAGTGGAGAACATTTGTTGCTGCCCTACGTGCCAATAAGACACAAAGGCATTGATGATGATGATCTGATCTAGTCACATGTCCGTACCATCTGAGCTTCCTTTTCTTGACTGTGGTCAGCAGGTTTTCGTAGTGGTTTACTTGTTGGGTGATGGTTTGTAGGACTTCGTTGTTGGTAGTATGGTCCATGTATGAAATACCAAGGAGTCTCTGAGGCATCTCATCTCTAGAGCCTGGATCCTCCTTTGTAGATCTGCATTCAATGTCCAGGATTCGCACGCATACAGATATGTAGAGATGACTAG
This sequence comes from Rapana venosa, assembly GCA_028751875.1. NCBI lineage: Eukaryota > Metazoa > Mollusca > Gastropoda > Neogastropoda > Muricidae > Rapana > Rapana venosa. The sequence continues at coordinate 24,947,642 of CM054165.1, read as the reverse complement.
TGCATGCAGTAGCTTGACCTTGGTCCTGAGAGAGATGTTTCGGTCTTTCCAGATAGTCTTGAGCTTTGCCATTGCTGCTATTGTTTGTGCAGCTCTTGCAAGGATTTCGTTTTTGAACCTTCTTCACTAATAATAGCTCCAAGGTACTTGAAGTGATCTACAACCTCAAATTCTTTTCCACTAACTTTGATTGGCTGGGCACTGTTTGTCACGAGTTTTGTTTTCTCGGCACTGATCTCCATGCCATATCTGGAGGATGTTTTGTCCAGGTGGTACACTAGGTTGGCTAGTTCCTGTTCATTTCCTGCAAGTCCGTCGATGTCATCAGCAAACCTGAGATTGGTGATTATTCACCCTCCAATACTGACTGTACCAGTGTGATCTTCTAAGGCATCAGTCATTATGCGCTCAAGGAAGACATTAAACAGTGTGGGAGATAGGAGACAGCCTTGACGAACTCCCACTGAGGTATGGAACCACTCTCCAACTATGCCTTGGAAAAGCACTGCGCTGGTGGCTTTTGTGTATAGCTCTTTGATGGTCCGAATGATCTTTTATCCCATGTTGTATTTATTCATCGTGGCCCATAATGCGTCGTGCCATACACGGTCAAACGCCTTTTTGAAGTCTATGAAGACGTGGTATAGTTTCTGTTGGTTCTGGCTGTATTTCTCGCACAGAACTCGCAGGTTGAATATTTGTTCTGTGGTGCTTCTGTTTGGGCGGAAGCCTGCCTGTTCCTCAGCAATGATCTTTTCTGCCCGTGGCTTTAGTCTGTTCAAGATGACTTTTAACATCACTTTACTGGCATGGCTTATGAGGCTGATCGTTCGATAGTTTTGGCATTGCTGTAGATTGCCTTTCTTGGGGAGCATGATGATGAGTGATTGGGTCCAAGGTGTTGGCCACTCTCCAGTCTGCCAGATCTTGTTGCAAATTCTTGTGAGGATGTCTGTCACTTTTTTACCCCCGTATTTGATCAGCTCTGCTGTTTCCTATACTGTTTTTTTAATTTTTAAAATAAATAAATAAATAAAATAAAATTTAAAAACAACCTGAAATTCCTCCTGAAGCGCTAGAACCATTATTTCTTTTTGCCCTGCAATAGTACGTTGGTATATACCCTGATAGGCTACCTCTGTTACTTCTCATTTATCCAAGCGTGCCTCTTGCAAAAATGCTAAATCATATAATGAAATCATGTTTTTTACCTGCACATCAATCGGTTTATTTATTTTAACTCCATACACTTTTCCATATACCATCCTAATATTGCACGATAATATTTTCATTCTTTGAACTTGGTCATATATCGATTATTCTATCTTTTTAATGTGGCACAGTATATGTTTATTTCATATTTTGATGATAATTTTTTTTAAACTTTTTTATTCAGCTTTTTTTTTTTTACATTGCACAGCTAAAAGGATACAAAACATATACATATATTTGAGAAGAGAGAGAGAGAGAGAAGAGAGAGAGAGAGAGAGGGAGAGGGGGGGAGGGGGGGGAGAGAGAGAGAAAGGGAGAGAGAGAGAGACTGTCAGGTAGGCAGACAGAGACAGAGAGAAAGAGGGACAGCTTGACAGGCAGACGAGAGGTCCCAAATGGGCACAAAGCTCAATACAGGCATGATCAGGTTGCTATACATTCTGTGCACTAAAACAGAATCAGGTTTGTCTGTGTTTTTTACACATTTCGTACTAGTGTCCTTTTTTTTCAACAGAAGGCCTCCACTGGAAGGACCGTAAACAACATTGATGTTCACAAATGCTGATTGCTTTGACTACTGTTATCAAACAGAGGTTGATATGGAATCCATCTAATAATGAACTTATGTGTAAAATTCTTACGAGAAATATATTCCTCAGTAAGATATCTGTATCTTAATCTTTGATGAATACATGAAGTACAGGTCTATTACTATTCAATTTACAATGATAGATGTATTGTTTGGCCAGTAGCAGAATAAAATAAAAATTATCATCAATACTTATATTTCTGTCACATCTGATTATAGCCACACACTCTGTTATATTCAGATTGAACACAATCTCACATTTTTCATTCATTACTTCAGTAAGTGCCTGCCAAAAACTCTGAACAACTGTGCACTGCCAAAACATATATCTGATACTGTCTGCTGCTGTATTGCAAAAATTGCATAATTCACTGTCAGTCACACCCATCTCTTTCAGTACAACCTTGGTCCCAAGACACCTGTGAATTATCCTAAGTTGGAGCCATTTAATTTTAACGTCAGAAACTTAATGAACATACAAAAAACATTTTTCCAATCAATTTCAACATTCAGTTTTTCATCCCACTTGATACAACTATTTGGGTGATTATTGTTTCTAATGAGCTCCTCATAAAAGAGTTTGGACCCGTTCAGTACACTGTTCAGCTTCCTCAGACAGGCAGACATATCTGAGCAAATATTGTCTTGTATTGCAACCTTTGTTTTTCTGATATATTCTGATATTGCTGATCTATAACCAGTGAAAGTAACAAAATCAATGTTCACATATCTAAATCTAAACTGTCCATATGACATAAGATTACCATTTTCAAGTAAAAAGTTTCCTATGCAATGAATGCCTTTTTAGTATCAATACACTTGTTTCCTGTCTGTATTCTTTTATTGAAAAAAAAAAGGTTCTGCTAACAGTTCACAAGAATCACTATAGTTAACTTTGTAAAAGAATTCTGTGTAAGCACAGAATAGGTCCCTCCAAAATGCATTAAAAGGTAAAGGTAAAGGTGTCCCATAACCTATAAGGTCGTAGGGGAGCGAGGCGTCAGAGACCTCACTTCTCTAGGGCCAGCATATTGAGGGCGGCGCCCATCTCCTCTCCCTCGCTGCTTTACCTTCCCTGACCCTAAAGAGGGCAGGTACCCATTTACAGCTGGGTGAACTGGGGGAACTGTACTGAAGCCAAGGCGCGCAAACGGTCACCCATCCAACTGGTAACCACGCTCGACGCTGCTCGACAATGCATTAGATTTACAAAATTTTGAAACGATCTCTGGTCCATATTTTGAAATAATGTTGATCAGTGGAAAGTTGTAACTTGAAATAGCCCACCTATGATTTGCTTCTGGAGATTTTTCCAGCCATGTCAGTTTCAAAGATTGTGCTAATATTTTCAATTCTGGTAATCCAAGGCCTCCATTTTTAATACTTTTGTGCGATACTTTTTCTACTGCTTTATCACTTTTGTTGTTCCAAACAAATATGTAGCAGTAGCTTTGCAAGGTATGAAAAAAATTGTCTGGCGGATTAAATAGCAGCATCCATAAGTGAATTAGTTTTGACAAAATGAGTGACTTTAGTACTGCTATCCTGCCTATTGGTGTTAGTTGTCTTTTAACCCATATTTTGAACAAATGCTTCACTTCTAGCTTTTCTGAGAAATTCAAGTGTGAACAGTTTTGTAGGTCATTTGTAAACCAGATTCCCAGGATTTTAAATTTCGGTGGATTCCATCCCATACCTAAATGGTTCAATATTATCAATAACTATTGATAATAGTACCCTGTATGTTTTCATGTCTGATGTCTTCATTTTCATGAATCATTGTTGCCAGTATTTCTGCATATAGGACAAATATATACAGAGACAGTGGATCACCTTGTCTACATCCTCGTTCTTTATCAAACCACTCAGAGACTTGACCATTGACTATGACACAAGATTTGATATTGCTATAAGATATGTCTAACCATTTACAAACTCCATGTTGAAAACCAAATGCCTTAAGTACTTAAAACATAAAATCCCAACCAACTGAGTCAAATGCTTTTTCAAAATCAATGTTCAACAAAATTCCAGATAAATGATGTTTTTCTATATAAGCTATTGAATCGTAAGTCGAACATTGTCACCGATATAACTATTCCTTATGAAACCAGCTTGATCTTCATTAATAAGTTTAGGTAATACATTTTTCAATCGGTTAGCTATGCATGATGATCCAATTTTATACACAACGTTTAACAAAGATATCAGTCTCCAGTTCTTTTTTTTTTTTTTTTTTGCTGCCTCATCTTCTGACGACCCCCGTCTCACTGTTCCCACGCCGCTCATTCCAATCTCCCCGCCACAACCACACCCAGATTTGTTATGTCTCATCCTCAGAGTCGGAGGTCCACAGGGAGCCAATCACCATCAGGCCGCCGTGGGGCCACCAGCCAGAGAGGCCCTGCACTGCTGCTGGGTCACTTTGGTGGTGTTCAGTGGTGCCTGTTCTGAGCTAACATACGCAGGACACCACCTACTAAGCCCCCTACTAACGACAGTATTAGCTCAGTCGCGGAGCCAGACTGAGTGAGTTGCCGACCCCAGGTGGCAACCACCACAAGGTCCCTCAAACGCCTGTCCCCCGCGAACCTCCAACCCCAAAGGCTTTGACACAAACTCACCACAGGCACAGAAGTGTATGGGCAAACCGAATCTGAGGTCACCATGAGACCAGAGAAACCAGGACCACCGAATCAGAGGCAATTTTTTTTTTAATGCATGATGATCAATGACAATGAGGATGGAAGTGCATATGCTTTGAGACTACTTGACAGGGTTGTACTCTACGCTTACTATCATAATATATCCCGGCGTCAACCGGGCCCGAGAGATACAGACACCTGCAGTGTTGGTCAGGTAATTTGAGCAACACTCTCACACTCGCATCCGTTAAGTGGATGAAGCTCGACTGTGTGGTCCCAGTCTTCCCACTGAGCCCACAGCACACTCACTCTGGGTAGGAGCCGGCCGGAGTCCGAAAAATCCCTATGACTCTAATGGGAATCGAACCCGCGACCTTTCAGTCCGTAACCCAAGGCGCTAACCACTGCGCCATGGCGGCTGGTCAGTCTCCAGTTCTTTATCAAGTTTCTTGGTTTGTCTCCCTTAGGTATGCAGGTGATTATGCCTTGCCTTTGAACACAAGTTAGTTCTCCCTTTTATATTCAGCATTTAATGCTCTCACTACAAAACTATCAATGTTACCCCCAAAAGAACTTAAATAACTCAGCAATGAACCCATTTGTACCCGAACTGTTATTGTTTTTCATATTTTTTTAACGCCAAAGCTGCTTCTTGTAACTTAATTTCCCCTTCTAAATCGTTTGCTTCTTCAACATCTAGTTGTGGAATACGTGTTACCAGATCACTTATCTGACAATGCTCCCGTTAGAGTGTTTATATAACCGTTCATAAAAACTGTTTAACTTCATGCAAAATATCTTTTTGAGTGTTTAGCGTATTACCATGCCTATCAGTTAGTGTAGCCATGTTTTTATTCACAAAGTGTCTTTTTCCTTAATTACAGAAATAACTCGTTACTTTTTCTCCTTCAGCTATCCATCTTGCTCTCGATCTGAAAAGCACCCCCTCTATTCTTTTTTCCCTTATATTTTTAACTGTTCTTTCTTTGATTCTATACTCGAACATCTTCCTCATTTTTTACTGTCCTTGTTTTCAAGTTGCTGTATGTCTTTCATTATTCTAGATTCTTCATTCCTTTTTCTTTTTCATAGTAGCATAGGAAATAGTGGGTGATCTAATTTTCATTAACACAAAGTCAAGGAACAAGTCGTCAAGGATTGTGAGTTGCAGTTCAGATAAAGGGATAGTGTCTGATGTTTCTCTTGGGTATGGACTTGCTACGAAATCTTTTATAACAGTTTTAATTTCTTCGTTCATTCCGTCTAGATATGATTTGTCTCTCAACAGAGACGAATTGAATTTTAGACTTATCAATAAACCTCAAATGTAACATTATTACCGAATGGTCTGTCCTGTATCCAAACTCAATATATGCATCTCTAACAAAAGAGACAACTTCATCTGAAATGAGAAAATAATCAAGTCTAGCCTACTGTAATGGGTTATATCTTCTCCATGTGTATCTAGGACAATCCTGGTTTAAATATCTCCAGATATCATTTAAGTCTAATTAATTTATCATATTTTCCACTACATTCTTAGCTCTAGGATTATTGATATTTCTGTAGTTATAGTAATCCTTTGTTGGATTGAGCACCAAATTGAAATCCCCACCAATAATAATGTTTTTAACAGCCTGCTCTTTTTTTTCTGTCAAGACATTATTAAATTCGGGATCGTCTCTATTTGGGCCATAGATATTAACAAAGAGAAAGTCGTTTCCTTCAATTTCAGCTTTAACCATGATACAGTTTCCTCCCTTACCATTAACAACATTCTTTACTTAAAACTCGAAATTATTAAAAAAAAGAATGACTACCCCCTAGCATTAGAAGCATGGCTGGAAAAATACCCAAAGTATCCCCACTCCAAAAGGTTGTAACGCTCCATCCTTTCTTCAAAGTGAGTGTCTGCAAGAAAAATATGGAATGTTTTTTATTTTCAAATGATGGAATACATCTCTTCTTTTCTGACTGTTATTAAGGCCCTGACAGTTTAATGATACAATTGACACTGAACTATACTTTTAGTTGTGTAAAGTCTGTAGTTATATTAAAGCAACCCATTATATTATTCACATTAATAATAATAATAATAATAATAAATGGAATTTATATAGCGCTATATCTTGCAAAATCAAATCAAAGCGCTTGCATTCATCCTACACTAACACATGCAACAAGTTACAATTAATAGTTTTTACAAATTTAAATGTATACAAACATGCGCGCACACACACACACACATGCACACGCGCGCGCACACACACACACCACACACACACGCGCGCGCGCGCGCGCACGCTGTTGAGGGCAAGGACAGAAATGAGATGGAACATGAGGGGAAAGTCTTAGATTTGAAATAAATGTGTTTTGAGGCTGGATTTAAAAGTGTCATAAGTAGGCTTTTGGTGAAGGGAGAGAGGGAGGTCATTCTAGATAACTGGACCAGAAATAGCGAAAGAGCGACGGCCGACTATGGATTTAGTCCGAGAGCCGAGTCTATGTACGAGTACTACAACCTTGTTTTCCATCATAAAGTTTTTTTCTTTGGTGCTACTGCTTCCTCAGGGTCTTTAGACTTGATAGCAATCGGGAGCCAACTTGTATCTCATGGGCATAATTTTTTCTGCTGGTGGAAATACACCAACCCCTCTCGTGCAAGAATGATGTCAAACGACCCATGGATGAGTCGACCTAGATTCGCGCAGGGGTGCTAACGCTAACAGAACCTCTCGCTGTGATGCTATAGGCTGCGCTGAAAGATGCAGAGTGCGGCCTGCTTCCCTCCTGAATGATATGTAGGCTACGCCGGTCGAGGAATGGGCGTGCTAGGCTAGCAGACACACACCTCTGTGTACTCAAAACAAAAGTCCGACAAAGTTGAGCGTCAAATACACCATCACGGAAAGGTCGCGCGATGTTTTAACGGCCCGAAAATGAAAGACAAGTGTTTCTCTCTTCAACATCAGACCCTTAAACACTGAAGTAAGTGTAGTTTTCTGGCATTATTGGAATGTTAATAGAGACCGTGTGATGCACAAACAGGTGCAGCATGTTTCTGGAGCTCAGCTTTGTTTCATAAAATCCACGCTCAGTGTGTTGAGAATTCTATGATTTGGGGAAGAGAGAAAGAGAGAGAGAGAGAGAACTCGAACTCGAACTCGAACTCGAACTGGTTTATTCAGTATAGGCCACGGCCCCTTACTGAAGGGGGTACAATACACCAGTTTCAAAGCCAAACAGTGGCCAGGTGTTCCAAAACTTAATCTGTAAACATGTCATTTACAATATGTAGATCAACATAAAGCACAAGATATCTTTGACAGTAAAAGGTTCAAATAACCTGAAAAGGAAAATCTTCGTTGTTTGATTATGTTCATTTCAGTTGCGTCATCTATCTATAAACTTTATACAAATCAGCAGATAACAAAATATAATCATTACACTTTTACCTGTGTCTGATACACACAAAACAACCATGATCAAATCCAGCAAATTTACCAAATTAGAATACATACATTCAGACTTATACACATATTTATCATATATTTGCCATATTTCCACACTAGGCACTCACCGGAGCAACTGTAATCCAAACATGGTGACGTGCCTGTAATACTAAAGCAATGAGAATCTTTATCTATGATATCTGGGACAATAGTTACAGTCAATTTAATTAAATCTCTTTTCTTCAATACATGCACATCTTAAAGCTCTAAAATCTTATCTGGAACTATCTTTCAGACATAAGCATACCACTATTAATATCAAAATGATTTTCTAGTAGTAGATAAACACAAGCACATAATACATCCTTTTCCAAACCTTAAATGACCTTTTGATAAAATCAACCTACTAACATTACTTCAGTGATGTTTTATTCCTTTAATATATAACAAAAGTTCCTTCTTGATCCAACAATTTATCTTTCTGGACCATTTTTTTGTTTATGAATTGAATAGCTAGCTGGTTTCTAATGCACTGCAATTGTAAGAGAGAGAGAGAGAGAGAGAGAGAGAGAGAGAGAGAGAGAGGAGAGAGAGAGAGAGAGAGAGAGAGAGAGGAGAGGAGCCGGTTAGGGGGGGGGGGGGTGGGGGGGGGTGCAAGGAGAAAACAATACATGTACATACGTTAGGGCAGAAGAAGGTTATAAAGTTTGGACTCTCTCTCTCTCTCTCTCTCTCTCTCTCTCTCTCTCTCACACACACACACACACATACACACTGAAACACATGACACTCTCTCTCTCTCTCTCTCTCTCTCTCACACACACACACATACACACTGAAACACATGACACTCTCTCTCTCTCTCTCTCTCTCTCTCTCTCTCTCTCTCTCTCACACACACACACACACACACACACACACACACACATACACACACACACACACACACACAAACACACACACACTACACACACACACACTACACACACACACACACACACACACACACACACACACACTGACACACTGCACTACACACACACACACACACACATATATATATATATATATATATATATATATATATATATAAATATATATATATAATATATATATATATATATATATATATATATATATATATATATATATCTGACTTCCAGAGAATCCGTTTCTATTGAGACCTTGTTTTCCCATGAACTAGCTCTACAGCCTACAGCACTTTTTGACGAGAATGGTGACATGAGGACAACAAGCAAGGCTGCTCTGAAGAACAAACTACAGATTCTCTGTGGTGTTCGCAACCAAGAACCTCCCACTGTTGTCCTGGATGGCTGTGCAATTTTGTGGACAGTACCTTGGCTTGCAGCTCCAGCTAAAGTCTCGGCTTTCATCTCAGCCGCAGTTGACACCATTTTGCGACGAGTTAAATCAGCACCAGTGTCACATGTGGTCTTTGACAGATACTACAAACTGAGCACAAAGTCATGCTGTCGAACCATCCGTCAAAAGGGGACCAGTCGTGTGTACAACCTGACTGAAGAGTCGCCTCTACCACAGCAAAGTGTCATGCTGAAAGTCACTGCCAACAAGGAACAACTGATACAAATGATAGTACGTCGGCTCTGCAGCATGCAGCCTCCGGCAGGAGCAGATGTTGTCATCACTGGGCCAGACCCACACCCTATACACATGGGGTCTGGACTTCAGCAAGCCCCTCTGTGTCATGAAGAAGCTGATGTGCTAATGGCGTTTCATGTCATCAACGAATCGTCATTAGGACAGAGGAACATTAGGGTTGTTTCTGATGACACTGATGTACTCGTCATCTTGGCCCATCATCTGTACATGAAGACCAAAGGATTGTCCCAGAACGTAACTCTGTCCATGGAGTCATGCACGTCCACTCATAACGCCATAAGCGTCAACGACGTTGTCAGCAAGCATGCAACCATAATGCCTAAACTGCTGGCAGCTCATGCATTGACTGGATGTGACACAGTTTCTTCCTTTGCTGGAATTGGAAAGATGACAGTCCTCAAGAAGCTTCAAGTATTCTCTGATGAGCTGAAGCTTGGAAAGATTTCTGCACCTATCCAGGAAATATCTGAGTCGTGTCTGCAGTACACTAGTCTGCTGTATGGGGAGGAATCAGAGGTCAACCTGAACACTGTTCAAGCAAGCATTTTCAGGAAGAGGATTACTGGAAAGAGACACATTCCCCCAAAACTGAGTAGCCTTCCTCCAACGATGGCAAGTTTTCAGGCCCATATGAAACGAGCACATTTTCAGGCTGTGCTGTGGCAAGCTGCAGGTGAGCCATCTCCTCCTGAGCTGGATCCTGTTGACTATGGATGGGAGCTACATCAATCAACACTCCGCCCAGCCCTTGGACTTGGTGATCAGCTGCCAGCTCCTGATGAAGTCCTCAACCTTGTCAACTGCGGCTGCAAAACTGGATGCAGCACAGCACAGTGCTCCTGCACCAAACTGTCTGTCACCTGTACAGCATTTTGCAAATGCAAAGGAACGCTTGCCTGCAATAATCCGATGACTGTCGCAGTCTCCTCACCCTACGAGGAGGATATATGAACTTTCTTCAAAGTCCTATCGGCCACTCTTAATGTGAGAATTGGCAGCAGACACTGGTGAGTGTTCCACTGTTTTCTCTAAACTAAATAATTTAAGTGACTTAAATACTGCGGTTTCAGGTGCATTGCGGAATAGCACCTTTCTGAACCTCGGTGCGTACTTTACATAGATGGCGGCAATCTTGATTTCTCTGAAGTAGCCATTTTATTCAATATCTGATGTGTACCTCATCAAGTTTGATTACTTTTCTTATATTGCATGCTATTTGTCAAAATTTGTCAATTTTTTATGTCTTTAAATGCATGAAACCCCCTCACAACATCTTTCACTCTAATTCTACGGCGGCCATCTTGGATTTTCAAGTCTACACAATAATGCCCAAGGTTTACCGTCTGGCTCCCAGTAAATTTGAAATCAGCAATGAAAATTCAATTAGAAACATCAAAGAAAAAAACTTTATGACGCAAAACAAGCTTTTCCTGCAGGCTCTGGACTAATTGGTTGAATCTAGGTATTCGTAAGCACAAGGTATCTGCAGCAGAGCCGAGGGAACGAGAAGGAGTGTACAGGTGAAGACATTTACAGAGGTAGGAAGGTGCAGTTTTGTGGAGACATTTGTAACAGAGGGTACTGATCTTATAGTTTACTCTCTGTGACACAGGCAGCCAGTGGAAAGATCGCAAGAGAGGGATAGTGTGCTCAGATTTTTTTCTTTTTGAGGACTAGTCGGGCGGTAGAGTTTTGTATACGTTGAAGAGAGTGGATAGATGATGATGGTAGACCAGCCAGAAGAGAATTGCAATAATCCAGACGCGAGATAATGAGAGACGTGATTAGTTTGGATGTTGCATCAGTGGACAGATACTTTCGAACTGCACTAATACGCAGTAATTGATAGTGGCATGACTGGCAGGTCTGGGTGATGAATTTTTGCATGGAGAGTGTGTTGTTGATAAAGACCCCTAGATATTTCACAGCAGTGGCTAGAGGGACTGACGTATTGCCGAATTCTATTGAAGCAGTTGTGATGGAAGACAGTTTGTGTTTTGTACCTACAAGATTGGCTTCGGTTTTATCTGCATTTAGCATTAGCTTGTTCTGTCTCATCCAATTTTGGATATCTTGAAGGCAGTAGAACATATTAATCAAGAGAAAAGGCAGATTTCCAGGAGTATCACTGCTAATAATCTGAGAGTCATCTGCATAAAAATGATGGCTGATCTGAAGACGATTTATTATATGTGACAGTGGTGCAGTGTAGAGAGTGAAAAGAACAGGGCCAAGAACTGATCCCTGTGGGACTCCACATTCCAGTTTGGCAGGTATTGATTGAATCTTGTTTACTGCAACTGTTTGGAATCGGTCTGTGAGGTATGAATTAAACCAGGTGAGGGCTGTGCCTGTAATACAAAACGTTTTTTTTGAAGACGGGAGAGAAGAATTGAATGGTCTATAGTGTCGAAGGCTGCAGATAAGTTAAGAAGAGTGGGGAGGGAGATTTTTCCAGAGTCAGAAGCGTGTAGAAGCGTGTTTAACGTGTGGACTAGGGTGGTTTCGGTACTGCATGGTTGGCATGATATGCAGACTGAAAAGGGGGAAGGAGATTATTGGAATGAAGATGGCTGTTGAGTTGTTTCAGAACAACTTTTTCAAGGACTTAAGAAACAAACGGTAGGTTAGATACAGGTCTATAATTCTTCAGTGTGGTAGGTTAGATACAGGTCTATAATTCTTCAGTGTGGTAGGTTAGATACAGGTCTATAATTCTTCAGTGTGGTAGGTTAGATACAGGTCTATAATTCTTCAGAGTGTTGGGGTCGAGGTCGTGCTTTTTGAGTAGGGGTGTAATTATTGCAGTTTTGAGAGCTGTTGGGTAAGTTCCTGGAAGAAGTGATGAATTTACTTTTTGTGTGATGGTGGGTATAAGCTGTGGAAGGCACTGACTGAAAAGAAAAGCAGGCACAGGATTAAGATCACATGATTTTATTGTCATTTCTTTCAGGATTGTCTTGATTTCATTCTCGCTTGTTGGGTGAAAGTAAAGGAGAGGAATGTCAATAAATTGGGGATCAGAAGGCACAGGGTGGAACGAAGTCTGATCCAGTCTGGAGCGAATGTTGCGGATTTTGTCAGAGAAGAATGAAGAGAATATAACAGGAAGTTCAGAGTGGCTGTAAACAGTAGACAGAGGGCTTGCCTTTGCAGACCTGAGGAGAGTTGAGGTGAGGGAAAAAAGATATTTCATGGTCGTGGCATCGAGAAACTTGAGCAGAGTAATCGTCTTTGCAGAATGTATTAAGGTTTTGAGTTTGTTTATTTGTTTTCGCAAGAGCTGTTTGTTTATTTCAGATTTTGTTTTTCGCCACTGCCGCTCTAGTTGTCGGCATTTGCGCTTTGCGACCAGGATATCATGAGTGCACCATGGAGCGCAGGGCCTATCAGGCAGGAGATGGTCAGTAGAAGATGCATGTTCATCAAGAAGTTGGCTGAGAACATCATGATAGTCTTTAAAATGGTCAGTGTGGTCAGGGATTTGTGATAGACGTTCAGTAGCTTGTGAAGAGAAATTTTGAATGTCAATAGCCTTAAGATTGCAATGGGTGACACGCTTTTTTTCTGATAGGCCTTGCCATATTGAGAAAGAAACGAATGGCAGAATGGTCAGAAAGCAGTTGATTAGTGACAGATACAGATGTGACAAGATCTTGTGAAGCATCGGTAATGAGCCAGTCTGAGATATGACCTGATCTGTGAGTTGGTTCGTTCACCAGCTGGGAAAGAGAGTGTTTAGACAGAGAAAGAGAAAGACGCTTGACATCAGGAGATGACTGGTTATCGAAGTGGAAGTTAAAGTCGCCGAGAATGATAAGCTTCTTGGAAGAGAGGCTGTAGTGATCGAGAAGTGACTAAAACTCTTGATGGAAAACTGAAGATGTTAGATTGTTTTTACGGCTGGGAGGTGGACGGTAAAGACAGCAGAAAGTAATAGAATGGCCAGGTAAGTTGAGGTAGAGTTCACAGACTTCAAAAGATTCATGGGAGAAAGAAGGGAGTGACAGGAGGAAAGAGGTGGTTGCAGTGTGTCTTTATAGATGACAGCGTAACCACCTCCACAGGAGAGTCGTGGAAAAGAAAGGGTTTTGTAGCCAGGAGGTGTCAGTTGTTGTATTGTTGGTTCATGACCTTGTGGGTTTAGCCAGGTTTCTGTGAGAAAAGTAAGATCAATATTCTGTTCAGATATGAAATCAGAGAGATAGTTGGCTTTACCCTCTGGGCAGACAGATTATGCATTAAGTAAACATATTGAGAAGGTTTGGTGGAGGCAGAGAGGTTGAAGATGACAGTGGTGAGTGAGGGTAACTTTCAGAGGGAGAGGACATGTGTGATGAAGTAGATGTGTGCAGAGGAAGAGCAGACCAGAGTTCCAGTGGTGAGTCAGGTGTGGAAGATGGTGGAGGAACTGGTTCAATCAGAGATTTTATAGTTTCATGCACATCGTAAAACACATTTTGGTTTGAACAAATATTGTCCGAGTCAGAGTCACACACTAAGGAAGAAGCAGCTGGAGGACAGAGAAGTGAAGGGGTGTTGTCTCTGGTTAGGGTTGTTGTGGCAGTGACATCTGAAGTGATGGGGGAGGCAGATGTAAGGGAAGCAAGCCACAGGCGATGACGTTTGCCGGTGCGAGTTCCTAGTCTGGTTTTGCAACGGTTAATACCTAAGTTTGAAATAAGCTGTTTGAGTTCATTTCGCAAAGGGTAAAACACACGTGGAAACAATGTCTTTTTGTCTGGAACAGTTTGTGTCATGGCAGTGGAATGGAGAATGCTGGAATGGAGAATGCTGGGT
>CM054165.1:24908303-24928303 GCA_028751875.1 Rapana venosa | reverse complement strand
GCCTGCTGCTGCTGCTCCTGGTCATTGAGGGCCCTCGCGTTTCGCCGGCTTCTCTGGAGTGGCCTGCCAGCTGCTGCCCCTGCAGTTCCGCCCTTCCTTCCCGCAGCTTGTGGACTTGGGCCTTCAGCTCGTCCTTCTCGTTGGCCAGGTCAAAGACAGCGCCCTCCAGCTTCTCCATCCTTGTAGTCAGTCAAGCGGCAAGTGTCTCCATGTCCTGCCTCAGCTGCTGAATCTCTGTCTTCACCTGTTGAATGTACGATAACTGTTTTCTTTTTCCAGCACAATGTTTAGAAATCGTACTCATCGTAGTCTCCTTCTCTGACATTCAACTGCTACCTAACAACACATGTAAGTCAGGTGGTGTTCAGCTGCCTCTCACAAAACGGAATCCTTGCGTCATGCACAGTGGCAACTGTTTACATTCATACACATGTACCACACATTGTAAGTCAGTTCGTGTTGATTCCGACACTGAACTGTCCCAATGGCACACACAGGTAAGTACACATATGCATTCCGTTTGAATTTCATTTGTCAAACACCGGAGACACTCCACCCAGTTCGCCCGCACCGAATCAGACCATTTTCCACATCGCCCTTACAGTTATTCTCTTCTGCATACAAAAGAGGAAAAAAAGGAGGACACAGAAAAGAAAAAAAAAAAGAATAACCTTCCTTCCTTTCCCCTTACTTCATTCAGGACGGTATGTCATTTTTCTTCAAGTTATTTCAAACAACTTCAGCTCGGGTGCCACAGTGCTATACAGTTTGGCAGGAGAGAGCTCCATGCCCGTCCTAACTGCCTCACCGGTGAACAATCCTCAACGCCATGCCATGATTATTGTTCTTCACAAAATGGATATCAGCTCTAGTATGTTTAACCTTGTCTCACTCAGCTTATGACCTTGATGATAAAGTATAGTTGCCTTTCCATTTTTCAATCTAAAAATACTTTGCTATAGATCCGTTTCAAAACTATTGTTATATATAATAGAGAAAGATCTAGATCCCCTTTTTGTTCTTTTACTTTATGAATGATGATTTAACACACACATTACTCTCATATCCTATCTGAAAGTAATAGTTTTTTATGACATATTAACTAGCAAGGCCGGTACCAATTAACAGAAAAACATGAAATACAAACTTTTCACTGAAACCTCAAATATTCTAATAATATTCATGATAATAATAACAATCAAAAACTCATCAGACATTGTTGCACCCTGAGCTGGCTCCTGACTGAAGTATCTTCAGTTAATACATTGACCTGTCGTAGATATGTGTGTGTGTGTGTGTGTGTGTGTGTGTGTGTGTGTGTGTGTGTGTGTGTGTGTGTGTGTGTGTGTGTGTATGTGTGTGTGTCTGTGTGTCTGTGTGTCTGTGTGTTCGCGTGTGTGTCTGTGTACGTATTTGTTTTCGATACTCTACAGTCTGTTGGCATGACTTATTTCATGCACGTACACATTTTCATCGTAAGAAGCATATTGTGACCCCCAGGTGGATTAGACCAAAAATGAGTATCAGGCAGTAGGAAAAAAAAACCCAAAACCAAAACTAAAGTGACATACTCATTCAATCATTCCGTAGTACCAATTCGTCATTTCTTTATGGTGTTGTACACTGTATCTGGTTTTTAAATATATTTCATGTCTTCTTCTTTAATTTAACGTCTTTTCACATTACGTGATGTGTGTGTGTGTGTGTGTGTGTGTGTGTGTGTGTGTGTGGTGTGTGTGTGTGTGTGTGTGTGTGTGTGTGTGTGTGTGTGTGTGTGAGAGAGAGAGAGAGAGAGAGAGAGAGAGAGAGAGAGAGAGAGAGAGAGAGAGAAAGCACTTGTAAGCACTCTCCCCTGTGCATGAGTGTGCGTGTGTGTTCTTTAATTTAACGTCTTTTCACATTACGTGTTGTGTGTGTGTGTGTGTGTTGTGTGTGTGTGTGTGTGTGTGTGTGTGTGGGGTGTGGTGTGTGTGTGTGTGTGTGTTTTGCATGTGTGTGTGTATGCTTGTATGATCTCTGTGTGTGTTTGTGTGTATTTTTACTTGTGACGGTTTGCGTATGTGTGTGTGTGTGTGAGTTAGTGAGTGAGTGAGTGTGTGTTTGTGTGCGTGTGTTCGGCGCGTGTTTGTTTTGTTTGCTTGTTTGAATTAATGTTGGATGGTGGGAAGCGTAGGGATTGTTTATTTCATTCTGGGAGTCTCCACTGCTATTGACAGGACCCCCAGTCTGCTCCTGGCCTGTACTGTCTGTATCTGTGGGACTTCCAGGTCAGGTGACTGTTGTACTGTCTGTATCTGTGGGGCTTCCAGGTCAGGTGACTGTTGTACTGTCTGTATCTGTGGGGCTTCCAGGTCAGGTGACTGTTGTACTGTCTGTATCTGTGGGGCTTCCAGGTCAGGTGACTGTTGTACTGTCTGTATCTGTGGGGCTTCCAGGTCAGGTGACTGTTGCACTGTCTGTATCTGTGGGGCTTCCAGGTCAGGTGACTGTTGTACTGTCTGTATCTGTGGGGCTTCCAGGTCAGGTGTCTGTGCTGACTGTTGTACTGCCAGTGTGACTGTCTCTGTCCCTCGCTGTTGTTGTTGTTGTTGTCAGTGTTGTCATGGAATCCCCCTGGCCGTTCTTCATGCACATCTCTTGCCCAGCCAGCTCTCCAGCCTCCTTCCTCCGCTTCCTCTTTGGCCACTGCGTGCGTACTGACTGTTGGTCATGTGTTGGTCCATGTGTTGGTCCATCTGTTGTTAAATCTGTTGGTCCATCTGTTGGTCCATGTGTTGGTCATGTGTTGGTCCATGTGTTGGTCCATGTGTTGTTAAATCTTTCATTCCATATTCCTGTTGTCTGGTCACTGTTGTATATTCTGTCACCATAATCAGGCCTCGCTCTCCACTGTCTTCTGTTTATATTCCAGTCAGTGTACCTTCAAAGATGGTAATTTATTGAACTATCACCTGGATTAGATGGTTTTTTTCTCCAGGTCTTTTTGTTTCTGTTCATGTTCCATGACTGTATGTGTCTCAGGTTTCTTCTCGTGTCTCCACCTTGTAACTGACTGTAGTCTCCATTGGGGTAGTAGCTACATCTATTTGCAGCATCCCCCTGCTGTTCTTGTTCTTTCAATAGTTGCCAGTCAGCCTTAGTTCTTTCTCCTCCACAGTTCTTCCTCCCAAACTTCGGCCTGGGAGGTTTCATGTGGCTTTTCCAGCATAGGGTGTGCAGATGTCTTCCTGTGTATCCTGCTAGAAGCATGCTTCCTCGGACTGATGGATGGACGGAATTTCTGTACAGCCCTTTGTTCTTTGTATTCAGGTTGTGTTCTAAAAATGAGACGGTCTCCAGTTTGAAGGTTTCTCCAAACACCAAAGCGCTGTACATTTTTTGTTTTGCTTCAAGTTCGTTATTGGTTGTTGGAATTGCCTGGCTGATTACTATCTTGGTGTTGCTGAAGTCTTCACTGATCTTCTTTATGAGTTTCACCGCCTTTTGACTTGCTTCTTATGCTGCTTAAGTTGTTCAGGCCACAGTGGATGAGTAGTACTTCAGGAGCTGATTTGATTCTTTCCAGATCTTTTTCAAGGTCGTCTATCTTGTAAACAGGTTTCTTCTTTATTGCAAGTCTGTAGGAGTTTCAAAGTCTTTGAGCATCATTCCATTCAGCACAGAATCGTGGAGGATCAAAATGTAGGGCAAGCTTCCAGAAGTCGTCTCTTTGTCGGGTTCATTATCGTCTGTTTTTACTTCTGAAGAACTGGAGTTCACCTCACTATCTTCCTCTGTACTGCATTGTTCAGGTAGTGTGGTCTCGCCATCAGATGTAATATTAGGTCTGTTGTCCCACAGGTTTATAGCTCTTTGTTGTCCAGATCATTGTGTTTTCAATGTGTCTATCCGTCTGTTTTTTCAGGCCCTGTTTTTGTTGGAGTAGCTAAAAGGTAGATCTAACAGGTTGCTTTCTTTTTGCGCCATCAGTTCTTAGCTGGGGTGAATGTTTCTGTGAAGAGCCGACAGAGATTGCACTGCTGTTCTGTGATTTGGTGCAAACTCCAGCTCCATTTTCCGAGTAAAGGCTGCTCGAACAAGCTTTTATTTGGTTCGTGTTTTTCGATGAGTCATGAAAGTTTTTTGCAGTGGCTTCAGTCTTATTATTCTTTGATTGGGGTTAAGAGTTGGTCTCCACTGTTCTTTGAACTCCTCAAATGAGCAGTACATGTGTTCAGCCATTGTATTCACTGCTTTTTCCAGTTTGTACACCATAGCTTTTAGCTCATTGATTGTACCTTCGAATTTTGAGGTTAAGTCACGTTCATACGTCATTTTCTTCATGGGTGATGTCATATTTTCTTTTGTTACGTCAATAATTTGCTGCTTTTGTCTTTTAATCTCTTCTGATAAATAATCAGAAGCAAATCTGACCTCAGCACAAAGCTTGCATGTGTATATTCTTTGTGTTTTCACAAAACTACACAGCTGATAGTCAGGGAGGGAGGTGCAGGCCCAGTGGATTTTCCTGCTGCTCTCATTGCATTTCAAGGTACTACCTTCATATGTTCCATTACAAATACATGTTTGTCCACTCACCCTTGATACGTTTCTGCTGTCAATCTCTTGTGTGATGTGGTTTTCTTCCACTATTTTTTCTTCACCACAAACATCATCTTCATTCTCGTCGTCTTCTTCTTCAGTACTGTTACTGCCATACACAGAGGGGTACACAACACCAGACTGCTTCATTGCTCCTACTGCTTTGTCCTTGGTATTGTAACTTTTATGGTCTGCACCTGATACCCTAAAACTAACCCGCTGGCTTCATTCCATGTAGTAAAAATTCCAGTACTCCTGCCTTTGGTTACAGCATAAAACGTTGTATCACTTTTTTTTCTTACGTGGCATTCTTGCCACAGCCACTGATCTCTATGTTCACTTGAATCACATCTCAACGTCTATTAGTCCCCTTCATGACGGGATATATATATATATATATATATATATATATATATATATATATATATATATATCTTTATTTATTTTTATTCTTTTATATCGAGGATAATGGAATAAGCACTTATGTGCTTGTCTTTTACATCCAGTCCCCGTGTGTATGCGGTTTTGTAAATTCTGTCATCTGTTCCTACCGGCACACAATGGCCTACTCTTACGAAAAGCGGAACAGGATTTAACGTGTGCGCAAGATGTTCTGCGTGCGTTCGCACACGGGGCCTCGATTTATAGTCTCATCCGAAGGACTTTTGGGAGAGTGTAGTTTGCACTGATGTTAACTCCAGGGGAAAATATCCCCTTGAACGGGAATCGAACCCAGTCGTCAGATTGCGAGCGCAATGTTCTAACCACTAGGCTATCCCGTCCCGTGTGTGTTCTTCTTTGATTTAACGTCTTTTCACACTACGTGATATTAGACAAGTGTGTGTGTGTGTGTGTGTGTGTGTGTGTGTGTGTGTGTGTGTGTGTGTGTGTGTGTGTGTGTGATTGTGAGTGTGTGTGCACGTGTGTGTATGTGAGAGTGTGTGTAAGTGTGTTTGTGTGTATGTGAAAGAGAGAGAAAACATACATGGGTGTAGATCTGTGTACATATTTGTGTATAGAGTGTATGTGAGTGTGCGGGCGCGCATGTGTTTGAATGTGTGTGTGTGTGTGCGCGTGCGTGCACGTGTATGTATGCCTGTGTGTGATTGTGTGTGTGTGTTTATGTAAGTGTGTGTGTGTCTGTGTGTGTGTATTTGGGTGTATATGCATGTGTGTGTAAGGTATGTGTGTGTTTGTGCGTGCGTGTGTGTGTGTGTGTGTGTGTGCGCGCGCGCGCGCGCGTGTGTGTGTGTGTGTGTGTGTGCGTGCATAGGTACTGTATACTCTACATCAGCTAGGAATCTGTAGGCCTACATAGTTGTGATGTTTAAAAAAGAATAATATTATGTTAAGAAATCAAACGGAATCAAATTTAACTTGAACAGGAACAACAAATATCTTTTATAAAAACCGACCGACTGGGCTCTTACCCAAGCCTTTCACTATTTCTAGCATTTTAAGATTATCAAACAAAATGTCTGTGTGGGATAAACTAGCAGAGTTGTTGTTAGACAACCAAGCTGGCAAAAAAGGCTTCAACTGTGTGTGTGTGTGTGTGTGTGTGTGTGTGTGTGTGTGTGTGTGTGTGTGTGGAGAACCAGCTGAGATTTTCTTCGAGTTATTCCTAGAGCTTTGTGGTAAGATGCTCGTTCAATTGCTTCCTTTTTAATTTGGATCGGGGAAAGTTTATGAGATAGATTTTGTCTCTTTTGTAGGGTGGTGACAAGCATGCATTTTGTATTTTGGGGGTGTATACAAGATCATCAACACTTTTTTGGAACATGTTTGAAAGAGAGTAAATGTTGTGGCTTGTGTGAATGGTTTTGTCGTCAGAAAACACTTTACATTTGGATCTAATATGGAGGGGAAGGTCGTTTATGTATAACAAACAATAAAATTGTCTTAGAATGGATCCCTGTGGTACTCTGTAATGAATGGATTTCAGACTGGATGAGGATGTGGCTATTCAGACACACTGTTGTCTGTTTTTAAGATATGAAGCAAGTAGTTATGGAATATTTGCAGAGAGACTATATGAGAGATGAGAAGTGCATTGTCAATTGTATCAAATGCTTTTTTGAAATCTACGACTAATACTCCACAAAATGTATTGTCATTACTGTTTGATAGTCAATTGTCTATGAGACTAGTCAGTGCAGTATGACATCAGTGATTTTGTCTAAATCCAGACTGATTAGGGTGGAATATGTTGTTAGTATCTAAATGACGGACTAAGTGTTATTTATATGTTTTTCTAAGGGGTTTAAAGTGATGGATATACTAGAAATAGGCCTATATATAGTTTAAGAGAGGGAGAGATATATATCTTGCTGGCTCGCTCCTTCTATCTCTCCCACTCTATTTGTCTCTCTTTCTTTCCCCTGTCCTTTCTTCCAGTATTCTCCTTATGCATAAAATGTTTTATAAGTATCATACATATGAATATTTGGTTCATACATTGTGTGATGGCTTGTTTATCGTCGTCCCAAATACATACCATTGTTCTTCAATCAATACACTATGCCTTTTGGAAATGTATTGAGCGAGTTTTAGCTGGCTTGTCTAACTTGTAATTGTTGTTTTGATGCTGTTGCTGGTGAGTTTGTGTTATAAAATCTGTTTTATATCAGGCTCTTTGACATTTTGTGACGATATGTTTCATTGATAGTATTGTTTTAAAGAAGGTGTGAGTGTGGATGTTTTGTCAGATTTGTTATCTGTCTCTCCTCTCTGTCTCTCTGTCTGTCTGTCTGTCTGTCTGTCTCTCTCTCTCTCTCTCTCTCTCTCTCTCTCTCTCTCTCTCTCTCTCTCTCTCTCTCTCTCTCTCTCTCTCTCTCGCTATCTCTCTCCCTCTCTCCCGTCAAGGTAAAGGCAGTGTTGTTTTTTTATCTTCATATCTATGCTGCACATTTTCTGAATTGTACTGGATTTTTTTTCTTGGGGGTGGGGTGGGGGGGGGGGGGGGAGAGGAAGGTAGTTTTGGTGATTTTTATTCATTTATTTATAAGACAATTTTTTAAGTGTTTTGTTTGGCTATTATGGGGCTTTTCATTTTAATGGTTTTGGGGTTTTTATTTGGTTTTTGATTCGTAGTATTGTGTTAAACAAAGAAAGGGTTTAAGTAAGTATACATATATATATATATATATATATATATCTATATATATATATATATATATATATATATATATATATATATATATATATATATATATATATATCTTTTTTTGTTGGGTTAGTTTGATTCAGATGCAATCTGAAGGTGTACTCTCTCTCTATCCCTCTCTCTCTCCCTCTCTCGCCCTCTCGCCCACTCTCTCTCTCTCTCTCTTTCTCTCTCTCTCTCTCTCTCTCTCTCTCTCTCTCTCTCTCTCTCTCTCTCTCTCTCTCTCTCTCGAACTTGGCTACCAGCAAGAGGTGGTTTCAAAAGTAAGTGAAGAAATTTGCTGCTGTATTTCTACCAGACTGGCCTCCAGTATGCCGGTCACAGGACGGCCTTCTTCTGTAGAAACCGTTCTGATCACCTTTCTGCAGGAAATGGCTTAACATCCTTCAAAATCGAAGGCAGAGAGAACCAAACCATTGTGGAGATGTGCCTGTCATCAGCCCACCAGCAGCCACCTCTACCAGCACTGATTGGCTGAGCGTGTTGGGGAGGGCGTCTGCTACTGTCTGCAATGTCAAGGACGCTGCTTTTCTATACCGGCACTGATTGGCTGAGCGTGTTAGGGAGGGCG
The DNA here is from genome assembly GCA_028751875.1 of Rapana venosa. Lineage (NCBI taxonomy): Eukaryota > Metazoa > Mollusca > Gastropoda > Neogastropoda > Muricidae > Rapana > Rapana venosa. The sequence continues at coordinate 24,919,985 of CM054165.1, read as the reverse complement.
TCAGCTACTATCTGCAATGTCAAGGACGCTACTTTTCTATACCGGCACTGATTGGCTGAGCGTGTTAGGGAGACTGCTGGCACAAAGTAAACATTCACCATGTACCTACCACAGACTTTGTTATGATGAGTGACACAACACAAGATGAAGATGATTAGAAATCATGCTGAACGTAATCTACCTAGCACAGAAAAGTTTAGTATCTTTAAATCATATTTTAAGACAAAAAAATTGTATTCTTCAATATTCTATGCAAGACTAATTACCACCATTTCTTACAGAATACGACTTTATGCTCTTAGAACAAAGTTTTGTACAAATGTAAAGTGCATTTGTGGTAACAATTTTCTCTGGAACACTGTTTATTGTTTAGTCAGAAGCTTCTTGATTTCTTACCCAAAAACTTTTAAGACAAAAATGCTTCTGAAGAAAATGTAGATGTAATTCTGTCGGATGAAAACATTCTTTTTACTCTTTCGAAGTCTCTTGTACATAGTCCAGTTTTCGCGTTTCTTTAAAGTTCTTTCATATTGTTTTCCCTATTTGCATTTTTAGGCGTTACATTAATGTTTGAATACCAGTCTGTCACATGACTCTCTTTCCCTCTGTCTTCTATTGTTTTTGCTATAGGTCTTTTCCCCGTCTAATATCACTTACAGTGAACAGATGTTAAATACAAGAACGAATGAACACACACACACACACACACACACACACACACACACACACACACTGTCTTATACTGCAATAAAGAAACATTTATTTCAGAAGTATTCTTCCACCTCTTTAATCAGAAAGCAAAACAAAGTACCAGAGCTGTTTCATCAGTGACCACAAAAAAAATTCAGCATCATGAAAAGACATGATAAATTTTTAACAGGACAGCTGTCTGCTATGTGACTTCACATGAATTTTAACATGACAGCTGTCTGGTAAGTAACATGGAAATAATTTTGACGTGACAGCTGTTTGACATGAAAGGAACTTCAACATGACAGCTGTTTGGTCAGTGGCATAGAAACGTTTAACATGACAGCTGTCCGTTCAGTGACATGAAATAGATTTCAACATGACAGCTGTTCTGTCAGTCACATGAAAGGAATTTATGACAGCTGTTCCATCAGTGAGATCTTTCAACATGACAGCTGTTCAGTCAGTGATATCAAAGGAATTTCAATATGACATCTGTTCAGTCAGTGACAAATCATAAGCACAGTATAATTCTGAAATCGCTGCTAATCAGTCAGTGACTATTAAAAATCAGCAGCATAAGATCAGTGTCGGTGACTATTTAAAATCAGCAGTATGAGTAGAAATTTGAATTGAGTACTGATTAGTTAGTGACTATTAAAATCAGCAGATGAGTAGAATTTTAAGTTGAGTGCTAGTCAGTCAGTGACTATTTAAAAATATCAGTATGAGTAGAATTTTGAAATGAGTGCTAATCAGTTGGTGAGAATAATTTAAACTGGGTGCTATTCAGTCAGTCAGAATAATTTAACCTGAGTGCTATTCAGTCAGTGAGAATAATTTAAACTGGGTGCTATTCATTCAGTGAGGATAGTCTAAACTGGGTGCTATTCAGTCAGTGAGAATGATTCTTACTGAGTGCTATTCAGTCAGTGAGAATTAAAAATCAGCAACGGGATGGCTGCTTTTGGTCAGATCAGTGAGAATCAGCAGTAGGAAAGGAATTTTAAAATACCTGATTCTGTCTACACCGGTATTTGTATTGGAAGTTCCACTGACCAGGTTGACTTCTTTCAAAAGTGGTCACTGAGCACGTAGATCCCTCTTGACACCGGCAGCTGTAGACAGAGGTCACACACACTCACACACGCACGCAAGCACGCACGCACACACAACACACACACACACACACACACACACACACACACACACACACACACACACACACACACATACAAACACACACAAACATGTATCAGATTGAGATGAACAAACTTAATGACTATACATTTGAAAATGGTCTCCTGAAAAGACCAATCTCTACTTTTTGATAATGGTGCTAACCCACCAGTTCTACCTGCTTTCCAAATAGATGGGAACATTTTAAATTATAAAACCATGGTGACGTTTTTAGTATATGTCACATCTAAATGAACTTGAAATTATCATATTGAATATTTAAATACTAAAGCAAAGAGAAGTCTAAACTTCCTGCAAGCTATCAGTAAACAAGTGTGGGCTCATGATGTAGCTGTGTTAAAACATCTGGCGTTATCTTTAGTACGTTCTAAGACTCATTTATGGCCAGGAAGCGTTTTTCAGTGCTCCTTAGTACTTGTTACAGAAAATGAGAAGGCTACACTGTAAGGCTTTCCGATCAGCTCTAGGGGTACCTTTTCATGCATCATCCATGGGTACTTATAAAGAGATAGCTGTTTTGCCATTAGACAATTTTCGACAACTGGCTTTAGCTAAATACCTCTTACGATGTTCAAAGCCAGAAACCAATGTGGACACCCAAATAAGTACAAGATCTGATGTCAACTTTCCTAAAAGAGCACCTTCTGTTCGTTCTCTTACAACTGTTAGAACCTATAATTCTGAATTGTTTGATAAGGCAGAGATTAATGTCTCCCCTTGTCCTCCATGGGAGCTTCAGAGAGCTAATTTTGATGTCAATTATTCTTCTCTAATCAAAAAAGGAAATGAAAAATTTCTTAGTGCATCAACAAAAGAATATATGCAAACTACATATCCAGAACATCTAAAAATCTACACTGACGGTTCACTTTTGAGCGACAATGAGGCGGGAGCAGCATTTGTCATCCCATCTCTGAAGGTAGAGAGATCATTTTCTATTGGGAAAATCGATCTATATGTACAGCTGAACTGTCTGCTATGTCGATGGCTTTGTATCATCTTCTATACTTTCCCAAAGACATTTTTCATATGCTTTTTTGTGTTGATCCCAAGTCAGTGTTACTTGCTATAAAAAAAATTTCAGTTCAAAAGTGAGACAAGAGCTCATAACTGAGAAATGTCATCTAATTCATTTTCTGATGTTGCGGGCACTACTATTACTTTCTGCCAGATTCCCCCTCATTGTGGTGTCTACTTTAATGAAAAAGTTGACATACTGGCAAAGTGCTTAGCAAAGCATGACAGTGGTTCTTACAGCATAGATGTTTTTTTGTTTGCCTGTGAGGGCTGCAGCATGTTGCTAAATGCATGCTGGAAACACTTTAAAAAGAAACTAAGATATTGCTGGTTTTTCCTGGAATGATGATGTAACTGATTTATTATCTTTTGATGATATTAAATGCCGCAGTTCACATGAATATAGAAACGTTGCATCTCTTATCTACAAGTTTAAACACAGTGCTTTTAGATCGAAATTTTCAAAATCCGCAACGTGTATCTGTGGCGAAACTATTACCAATGCTTACGTTCTTTTACAATGTCGAGATCGAAGTTATGTCCGTCGCTTAGAGCAAATACTTTAAGACACCCCTTTAATGAAAGATATTGCGTTGTCATTAACTCATAGTCCTATAATCAGATACCTATAGTATATTGTATTTTATTTAGTTGTAGAAATTGCAAAGTTAGTGTTTGAGCTGTTATTTCTATCTTTTCGAAGTTCTTATTTACGCTTTATCTTATTAATAATATGAATATGCAAATAATATTTGTCAATTGCCGAGAACTAGCTATGTGCATCCCCCCTACACACACACACACACACAACACACACACACACACACACACACACACACACACACACACACACATGATGCCATCTCCGCCACATACTAAACCACGCTCCCTTCCTGCCAGCTATGTGGACGCAGTGAAGGGGCACCGAAGTATGGAGACGGTACCCTCCATGACAGACAACACCAACTCCAGTGTTCCTATGTCCCCTGTCCTTTCCACCTCTCCTGTGACTGACTATGACTTTCACTTTCCACCCAGGCAACCCAGGAACCCTATTTCCCATGCAGTTACGCTGGGTCGACAGCCTGAAGGCCTACCAGTATCAAAAACAGACAAAATTATAGGTCTGTTAATGGAACTGCTCCAACCCTAGATTAATTGAAGCATGTGAATATAAGGGTCTATGAGTGTGTGTATGTGTGAGCTTGTAAGCTTGTGTATGCGTGTGTGTGTGTGGGGGGGGGGGGGGGAGTGTGCCCGCACACGTGCAGGGTGAATGCATACTTGTTCTCACATGCATAATGTATATGTGAGAATCACGTTTTCTATAATTACCTAGTAAGTTTTATATATTCATTGTTTTTCTTTGAATATTGTGATTTTCACCTTTACATGTTCATTTCCCCTTCCCCCTCCCCATTTTCCAATATTGTGTCATTTCACACTACAGAGCATAACCTACTGATGATATGTTACAGTACTGGCCATGTCAAGTTGTCTCCCTCTATACCTCTATGTAATCTAGTATATTCTTCTCTTTTAAAAGCCTCTTTCTGACTGTCTTTCTACCTGTCTCTCTGTCACAACCTCTGCCTCTCTCCTCCTCTCTCAGGAATGATATTGGTGTCATGCTGCAGTATACTTTACAAGGTTTACACAGTGAAATCGTTTTTTGCTCAATTATCAAGCTGATTATTGAACATTGTATATTGATAGAGACTTTTGAGCAATAACAGTTTTTAACTGCTACGAAAACGGAATAGGATACTTATTCCAAGCCGAAAGTCTATTTTCAAACCTTTTTTTTTTCCATTTGATCACTTTTTTTTTCTTTTTCTTTTTTTTTTCTTTTTTCCTGTACTGAATATTTTTGTTAAACTTTATAGGATTTTGCATTGAATAACATAATAATCCTCAATTAGTGTGTGTATGTGTATACATTTATTTTGTTAATTAGTTATTTTTGTTACAGAGCAATTATTGTAAGATCATACCTGTATATCTTAGTGAATCTTTATATTTCAATTACATGTTTGTTTATGGTTTTTTTTAATTCTGTATATGTTTATTTTGTTTGATTTTTCATTGTGCGTTTGCTCTCTTAAACCTGAAATTTTAACACAGCCTATTAACCGCACTCCTCCCCCTACGTCATGTCTCTTACCTCAGACAAGTGGCCAATAAAACATGGTCTACGAGTAGGCTACCTCAACATAAACAATGCAACCAATAAAAAAGATGACATTGCTAGCATACTATTTAATGATGGGAATGAGTTTCATTTATTTGGCTTTGCTGAATCCCGCCTTTCTTCAAATATAACTGATGCAGACATGCACATTCCAGGATACCAAATATTTCGCCAAGATCCCTACAAACCAAAAACTACAGGCCTATTAACATATTTCGCATCTTCATATGCTGTCAAAGGCTATACAATTTGATGTGTATGATATCGAATCGATTGGGTAGAAATCAAATTAAAGCACAGTAGTCCACTTTTGATAGGATTCATATACAGAAATCCGTCAGAAACCACTAATTGGTTTGATAGATTCAATTCTCTAATGGATGAAGTTGCACTTTTAAACTGTGAAACTATTATTCTTGGAGATTTTAACATAGACTTACTCAAACTAAACCGAAATGGAATCACAACTATATGATGCTTGGTCTGGAACAACTAATAGATAAACCCACACGTATAACAGATAACTCAGTAACTTTAATTGATCATATATACACTAACGCAAAACAGCACATAGCTGAAGTATGTGCTCCATCATGTGGATGCAGCGATCATAATCCTGTCTGCTGTACTTGGTTTAAGCGTCGCATAAAAATTCCTAAAGTTGGGCATAAAACTATATATTACCGACGATTCAAACACTTCTGTGAGGATAATTTTCTTTCGGACCTGATGAACTCACCATTACGCGATGTATACCAAATCAGAGACCCCGATGAAGCTGCTGAATTTTGGGTTAACATATTTATCTCAGTGTATGACAAACATGCTTGCTCCCTTTATAAAAAAAAGAGTTAAAGAAAAAACCAAACCTCCATGGATAACAAAAGACATAGAATCTGAGATAAACTTAAGAAACCACCTGAAAACCCATGGTACACATGAACAATTCAGGACACAAAGGAATAAAGTGAATTCCATTAAACGCAGATCAAAGCGTAATTACTTTCAACAGTTGTTAATTACCACTAGTGACTCTCGCCAGATTTGGAAAGCCATCAATACATTATGTATAAACATGTTTCAAAAAGTCAACAGTTCATTAAAGACATATCAACTGATGAATTAAACAGCCATTTTTCAAATGTAGCAAAATAAAGTTATAAACATGTGACAAGTCAAGCGAAAATGATCTTCATTACCTACAACAATATATTAACTCAAAACATATTAACTTTCCATTTAATCTCCAGCCAATGACAACCTTTGATGTATTAGAAAGCATAAAAATGCAAACGAATTCTAGAACACGTGATCTAGACAAGTTAGATGCTCGGATTATAAAACTCGCTAGTCCGGTTATTGTTGAAACACTGACATATCTATACAACTTGTGCATTGAGAAAAGATGTTTTCCTCTCAAGTTTAAAAAGGCAAAAGTTATACCTGTCCATAAATCAGGTGACTGCTCTTCTCCTTCAAATTACAGGCTAATTTCAATTCTCTCTGTACTATCTAAACCCATTGAAAAACACATACAAACATCCCTAAATTCTTACTTTATAAAAAACAATCTATTGCACGAGGATCAATCAGGGTTTCGTAAAAACTATTCCTGTCACACTGCTCTAACTCAGCTCACTGACAGTCTCCTACACAATATAAATGACAATAAGTTTACTGGCCTCCTTTTTGTTGACTTTGAAAAAGCATTTGATGTGATCAACTACTCTTTGTTATTGCGTAAATTAGAATTGTACAAACTGCCACCTGAAGTTATCCAACTACTAGAAAATTTTTGTCCAATAGGCACACTTGTATCTGTAAATAACCAGCATCAGAACTACTACCCATTAGACATGGGAGTACCACAAGGCTCAGTATGGGACCACTCTTGTTTTCAGTTATGATTCAATGATTTACCCTGTTTATTATAAATGTAATACTGTGAAATGTTTGCTGACGATACCACTCTCTTTTTAGTGATTCAGACTCCAGCAGATTAACTCGCAAACTTCAATACAGTATTGACAGATGATTATTTGGACTCATTAAACCACATGTCCTTAAATGCACAAAAAACAAAGTGTATGTAACGTATACAGCAAGACAGAAAAGGCAAAAAATGAATGATAGGTTTCAACCTCTGTTGTTGTGATAACGGAATAGTTGAAGAAGTTGACTCACATAACAATATTAGGTGTTACCATTGACAAAAATATGACTTGGACTGATCACATACTGTCATCAGGTAAACGCCTAGCTCACAGCTACTTCAATTATCCAAAATTAAAAACACTTTCTAAATAATCATTCTCCAAAACTATTTTTTGCGGTCACATCTACCAATCATTGACTATGCTCAACTCTTTGGTGATTACCTTGCATGGAACGAACTTGAAATTCATTCATCGTTTATATAAAAGAGCAGTAAAACTTGTATGTGTAAAAACAAGCACCCTGACAATTGAGGATTATAAGCAAATAAATGTCCTGACATTTCGAAACCGACTTTCATCAATAAAGCTGTGTTTATGCAAAAAGTGTTAATCAAATGCACCTCCCAGATTACCAAAGCTTCAAAGTAACCAACATAGACACAACCATTTGCTAACATTTCCAAGACCCAGAAATAACCTATATAACATCGAGCCTCTTGTATTCAGGCAGTGACCTATGGATAAAACTCCCCCATAATTTGAAATGTATTAAAAGCAAAAATCAGTATAAAACACATCTAAAAAGATATTCATGAATAAAAGTACAGAACACAACTTGTAACTTAAGAGAGTGATTTAAGGTGGCACTTGACGTTATTCTTGTCATTAAAATCAGATATGACCAATTTTCATAATCAATATAGAGTACACGTTGTAAACATTGAACTATCTATGGGGTTGATATGAAAATCAACCCCAGCACCGCTTTGAATCTGGTGTGTGTGGTGTGGTGTGTGTGTGAGTGTGTGTGGGTGTGTGTGTGTGTTTGTGTGTGTGTGTGTGTGTGATGCGTGTGTGATTGTGTAATTGGTTCGGTTTTGGTTTTTACTTTCCTTGATGTTTTGGCCTTTTTTATGTTCTTTTGTATAACACATAAATGTGCTGATCTATTTAGTTATTGTCACTGTTAGTTTTCTGGTTCATTGTACTAGATACTAAATTGTTATGTTGCTGAGCGTTAGTTACTGCTGGGTGGATTTACATTGCCTGAATTTATTTCTTTGATCAAGATAACGTTGCCTGGCCTTCAAACCAAAAAGCACATGTACTTGTGTGTATATGACCCTGGGAAAGGGAGGAATGTATGTTCTTTTTATACATCTTTGCTCTGAATCCAATTGCTGTTGGTTATTCTGTTGTTCTTAGATATGAGTATATTATTGTAAGGGGAATAGGGGGAGGATGTGTATGTGTATGTAAGTGTTTAAATGATACTCAGTTTCCTCTGTTTGTATATCCATTTGTATGTTGTTGTTGTTTTTATTGCTGTAGTGTTGGGTGGTGTTCTGGTTTATTTATGCCCTTTGTTTTTTTTGGGTATAGTTGGTTTTCATGGGAGGGGAGGGGATATTTGGACTCTTTTTTTCCTCGTCTTTTTGTTAGTTCTATATTGTTCCTTCATTTGTCTTGGCTGTTATTCTATGTCCAATGTTAGTATTTTCGCTGTTGTTGTTTGTGTATGTAAATTTGTGTTTGTTTGATTGTTGTTTTCCTTTTTGTGTTTGTTCTTGTTGATTCATCATTTTGTTGTGTTTTAAATTCATATGTTTTGTATGGTTGAAGGTTTGTGTGTAACGTGTGTGAGGTGGGGGGGGGGGGGGGGGGGGGTGGGGGGGTGGGGGGGGGGGGGGGGGGGGGGAGGGGGGGGGGGGGGGGGGGGGGGGGGGGGGGGGGGGGGGGGGGGGGGGGGGGGGGGGGGGGGGGGGGGGGGGGGGGGGGGGGGGGGAGGAAGCAGTTGGTGTGGTTTTTTTCTATTTTTTTTCTGTTTTGTCTTCTTTGTTTTTTTTGGGTTTGGGTTTTTTCTTTTTTTTCTTTTGTTTGGATGACGATATTTTTTCAAGATTTTTAAATTTATTAATTTAGGGCTCATTTTTTTCGGATTTTTTTTTTTGTTTTAATTCCACAATCAATGTTTTGGGGTTTTTTTTTGATTTGTAAGTTTACCATAGATTGGGTTTTTTATTCTATTCTCTATACATTATTTTTTTTTTTCTCGCTTTTTTTTTCTTTCTTTAGATAGAGGCTTGAGAAAAAAAGCAAATGCACTGCTTATTAAATTACCATCTAAAAAAAAAAGTTTTGACTTTTACTTTGACTTTGACCCAAGCAAACGCGCGCTGTGTGCGTGCTGCGTCGTGCGTGCGTGTGATATGCTTTTGATTATTTTATTTTATTATTAATTTTTCAGACCATCTTTGTTTGAAAGCTAGGGCTCAAGACCATGTACCACATACACACACTTAGAGCAACACGAAAAATGGTTTTCATTCCTTTCCCCTCTCCTGCCTCCCTGAAAAGCCTTGAACACGGCACTGAAGTTTGGGCAGGCTGGTCAAATTTATCTGCGAGCCCCCCTCGCCAGGGACAGAGTGCATGCTGGGCAAAATTACTTTTTTTACTCCGCCCAAAACCCGACATGAGGTATGGGATTTTAACATGCATATTATGCGACTTCTGCATGCGGAACCAAAGGACCTAGTAAGGTCTTTAACAGCATATTAATCGTCTTCGCATGCTGTATACACAAAGGACAGAGGTAAGGGACTTTAAAATGCAAATTTAATTTGGGTCTTGCATGGTTAACACAAAAGGCCTATAAGGGACTTAACATCAATTAAAGCATCTTCTGCATGCGTGTATACACAAAGGGCATAGGCACCGGGGCCCGGGCTGCGCTTTGAACTGACGCTGGAGAAGGTCAGAGCTGTAACCACCTTTACTTCACCAGACCTGCTGCCCAGGTTTTAACCAGACTTCATGGCTCCACTGCAATGGAAATTAAACACTCTGACTTACCCACCTGGACAGCTTGTCCCTTCTACATTGTCCGTTAGGATGATGAGGATGATGATGATAACACAAAGATGAGAGATGACGACAACGCGACGATGATGATGATGACAACGACAAAGATGATATGATAACGACGACAATGATGACGACGACGACGATGATTGACAATAACGACAAAAAATTGATGATGAAAGATAGAAGAGATTATGATGATGAATGAGAGAGACACGACGACCGACGACAATGATAATGATGGTGGTGTGGTGGTTGTGATCATGAATGATAACGACGACAACGATGATGACAACGAGATGCTGATGCTGAAATAATGATAAGGTGACGACGACGATGATATGACGACAACGACGATGATGATCAGATGATGATGACGACAACGATGAAGATGAAATGAAATGTGACGACGATGATGACAACGGACGACGATGAATGATCTTGGGTGACGACGACGATAATGATGAAAGACGACGATGATAGTGCTGATATGATGAAGAGCGCGCTGGATGATGCTTGGGCGACGACAAGACGAAAGAGAAGAATGACGAAGAAGGTGAGGATGATGGGAGAGATGATGGGGAATAAAAATCATTTTTCCACCCCACAGCCCAAAAAAACAACACATGACGACAAGTGAAGGAAAGTCTTGGCCTTGAAGCAGCCAAGGTGTCACGACTTCACACAAACTTTCCGGCAAATCACCATCCCTTTTTTCCCGTGTGGCGGTGAGGGGACCGGAATCCACAGGACTGGTGAACTTGTTTGTCCTGTGTGTTTACTGGCATCCAAGGGGACTTGTATTGGGGACTAGCACCAAGGTCACTGGGATCCAAGGTGACTAGTATCTGTGGGGACTTATCATCCAAGGTCACTGGTATCCAAGGTGACCTAGTACTGTGGTGACTAGCATCCAAGGGGACTGGTTCCAAGGTGACTATACTTGGGGATAGCATCAAGGACGTTTTTCCAAAGGGATAGTAACTGTGGTGACAGCTCCAAGGGCACTGTACCAAAGGGCACACATCCAAGGGGACGTCATCCAATTGACCGGGATCCAAGGTGACAGCATCGATGGTCACTCATCCAAGGTCACACATTCAAGGTCCTGGCATCCCGGACGGGGACTTCTTTTTTCCGTGACTGGGATTTTAGGTGACTATTACCAGAATTCGTTAGTCCGTGACTGGGATCAGGATACTATTATCCAAATTCGTTAGTCCCCGTGACTGGATTCAGGTGACTATTCCAAAATTCGTTAGTCCCGTACTGGTATTCAGGGGGACTATTACCAAATTCGTTGTCCTGTGACTGGGATTCGGGTGACTATATCCAAATTCGTTATCCTGGACTGGGATTCAGGGTGACTATTACCAATTTGTTATCCCTTACTGACAATTTAGGGGGACTAATCCAAATCGTTTGTCCGGACTGGCATTCAGGGGACTATTACCAAAAATTCGTTGCCTGGGGCATTCAGGGGGACATCACCATGGTTACCACACCTGGGACTAGTATTTTTTTTTTTTATTCTTTTATACGAGGATAAGGAAAGGCCTCTGT
>CM054165.1:24887231-24907803 GCA_028751875.1 Rapana venosa | reverse complement strand
AAATGTTTTAAACATTGATCTATATAGGTTTGTAGATATAACCCAGCACGCTTGATCTGGTGTGTGTGTGTGTGTGTGTGTTGTGTGTGTGTGTGTGTGTGTGTGTGTGTGTGTGTGTGTGTGTGTGAGTGCGTGTGTGTTGTGTAATTGGTTCGGTTTTGGTTTTTTACTTTCTTGATGTTTGGCTTTTTATGTTCTTTTGTATTACACATAAATGTGCTGATCTATTTAGTTTTGTCACTGTTAGTTTTCTGGTTCATTGTACTAGATGAGCTAAATTGTTATTGCTGACGTTAGTACTGCTGGGTGGATTTACATTGCCTGAATTTATTCTTTGATCGAAGGATTAACGTTGCTCTGCCTCAAACCAAAAAGCACATGTACATGTGTGTATATGACCCGGGGAAAGGGAGGGAATGGATGTCTTTGTTATACTTCTTTGCTCTGAATCCAATAGCTGTTGGTTATTCTTGTTTTTCTTATATATGAGTATATTATGGGTGAAGGGATAGGGGTGAGGATGTGTATGTGTATGTAAGTTTAAATGATACATCAGTTTCCTCTGTTATATCCATTGTTTGTTGTTGTTGTTGTTATTGCTGGTAGTGGTGGGGGTGGGTTCTGGTTTATTTTGCCTTTGTTTGTTTTGGGTTTAGGTTGGTTTTCTTGGGAGGGGGAGGGGATATTTTGGACTCTTTTTTCTCGTCTTTTGTTAGTTCTATATTGTTCTTCATTTGTCTTGGCTGTTATCTTGTCCTATGTTAGTTATTGTCGCTGTTGTTGTTGTGTATGTATATTTGTGTTTGTTTGATTGTTTATTTCCTGTTGTGGTGTTCTTGTTGATTCATCTTTTTGTTGTTGTTTTATTCAGTTTTGTATGGTTGAAGGTTTGTGTGTATACGTGTGTGAGGGGGGGGGGGGGGGGGGGGGGGGGGGGGGGGAGGGAAGCAGTTGTGTGTGGGTTTTTTCTATTTTTATTCTGTTTTGTCTTCTTTGTTTGTTTTGGTTTGGTTTTTTCTTTGTTGCTTGTTTGTTTGTGTTATGACGGATATTTTTTCAAGATTTTGAATTATTTGAATTGTATGGTCTCATATTTTTCTGGGATTTTTGTTTTGTTTTAATTCCACATATGCATATGTTATTGGGGTTTTTTGTTTGATTTGTATAGTTTACCATAGATTAGGTTTTTTATTCTATGTCTGCATATACATTATCTTTTTTTTCTCGCTTTTTTTTTTCTTTCTTTAGATAGATGGCTTGATGAAAAAAAGCAAATGCACTGCTTATTCAATGTACCATCTGAAAATAAAAGTTTGACTTTGACTTTGACTTTGACACAAGCAAACGCGCGCGTGTGTGCGTGCGTGCGTGCGTGCGTGCGTGTGTATATGCGTGTGATTATTTTATTTTATTATTAATTGTTCAGACCATCTTTGTTTGCAAGTCATAGGCTACAAGACCATGTACCAGCATACACACACTTAGAGCAACACTGAAACATGGTTTTCATTCTCTCCTCTCTCCTGCGCTCCCTGAACTAATGCCTTGGAACACGGCACTGAAGTTGGTCAGGCTGGTCAACTTCATCCTGGCGTAGCCCAGCCCTCGCCAGGGACAGAGTGCATGCTGGGCATGATTACGTTTCCTTACTCCGCCAAACCCTGACATGAGGTATGGGATCTTTAACATGCATATTAATGCGATCTTCTGCATGCGTGTATACACAAAGGACCTGAGGTAAGGGATCTTTAACATGCATATTAATGCGATCTTCTGCATGCGTGTATACACAAAGGACATGAGGTAAGGGATCTTTAACATGCATATTAATGCGATCTTCTGCATGGGTGTATACACAAAGGACCTGAGGTAAGGGATCTTTAACATGCATATTAATGCGATCTTCTGCATGCGTGTATACACAAAGGACATGAGGCACTGGCCGGTCTGCGCTTTGAACTGACGCTGGAGAAGGTCAGAGCTGTAACACCTTTACTTCACCAGACGCTGCTGCCCAGGTTTGAACCCAGGACTTCATGGCTCCACTGCAATGGAAATTAAACACTCTGACTTACCCACTCTGGGACAGCGTTGTCCCTTCTACATTGTCCGTTAGGATGATGAGGATGATGATGATAACGACAAAGATGATGATGATGACGACAACGACGACGATGATGATGATGACAACGACAATGATGATAATGATAACGACGACAATGATGACGACGACGACGATGATGATGACAATAACGACATTGATGATGATGATGATGATGATGATGATGATGATGACGACGACGACGACGACGACGACGACAATGATAATGATGGTGGTGGTGGTGGTTGTGATCATGATGATAACGACGACAACGATGATGACAACGAGGATGCTGATGCTGATAATAATGATAATGGTGACGACGACGATGATGATGACGACAACGACGATGATGATCATGATGATGATGACGACAACGATGAAGATGAAGATGATAATGGTGACGACGATGATGACAACGACGACGATGATGATCTTGATGACGACGACGATAATGATGACGACGACGATGATAGTGCTGGTGATGATGATGAAGATGCTGCTGCTGGTGATGATGCTTGTGGCGACGACGACGACGATGATGATGATGATGACGATGATGGTGAGGATGATGGTGAGGATGATGATGATGAATAAAAAGATCATTATTACCACCCCACAGCAAAAGACAACACATGACGACAAGTGAAGGAAGAGTCTTGGCCTTGAAGCAGCCAAGGTGTCACTGACTTCACACAAACTTTCCGGCAAATCACCATCCCTTTTTCCAGTGTGGCGGTGAGGGGACCGGAATCCACAGGACTGGTGAACTTGTTTGTCCTGTGTGTGACTGGCATCCAAGGTGACTTGTATATGTGGTGACTAGCATCCAAGGTCACTGGTATCCAAGGTGACTAGTATCTGTGGTGACTTATCATCCAAGGTCACTGGTATCCAAGGTGACTAGTATCTGTGGTGACTAGCATCCAAGGTGACTGGTTTCCAAGGTGACTAGTATCTGTGGTGACTAGCATCTAAGGTGACTGGTTTCCAAGGTGACTAGTATCTGTGGTGACTAGCATCCAAGGTCACTGGTATCCAAGGTCACTAGCATCCAAGGTGACTGTCATCCAATGTGACCGGTATCCAAGGTGACTAGCATCGATGGTCACTCATCCAAGGTCACTAGCATTCAAGGTCACTGGCATCCAGCGGACAGGTGACTTCGTTTGTCCTGTGACTGGTATTCAGGGTGACTATTATCCAGAATTCGTTAGTCCTGTGACTGGTATTCAGGATGACTATTATCCAGAATTCGTTAGTCCTGTGACTGGTATTCAGGGTGACTATTATCCAGAATTCGTTAGTCCTGTGACTGGTATTCAGGGTGACTATTATCCAGAATTCGTTTGTCCTGTGACTGGTATTCAGGATGACTATTATCCAGAATTCGTTAGTCCTGTGACTGGCATTCAGGGTGACTATTATCCAGAATTTGTTAGTCCTGTGACTGACATTCAGGGTGACTATTATCCAGAATTCGTTTGTCCTGTGACTGGCATTCAGGATGACTATTATCCAGAATTCGTTTGTCCTGTGGCTGGCATTCAGGGTGACTATCATCCATGGTGACCAGCATCCATGGTGACTAGTATTTTTTATTTTATTCTTTTATATCGAGGATAATGGAATAGGCACTCATGTGCCTTTTTACATCCAGTCCCTGTATGTATGCGGTTTTGTAAATTCTGTCATCTGTTTCCACCGGCACACAATGGCCTACTCTTACGAAAAGCGGAACAGGATTGAACGTGTGCACAAGATGTTCTGCGTGCGTTCGCACACGGGGCCTCGGTTTATAGTCTCATCCGAACGTTGTGACTAGCATCCATAGTGACTAGCATCTATGGTCACTGGCGTCCTTGGTGACTAGAATCCAAGGTAACTGGCATCCGGTGTCAAGGAGAAGGCTACAGTCCTATTTATTGATCACCAGTGTCAAGGAGATGGCTACAGTCCTATTTATTTATCACCAGTGTCAAGGCTACAGCTCCTATTTATTTATCACCAGTGTCAAGGAGATGGCTACAGTCCTATTTATTTATCACCAGTGTCAGGCAGATGGTTACAGCTCCTATTTATTTATCACCAGTGTCAAGGAGATGGCTACAGCTCCTATTTATTTATCACCAGTGTCAAGGAGATGGTTACAGCTCCTATTTATTTATCACCAGTGTCAAGGAGATGGTTACAGCTCCTATTTATTTATCACCAGTGTCAAGGAGACGGTTACAGCTCCTATTTATTTATCACCAGTGTCAGGCAGATGGCTACAGCTCCTATCTATTATGTCTTTGTTCATGGAGGATGTCTTTCCATAAGCTCCATTTTCTTTTTAAATTTTTCCCCAGAGTCAGAGTGATGAGGGTTGTGTGTGGGGTTTTTCTCCTGGACAAGAGAAGAGAAATGACGGCAGAGTCTTTGCACAGGTCCCCCACAGCAGTCAACGTCTACAGACAGATGTTGGGATCAGCCTGAGAGCTTGCAGAAGTCAGCAACAGACTGGCAATTGAGGATGGAACTTTTTTCATTCATTTATTTATTTGAGAATGTCAGTATCAGGAAATGATGGACTTCCACTTAGATCACGAGACAGGACAAGACAAGACGAGGCAAGGCGAGGCGAAGCAAGACAAGGCAAAACGAGGCAAGGCGAGGCAAAGAGAGGCAAGACAAGGCAAGTCAAAGCAAGGAAAGGCAAGACGAGACAAGGCAAAGTTAGACAAGGCAAAGCAAGGCAAGGCAAAGAGAGACCGCAAGGCAAGGCAAAACAAGACAAGACAAGGCAAAGAGAGGCAAGGCAAGGCAAAGAGAGGCAAGGCAAGGCAAAGAGAGGCAAGGCAAGGCAAAGAGAGGCAAGGCAAGGCAAAGAGAGACGGCAAGGCAAAGAGAGACCGCAAGGCAAGGCAAAGAGTGACCGCAAGGCAAGGCAAAGAGAGACCGCAAGGCAAGGCAAAACAAGATAAGGCAAGGCAAAGAGGCAAGGCAAGGCAAAGAGAGGCAAGGCAAGGCAAAGAGAGACCGCAAGGCAAAGAGAGACCGCAAGGCAAGGCAAAGAGTGACCGCAAGGCAAGGCAAAGAGTGACCGCAAGGCAAGGCAAAGAGAGACCGCAAGGCAAGGCAAAACAAGATAAGGCAAGGCAAAGAGGCAAGGCAAGGCAAAGAGAGGCAAGGCAAGGCAAAGAGAGACCGCAAGGCAAGGCAAAGAGAGACCGCAAGGCAAGGCAAAGAGAGACCGCAAGGCAAGGCAAAGAGAGACCGCAAGGCAAGGCAAAACAAGGCAAGGCAAAGAGGCAAGGCAAGGCAAAGAGAGGCAAGGCAAGGCAAAGAGAGGCAAGGCAAGGCAAAGAGAGGCAAGGCAAGGCAAAGAGATACCGCAAGGCAAGGCAAAGAGAGGCAAGGCAAGGCAAAGAGAGAAGGCAAGGCAAAACAAGACAAGACAAGCAAAGAGAGAAGGCAAGGCAAAACAAGACAATGCAAAGGGAAAGAGAGACCGCAAGGCAAGGGAAAGAGAGACCGCAAGGCAAGGCAAAACAAGACAAGACAAGGCAAAGAGAGGCAAGACAAGGCAAAGAGAGGCAAGGCAAGGCAAAGAGAGGCAAGGCAAGACAAAGAGAGGCAAGGCAAGGCAAAGAGAGGCAAGGCAAGGCAAAGAGAGACAAGGCAAGGCAAAGAGAGACCGCAAGGCAAGGCAAAGAGAGACCGCAAGGCAAGGCAAAACAAGACAAGGCAAGGCAAGACAGACAATGACTACATTTACAAACACAGCTGCAGGCAAGACTACTCACTCGGCGAGAATAGATACGCAAGCATACTTGCTTTCGCAGGAGTACAAACGACACGGTTCCCGTAACCTGCATATACGTTGGCGCCAGCCACGTCTGTGGCGCTCTTTCCCTCCTGCCTACAACGCCAGACAGAAACAAAGGGACTGGCTGTTGATGTCTTCCTGGACAAGGCAGGCTGGAGGCTGAAGCTTTTGAAGGAAAGACCAAGGACACAGCTTATTTTTCTTTTCTTTTCTTTCTTTTGTGCTGTCTCATCTTCTGTAACTTTTCTATCATACTGATCCCACACTGCTCATTCCAGATTCCTGAGTTACTGTCTGAGTGTTTGACGATGAAGAAGAAGAATTTCTGATTACCTCCTCCCCCCCCCCCCCCCCCCCCCCCCCCCCCCCCCCCCAGTTATACCCAGGATTGACATGTAACATCTTCAGATCAGGGTCACAAGTCCAGTGAAGGGTTGGTGGCCCCACGGCAGCCTGACACCGCGCGCGCGCGCGCGCGTGTGTGTACGTGTGTGTATGTGGTGTGTGTAGGGGTGTGTGTGTGTGTGTGTGTAGGGGTGGTGTGTGTGTGGTGTATGTGTGTTGGTTTGTTGGGGGTGTGTTGTGTGTGAATTTGTGTCTGAACATGTTTGGGATGATCCTCAGCGTGCGTGCGTGCGTTTTTATTCTTTTACTTTGAGGATAATGGAATAAGTACTCATGATTTTTTTTAATCCAGTCCCCATGTGTATGCAGTCTTGTAAATTTTGTCACCCGTTCCCACCGGCACACAATGGCCTACTCTTCCGAAAAGCAGTAAGAGTAACGCGTGAGCAGGATGTGTGTGTATCTGTGTGTGCGTGCGTACGCGCGCGCGCGCGCGTGTGTGTGTGTGTGTTCGTGTGTGTGTGTGTGTCTGTCTGTCTGTCTGTCTGTATGTGCGCGCGCGTGTGTGTGTGTGTGTGTGTATGCATGTGTGTCTGTGTGTGTGTGTGAGAGAGAGAGAGTGTTAACGTCTATCCACTAAATTAATTGATTAATTTTAGACTGGTGTGTGTGTGCGCGCACGTGCGTGCTCGTATGTGTGTGTGTGTGTGTGTGTGTGTGTGTGTGTGTGTGTGTGTGTGTGTGTGTGTGTGTGTGTGGTGTGTGTGTGGAGAGAAAGAGAGAGAGAGAGAGAGAGAGAGTGTGTGTGTGTGTGTGTGTGTTTTAACGTCTATCCACTAAATTAATTAATTTTAGACTGGTTTGTGTGTGCGCGCGCGCACGTGCGTGCTGGTGTGTGTGTGTGTGTGTGTGTGTGTGTGTGTGACTGACCTTCAACACAAGTACTGCAGAGATGGAGGACACCAGGACAAGACTGAGGAAACAGCAGTTAATGGTCAACATCTTCATTTTCCGTCAGCTGGATGTTGCCGATGCTGCTGCTGCTGCTGTTGTTGTTGCTTTTGCTGTTGTTGTTGCTTTTGCTGTTGTTGTTTCTGCTGTTGTTATTGCTTTTGCTGTTTCTGTTGTTGCTGCTGTTGTTGTTGCTTTTGCTGTTTCTGTTGTTGCTGCTGTTGTTGTTGCTTTTGCTGTTTCTGTTGTTGCTGCTGTTGTTGTTGCTTTTGCTGTTTCTGTTGTTGCTGCTGTTGTTGTTGCTTTTGCTGTTTCTGTTGTTGCTGCTGTTGTCGCTTTTGCTGTTTCTGTTGTTGCTGCTGTTGTTGTTGCTGTTGCTTTTGCTGTTGTTGTTGCTGCTGTTGTTGCTGCTCCTGTTGTTGTTGTTGCTGATCCTGTTGCTGCTGCTCCTGTTGTTGCTGTTGATGATGCTGCTGCTGTTGTTGCTGCTCCTATTGTTGCTGTTGTTGTTGCTGCTCTTGTTGCTGCTGTTCCTTTTGTGGTTTTTGTTGCTGTTGTTGTTGCTGCTGTTACTGTTGTTGTTGCTGTTACTGTTGCTGCTTTTGCTGTTGCTGTTACTGCTGTTGTTGTTGCTTTTGTTGTTGTCGTTGTTGATGTTGTTGTTGCTGCTGTTGCTGTTTGTCACGCCTTTACGTTGCTGATACCCAAAGTGATGACTGTGGTGACCTGGAACCAAGAGGAGGAGAGACTCTCTCTTTCTGGTATGGGCTTTTTTTCTTTTCCCTCACTGGAGCTGAAAGGGAAAGAGGTCTGTTTGTGTCTGACCTTGCCTTTCCTTTTTTTCATACTGACGGAAAGGGGATGGCGGAGCCTAGTGGTTAGAGTGTTGAGGAGCCCCTGATCTGAATGCCGGGATTTGAGCCACCATGTCGCCATCCTTTTGAGGGGATGTTGCCGCAGAGTTAACATCAGTTCCACTCCACTCCCCCAAAAGTTCTTTGGGTGACACTATATACCATTACCCTGTGTGAGCGAACGCACATCCTCAAAACATGTTTGAAATCATCGTACCTTTTAGAAGAGTAGGCCATAGCGTGCTGTTTGTTTGTTTGTTTGTTTTATTCTTTTATTTCGTGGATAATGGAATAAGCATTCATGTGCTTTTTTACATCCAGTCCCCGTGTGTATGCATTCTTTGTCAATGTTGTCATCCTTTCCCACCACGGGCTGGAATAGATGATAATTTTTTTAAACGCATGAACAATGACGTCATGTTTGGACAATATCTCTGAAATCGGAATGCCGCTACCTTAATGGCGGTCAAACAGATGGATATGGAAAAATCTGACATTGGGGAATCTAAGAGGTCTAGCTGAGGAACACACAAAACGAAAACACTAAAACAAGTCAAGCCATAACTCAAACCAGAATTTTTTTTTAAATTAGTCCTCTTTTTATTTCAAGCATGTTAAACACTAACTTTGGTCTGACTGTCAAATATTTTTGTTGTCAAGGTTACCAAACTCTTCAAAAGAAAAGCCTCATTTGCAGTAAACAGCAAAGAACTCAAATACTTATAATTATCAATAATGATATTTTGTTTTTGCAATACAATGCTACACAACGAGTGCTTGAAACAAAAGAGACAGACATTTTGTAATAGCAACCGGAAAACAAAAGAAAACTACAGCTGAGTCCCTTGAAGGAAAGACACTGCTTGTTTTAAACATGTTTGATTCGGAAATCAATATAACAAAATCATACAGCACGTCATCTTGATCAACAACAAGCTTACAGCTTAAACCATGTTCAATCTGATGGAGGTATTAATGTAACAAACGAATGCAATGACAGGAGTTCATGGAAAATGTGACATTTTACAAACAGCAAATCCAAAAAGGATACTGAAATATTATCAATTGTGGATAACATCATCACAGTCACAATGGCACATCCAAAAAATAACCAAGCAAAGACAGAAGCAAAAGAATGAATGGGTGGTCTAGAGGTAACCCACCTGCCTGGAAAACGAAATATCCGGGTCGGAAGTGTGCAGTGGTTCAATCCCCGTTTGGACCCGAAACATTTCCCCCCCATCCATTAGGCCATGAGTGGTGGTCTAGGTGCTAGTCCTTCGGATAAGACGATAAACCAAGGTCCATTGTGTTACACGTAATTATTTAGCGCACGTTAAAAAAACACCCACAGCAACAAGAGAGTTGTCTCTGGCAAAATTATGTAGAAAAAAGGCACTCTGATAGGGAAACAAGTACAGTTGCAGACATGAAAAGAAAAAAATGGGTGGCGCTGGTCTTGTGGTGACGCACTCTTCCTGGTGACAGCAACCCAAATTTCACGCATTCTGCCCTGACTTAAAGTGGTATAAGATAAAATACAAAAATCAAAATCAAAATAATTAGCTGTAAGATCTATCTATCTATCTATCTGTCCCGTAGTCTGACGACCGTGGGGGCACCCTCAAAGACTCGACAACCAGTTCCCTCCATTCCTCTCTCTGTTCTGCCTTTCTCAGGGTTTTGTTGAGTTCTAGGCCTGTCCATTCGCTGATGTTATCCTCCCAGCTCTTCCTTGGTCTGCCTCTTCTTCTTCCTCCCTGGACAGTGCCTTGCAAAACTGTCTTTGCAAGTCCTTTGGATCTTGTGACATGCCCATACCATTTAAGTTTACGCTTTTTCACGATCGTTAGAAGGTTCTCATAGGGTCCAATGGTTTGCTGGATTCTGTTATGCACGCTTTCGTTGCTTATGTGGTCTTTGTAGGAGATGCCAAGGAGTCTCCGAAAGCATCTCATCTCCACCGCCTGTACTCTCTTCTCTCCAAATCTGCAGTCAGGGTCCATGATTCGCAGGCATACAGAAATATGGATATGACAAGGGAGCGCATTAGTCTGATCTTGGAGATAAGTGAGATATTGTTATCTCTCCAGATGGTGTTTAGTTTTGACAAAGCTGTTATTGTCTGTGCAGTCCTGCATACTACTTCTGGCTTGAATCCCTGGTCTGATACAATGGCTCCCAGGTACTTGAAGCTTTGAACTGTTTCCAGCTTCTGGTCATTAACCCTGATATCAGTGCTAATGCCGTTGGTGTTATTAGGAAATCTACAACAATGCCATAATTACCGCGCAATCAGCCTCATATGCCACCCAAGCAAGGTCATGCTGCAGATAATATTGAATAGACTGAAGCCACAAGCAGAGACCATCATTGCTGAGGAACAAGCAGGTTTCAGAGCAGGGCGCAGCACAACAGAACAGATATTCAACCTCAGAATACTATGTGAGCGGTACCTTCAACATCAACAAGACCTTTACCACGTATTTATCGATTTTAAGAAGGCATTTGACAGGGTGTGGCATGCAGCTTTGTGGGCAACCATGAATTTGTACAGCATCAATGCAAACCTGCAGAGTCATCAAACAGCTGTACAGCGAGGCCACCAGTGCAGTGTACTACAACAACATTGGAGAATGGTTTCGAACAACAGTTGGAGTAAGGCAGGGCTGTCTACTCTCACCCACTCTTTTCAACATCTTCCTTGAGAGAATCATGGCTGATGCACTGTAACATCATGAAGGATCAGTCAGCATTGATGGCAGAACGATCACAAACCTCCGCTTCGCAGATGACATTGATGGAATAGCAGGATCAGAAAAAGAGCTTGCCAGCCTAACTGAACACTTGAATAAGGCCTCCAAAACATACGGCATGGAAATCAGTGCAGAGAAGACCAAACTGATGACTAATAACACCAACGGCATTAGCTGTAAGATACGACAGCAAAACTTAAATAAATCAAATCTGGTCAACTCAGTTAGATGTCAAGTAATCTACCAACAAAAAATAATAATAATATTGAAAGTGACGTCAAAATGAAAATACTACACATCATCAGAGACAATAACAGCAAACATAAACATGGCCAGTGAGGACAAAGGATGAGGAGCAGAAAGGTGAGGGAAAGAGATGAGGGGGGGGGGGGAGATGGAGACAACACACACACACACACACACACACACATACACACACACAGGGAGATAAAACTTGAAAGAGAGAGAGAGTTGAATTGAATTGAATGAATTTTATTTAAAGAGGGTTATGGCATAAGCAAACATGTTTTTTTACAACCAGCCCTCTAGGCAAAGGAACAATAAACAACAGCTAAATCACAGAGAGAGACAGACAAACAGACAGACACAGAAAGCGAGAGACAGACGCAGAGAACGAGAGAGACAGACGCAGAGAGAGAGAGAGCCACACAGAAACTGCTTCCAGATTTGAGGACAAACAACAGAAGAGAATCAATCCTGCAGAAAGATACCTGACTCACTTTCTGTGGTGGATGTGGCTGGACTACTCAGGCAGTCAGAGAAAGAATGGACAATGTCACACTGCATGTGGATGCCTTGGTTGGGATTAAAAAACAAAAACTGTGGACATCATCTGAAAGGAAAATAATCTGGTAACAAGCTGGAATAGAACAGTTATGGTGATGATGCTGTTAATGGAAAGGGGCGGGGCTTACACCTGATGATTGACAACAGACAAAGACTTGGCCCCATTAACAAACTGCCAGCTGGAATACCACAGCTGAGGTGATGATGCTGTTAATGGAAAGGGGCGGGGCTTACACCTGGTGATTGACAACAGACAAAGACTTGGCCCCATTAACAAACTGCCAGCTGGAATACCACAGCTGGGGTGATGATGCTGTTAATGGAAAGGGGCGGGGCTTACACCTGGTGATTGACAACAGACAAAGACTTGGCCCCATTAACAAACTGCCAGCTGGAATACCACAGCTGAGGTGATGATGCTGTTAATGGAAAGGGGCGGGGCTTACACCTGGTGATTGACAACAGACAAAGACTTGGCCCCATTAACAAACTGCCAGCTGGAATACCACAGCTGAGGTGATGATGCTGTTAATGGAAAGGGGCGGGGCGGGGCTTACACCTTGTGACTTGGCAAGAGAAAATAGGGAATAAAAAAGAATGTGTGTGTGAAATTGTGTATGGAAATTTTCTTCATTTTCATTTATTTCATTTTATTCTTGCATTTTGAGGATAATTGAACAAGCACTCATGTGCTTTTATACATCCTGTCCCTGTGTGTATGCTGTTTTGTCAATTTTGTCATGGTTCCAACAGGCACACAATGGCCTACTTTTCCAAATAGCCTACGGGATTTTAACATAAGATGCTCTGTGTACCTTGGCACATGGGACCTCCATTTATAGTCTCATCGGAAGGACTTTTGGGGAGAGTGGAGTCGGCACTAATGTTAACTCCAGAGGAAAAATCCTCTTGAACAAGATTCGAACCCAGGTCATGATCACAATGCCCATCACTCTAACCACCAGGCTATCCCGTTGAGAGAGAGAGAGAGAGAGAGAGAGAGAGAGAGAGAGAGAGAGAGAGAGAGAGAGAGAGATTGACATACAATAAAATTTATTGCTTTAAGCTGATGAGCTCATACAGCAAGGCAGCCACAGGAGGTGATGTAATTACATAGCATGGAAACCATGGCATTGATCTTCATAATGTATAACCAAACACCACACCCTTTAATGTCCAGACCTGTCATGACAATCAGCCTTTCGTGCTTCAAGTCTCTGCCACACCCACTGTTAAAGGTAAAGGTGTCCCATAACTGATAAGGTCGTAGGGGAGCGAGGTGTCAGAGACCTTTCTTCTCTAGGGCCAGCATAGTGAGGGCCACGCCCATCTCCTCTTCCTCGCTGCTTTACTTTCCCTGACCCTAAAGAGGCAGGTACCCATTTACAGCTGGGTGAACTGGCGGACTGTACGGAAGCCAAGGCGTGCAAACGGTCACCCATCCAATGGTAACCACGCTCGATGCTGCTTGACCTTGGCTGTGGGAAAGGGAGTGCTCTGACCACTGAGTATTCCGTCCCAGTGACAGCCAAGAAAAACCTAAGATCACGAAAAGAATCGCTGACTTGTGTGAGGTCTCTGAGCATTGTGTGTTCTGGATTCTCTCCCCTTTCTGCAAACTAGCAAGTATATAGGCCCCTCCACTCCTGGCAGTCTTCTGCTAGTGCAGTCTTCTCCTAGGTGAAAGTAGTTCCGGATTTCCAGATTGATAAACTTAATGGAAAGGGTCATGGGGATTGCTGGTCTCCCCCCCCCCCCCCCCCCAAACAAAATCGACCAAATATCAGATAACTGTAGGTCAACTCGCCAGACAATTTCGTTGGTAGGCATATATGTGCATGATACACTTCAAAATTGCATCTTAACATATTTTTATCTACAAATTGGTCCTCAAAAGTCCGAAACAGCGGCCTTTTTCATTGACTGTCAAGTATGAAGGTCAATGCCAGTTTGTCTGCTGCCAGTGCTCATGCTGCCCCCAAAAGAAGATTCAGGACTTTAAAGTCCTTGTAAATGTGATTTGGGTTTAAAGGTTTTCTCATTCAGCAAACTGGTCCTTTTAAAATATATTCAGATCCTTTTAATTGCTGAAAGGTACTTACAAGTCCTGCTGAATCATGCAAAAAGGCAAGAGACACAGACACTTTTTCTGCCTTGCTAAGTAGTCAGCAGTAATACCCACTGCAAGAGAGACCAAATCTATATTCTAGCTTTCCTTCACAGTCCAGACATTAAACTTCAAAGATGGAAGCTGACCTCATAGTGTGGCGGGGTAGTTTAGACATGGTGCTAACTATTGCAGCATTGCACAGTCAATTATAATCTTTCAAAGTTCTCTCTCCTCATTGCACAATTCACGCTTTGCAGGCAAGAAATTACAAAATATATAATTATACATAAAAACAAAACAGAAGCTTGGTTGATTTAATTGTTTTTAAGTACTTTAAGGTAGGAGTATGTGAATTTGCTAACTTAATGACCAGGGCTGATCAGTAATTTCGGTATATGCTGCATGTCTCAGCATTCAGTTTCTTTCCTTTCCTGGACTGCTATCTCTTTGTCTTCCTAAGACATACTACTGTGTAGAGAAAATAGATGATAACTTTAGTTTATTTGCTGTGAACGTCAAAATGCCATGGACATGTTTTTTCCAAGATACCAGGTTGACTACTAAGGATTACTGGAGTAGAAGATAGATCTTGATGTAACTGAAAAGCATACTGCGTTTTTTGTGTTGTTTCACCAAAGTTTATGTAACAGAGTGGAGATATTTGATCTGCCAACTTCTCGGCTACAACAGCACAGTATGAACAAGGATGTTATGGTCTCTAAGAAAAAGGGTATGAACAGGGAGGATATGGCCTTTAAGTAAGAGGCTGCATAAATATGACATTTTACCACAAGGCAAAGGGTATGCAATGGGTAGTTTCAACCACCACCCAAGGAAACAGAGCACTGCACAATTTGCAGGTGTGTCCCAAAATAGTAACACGTCGCTCCGAACACATGGGAGGTAATCTACTTACCACACCATCACATCCACCCCCGCCCAACCGTACCGTGTCCCGAGGTACAATCGTGAGCCACTGACTAGCATATCTGATGCCAAGACAGAGACCAAAAAAATGAGAGCCAGTTCAAGACGTAAATACTCCAGATGCAGTGTGACATTTTTAAAAAACCTTTTTTCCTTCCATCTAAGAAAAATAGATCAAGATCTAGTTTGCAAAGCACTGTCACTTCCAGTGCCAGTACAGCTTTAGGCTAGATAGGCCTAACTAGAGTTAAAAGTCCTTAAGTTAAAATCCTTAAAAATCTGACAGTTGCTACCATGTTCTACAAATGTGTGCAAATTTGTTTAATATCATACATCAAGAAAATGTTTTGAGGGAAGGTGCAGAAGTTGTCTGATGAAAGAAGGGGGGTCGGGTGTGAGAGGCCAGTGCAAAGTACCAACAATGGGTGTGGGGTGTTGAGAAAGGGAAGGGGCAGCAGCATCTTTAAAGCAGAAGGGTGAAGAGCAGAAGGGTGAAGGGATGGTAGGAAGGGGGAAGTGGAGAGCTGGTAGGGATGGGGAGCTGGCATCACTGGCAGTGCTCAGTGGCTGGCCAGACATGATGACCTGTTGACTGCCACCCTCTTTCCTCATATCTCTGGCCTTATTTTGTTTTATTTTTGTTTTTAAATGTTGGGGGGGGGGGGGGGGTTCTTGAAATAACGTGAAATGTGAGAGAAAAAAAAGAAAGCTCATTATATGATTAACATTGATAATGCAAAAAAATGTTTTTCCTTGATTTTGGTGGCAGATCTGTCTATTGATCTTCTGCTAGCAGATTGATGGCAGATTTTACACCAATCTATGTGAGCAAAAAAACTTAAGGTATATGACTCAGGAAAAATCTCCCTTTTCACTCTCCTGGACTTTTCTGCAGCCTTTGACACCATAGACCACTCAATTCTTCTCTACCGTCTCCAAAACACGTTTGGTATTAAATACGCAGCCCTCACCTGGTTCAGTTCATCATAGACTGATTCCACACACTAACAGTAAAAAGATTCAATCAACACCTGCCAAACTGGAATGTGGAGTTTCAGGGGGATCAGTTCTCGGCCCTGTTCTTTTCACTCTCTACACTACTCCACTTTCACATATAATAAACCATCATCAAGTCAGCCATCATATTTATGCAGAAGACCCTCAGATTCTTAGCAGCAAAACTCCTGAAAATCTGCCTTCTCTCTTGACAAATATGTCCTACTCTCTTGAAGATATCCAAAATTGGATGATACAAAACAAGTTACAGCTAAACGCAGATAAAACCGAAGTCATGCTTGTAGGGGCCAAACACAAACTTTCTTCCATCACAACAGCTTCAATAGAATTCGGCGATACGTCTGTCCCTCTATCCACTGCAGTGAAATATCTAGGGTTCACTATAGACAACACACTCTCCATGCAAAAATTAATCACCCAAACCTGCTAATCTTGTTATTTATCAATTACGGCACATTAGTGTTGTTCGAAAGTATCTGGCCACTGATGCAACATCCAAACTAGTCACTCTCATTGTCTCTCTCTGGACTATTGCAATTCTCTTCTGGCTGGTCTGCCAGCATCATCTATCCACCCTCTTCAACGTATACAAAACTCTGCAGCTCGACTAGTCCTCAGAAAGAAAAAAAATCTTAGCACATTACTCTCCTCTTGGGATCTCTCCACTGGCTGCCTGTGCCACAAAGAGTAAACTATAAGATCTGTACCCTCTGTTACAAATGTCTCCACAAATCAGGACCTTCCTACCTCTGTGAATGACTTCACCTGTACACTCCTTGTTCCCTCCGCTCTGTTGCAGATACCTTGTGCTTAAGAATACCTAGATTAAACCAGTCCACCGTTGGCCGTTGCTCTTTCTCTGGTCCATCGATCTGGAATTACCTCCCTGTCTCTCTTCGCCAAAAGCCTACTTATGATGCTTTTAAATCCAGCCTCAAGACACATTTATTTCAAACCTAAGATTCTCTCCTTTTGTTTCATCTCATTTCTGTCCCTGCCCTCAACAACCAAACCCCTATCACCCTGCCGGAGTGTACAACCTTCAACCTTCGTGTGTGTGTGTGTGTGCGCGCGCGCGCGCGCGCGCGTGTGTGTGTTTACATTTGAATTTGTAAAAACTGTTAATAGTAACTGGCTGCATTTGAAAACTTGTATGAATGAAAGCGCTTTGATTTGTTTTTTGCAAGATATAGCGCTGTATAAATCCGATGTATTATTATTATCATTATCATTATTATTATTATTATTATAAGTCTAGTAGTGGACAGAGTGTGCCTGTGGTTTCTTTTTCTTTGGTGGGTTTTTTTTCTTTTTGCTTTTGTTTTTGCTTTTTTTATATATAGTAAATTTTAGATACTGATATCAAATGTAAATTGAAGAAAAATGTAGCGTTCTCTACGATGGTGTAGAAGAAAAGGTTCGGGGAGAGGTTTACTACTGGTTTGTTTGCTTTTTTATGGGAGATTTTACCTCATCACATCTTTTGAGAATGTATATGAGAGATTAATGCTGTATAAGTATTGTGGTGTGTGATATGTGCCTGTGTGTTTCTTGCTTTTTGTGGTTGCAAAAAATCAGCACAGAGATGAAATGTAAAATGATGAGAAAAATGCAAGTGTTTACATAATTGTGTGGAAAGTGTGTGGGGAGAAGGGGGGCTTTTGTTTTTCTAAACCAATCATATGCAAACATACGTATTGTTTTATTTTTGTTATTATATTCGTGTTTTCTTTGTAAAACATTCGCTTTTTTTTAATATATGACGTGTTATATACCTAGATTAATATGTACATGCATTTGTGGTATTGTTTTAATCTTACTGTGGAAATGTTCCATTTTTGTCACTGAATTCATAGTTTTACATATGACATATTTTTCATACAATAAAAGAATAGCCCTATCATAAAAACTCTGTGTGTGTGTGTGTGTGGTGTGTGTGTGTGTGTGTGTGTGTGTGTGTGTGTGTGTGTGTGTGTGTGTGAGTGTGTGATGTTGTTGTTGTTGTCTTCGATTTTACGTCTGTTCACTCTCAGTGATGTTAGACGAGAAAGAAAAAAACATATACAAGGGGTGTATGCCCTACTGAAAAAAGCGAGGGGGGGGGGGGGGGAAGTAGTCTAATCATGAAAAGAAACGCACAAAGCAAAAGATACACACACAAAATTAAAAACCGAAACAAAAACATGAAAAGTGATTAAGGTTATAACAAATGTCCCATAGGACTATGCCAGAGACCTTTTGCAAATGCCAAATTCAAATTATTGAATATGCTTCTAAGGGAGTTTTCAGAAAATTGGGGTAAAAAAGCTTTGTATTCTTACATTCAAATATTATATGAGTATTAGAAATATTCTCACCACACAGACATTTACTGTGTCTACTGAATTTGGTTACGAATGCATTAAGTTTTATTCTATAAAACAAACTATTCACTCTTCGTGCTGTGGAGATATTTGAGCAAGCCTTAGACTGGCTCACGACTCTTGCTTTATCAGTTTTGATGACAGATCTGTTTAGAAATCTCTCTTTTAGGTGATACGTTTCTGTGACCTATTTCCATGATGTTTGTTCTAATAAGTGGTAGCCCTCTTGTAATGATAAAGGCACGTGTAATGTTGCTGATTTCCGTTCATGCTTTGCGCCTCTTTAGCAGCTCTATCAGCCCACTCATTTGGAAAGAATCCACTATGTGAAGGCACCCAACAGAAAGTGACATTTGTGCCCTTTAAGGTTAAAAGGTGTATAACATGATTAATCTTTAATGCAATGTTTGAAGTTGTTTTATACCACAAGGATTTTAAAGCATACAATACCGACTTAGAATCAACACAAATAAGGATTTGAAATATACACAATGGCAAATCAAGAACATAATTTAGAGCCATTAAGACTGCTACTAATTCAGCCGTAAAAATCGAATGATGTTTACCAACATAGAATGATTTTTCTATTTTTAAAGATGGTACAACAAAAGCTGAACCTGTTTCTTGATTATCCAGACGTGATCCATCTGTATAAATTTGTAAATGATGAAAATACGTTTTTCCAGTCTGCTTTTTTGTAATTAAATTTTGGAATTTTGTCTTCCTGGGTGTCATAGGAAGCTGTTAGTCCACTAAACGTTGTAATGACAGGCAGGTGATCGCTGCCAAGGGTGTAATTGTGCGTTGACCACTCACATTCTGGAGCTAATGTAGGAGATATAAGCGATAGATCTAAGGCTGATGCTCTGTGACTAGCAATGTCGGGAATTCTAGTAACTCTGCCATCATTTAGTAAGTACAGGCAGGAATTAACTATGTTTTCTACAAAGCGATTATGAGATATTTTTTCAGTCTTTATCCTAAAAAGGAGCATGTGCATTAAAATCTCCTGCTATAAACCACTTTTCATTATCTTTAAGGTTGTGCATCCATTCAGTGTTCATATCATTAGGTCCCCTAGGTAGGTATACAGATACAGTATTTAGTATTAAATTTTCCCCAAATTTTACGCGTGCTGCACATGAGTGTATATCTAGGACCTGGTTAGGCACTGGTGAGGGACATGTGCAGTAATCCACCCCTTCTTCAATGTATATAGCTGCACTGATTCTGGTAGCAGCATCCACCTGTTGATGGACAGGTGGATAACAGTAACCAGGCAGCTTAGGTAGTTTGTTCCTGGTTACATTCAGACTTGGAATTTATTGTTGGAAAGATGTTGGATTAGATAATGTAAATTAGTGGAAATAGATCTAGCGTTCCACTGCATTAGTTTCAATACGTTGGACGATTTAGATCTAGATCGGGTAGGCATTTTAAATACGGAATCAATTTTTTTTAATAGAAAAAAAAGATAGAAAAAGACAACAATCAACTCTAAACTTAAAAAAAGCAGAATATTAAACAAATTAAAATTAACAATTATGTGACCCCGTTCTTTTCAACGTGTTCCTGGAGAACATCATGCAGGAGGCCCTCCTTGACTTCAAGACCACAATCACAATAGGAGGAAGGCCAGTCTGCAATCTTCGATTCGCAGACGATATTGATCTCATGGGCCGCAGTGAAGAAGAACTCCAGGATCTCACCACCAGACTGGAAACATCAGCCAATGCCCACGGTATGGAGATCAGCACGGGAAAAGAGCAAGATCCTAGTGAACAGTACCACACCGACCACTCCCACCAGCATCAAGATGAGTGGCGAGACACTAGAGGAGGTGGAAACTTTCAAGTACCTTGGAGAGTAGTCATCACCAAAGAAGGTACGAGCACACAAGAGTGAAGATCAGACTTGCTGTGGCACTCTCCTCCATGACTAAGCTGGCGAAAGTGTGGAGAAACCATAACATCAGAACCCACACTAAGGTCAGACTCTACAAGGCACTCGTCACATCCATTGCCTTGTACAGCTGTGAAGCATGGACACTCACTGCCGATTTAGAACGTCGCATTCAAGCCTTTGAGATGAAGTGCCTCAGGCGGATCCTGAACATCACCTACAGAGACCGTAAAACCAACGACTACATCTGGCAGCAGATCGAGGCACTGGCTGGCAAACAAGAACCATTGCTAGATACAGTCAAACGGAGGAAATTGAAATGGTTTGGCCACACAACAAGGCATAACAGCCTGTCAAAGACAGTCCTGCAGGGAATGGTGGAAGGAGCAAGGAGGCAGGGACGACCACGCAAAAGCTGGATATCCAACATCAAGGAGTGGACCGGCCTTACTGTACCAAACCTCCTGAAAGCAGCCGAGGACAGAACCATTTGGCGGTCCACTTGCAGCGTCTGTGCGGGTACCCCAACGGTCGTCCCGACCAAGGGATGATGATGATGATGATGTGACCCAAAATGTTGGCTCTTTATGCAAAGATAAACACTGCACACTGAGTCAAGTAAAACAGC
>CM054165.1:24784731-24882231 GCA_028751875.1 Rapana venosa | reverse complement strand
GGGATTGAATTTATTTGATTATCAGGGCATAAAATTGTATGAGTAATCAAACTAAGTGTGAAGGATCGTGTACTGTTTTGACAATCATATATTTAGTACAATCTCTGAAACACACACACACACACACACAACACACACACACACACACACACACACACACACACACACACACACACACACACAACACACAACACTCTCTCTCTTCTCCTCTCTCTTCTCTCTCTCTCCTCTACTCTCTCTCTCTCTCCTCTCTCTCTCTCTCTCATCTCTCCCCTCTCTCTCTCTCTTCTCTCCTTCTATAGTTGTTGTGTCTTCTAATAAGGGCTTTTTCATACGTTCTGTTTTCAATATTATTTTGGGCTTGTTGACTGTACTTGAGCTCAAGTAAATGTCATTTCAGTATCTTATTATTACGTGTAACAACTATGTGTACTATTCTGCAATATGAAGGTGTTCAATTTTATGATCTATAAGTTTGGTTTACTCTCTCTCTCTCTCCACTCTCTCTCTCTCTCTCTCTCTCTCATCTCTCTCTCTCATCTCTTTCCTCTTCTCTCTCCTCTCTTCTCTCTCTCCTGTTGTTATTGCTGTTGTTATTGCTGTAGTTGTTGTTTCGTTGTTTGTTGATTGATTTGGGTTTTTTTTGTCTGTTTGTTTGTTTTTGTTTTGGTGTATGTGTGTGTTGTGTGGGGGGGGGGGGGGTTGGACGGTGTTGTTGTTGTTGTTGTTTTTTTGGTTTTTTTTGTTTTGTTGTTGTTTCTTTGTTTTCTGTTTGTTTTGGTTGGTTGGGATGGGGTTTTTTTTTGTTTGGTTTTTTTTTTTTTTTTTTGGGGGGGGGTTCTGGGGTTTATTTTGTTTCTTGTTTGTCTGGGTTGTTTGTTTTCGTTTTTCTCTCCTTTTCTTTTTTTAAAGTTTTTCCCTTTTGCTTCTACTGTTTGAAAGTATGAGTACTGAGTTCATTATTAACATGTGACCCTACGGGCGAGGACTGGATGTAAAAAGCACATGAGTACTTATTCATTATCCTGAGAAAAAAAATTGTCTCTATTACTTACAATGTTTAGATATTCATTTTATGACTTTATTGAGGTTTCCCCCCTCTTTATTGTGTGAGTGTATAGGTATTGTACTTTTTTTTTATTATCATGACATTCAATTTGTATGAGTATAATTAAAAGTGTTGGTGTTGTTGATCGTGTTATCTGTGAGTATTATATATTTAGTATTATCCCTCACACACACCACACACACACACACACACACACACACACTACACTACACTCACTCACTCACTCACTCACTCACACACACACACACCACACACACACACACACCCTACTCACTACTCACTACCACACACACTCACACACACACACACACACACACACACACACACACACACTCACACAACACCACACACACACTCACTCACTACTTCACTCACATTCTCTCCCTCAATGACTGTATAGGTTTAGATTCTTCTTTTGCTTTGTTTCTTGCTTTTATTGTGTGAATATATGAGTTTTGAGTTTATTTATCATCATGGGCATATAATTTGAAAAGAGTATAATCAAAAATGAGTGTTGATGGTGATCGTGTACTGCTTTGGGAATTATAATTGGATATTATCTTTGAAATACACACACACACACCTGTCTCTGTCTCTGTCTGTCTGTCTCTCTTTCACCTTTTATCGTTTTGCTTATAGTTATGGTGTATCCTGATGAAGGATTCATATTTATATTTTCAATACTTATTGGACTTGTCCTCTGCACTTAAGTCTTAACGAGTGCCCTATTTCAATATCTTTTGTTATGTGTAACAAGTATATGCACCATTTGATAATGTGTAGATGTTTATCTTTGTGACTTGTTAAGTTTGGTTGTTATTCTTCTTGGTTTTGTTGTGTTGTTGTTTTGTTTCTTTTTCTCTTCTTTTGTTGGTTTGGTTTTCTTTCTCTTTTATTTGTTTGTTTCGTTGTGGGTTGGTTGTTGTTTGTTTTGTTTTGTTTTTTTGGGGGGTGGGGGTGGGGGGGGGGGGTGATGGGGGATGTTTTTTAGGTTTTCTTTTATTAGTTTGCTTGGCGGGGGGGGGAGGGGGGGGGGAGTGTGGGTGGGGGGGGGGGGGGGCTGCCTTGAAAAGGGTTATTTCCCCATGTTTCTACTGTGAGACTGTATAAGTGTTGGGTTATTATTAAGATGTATCCCTACGGGCGGGGACTGGATGTAAAAAAGCACATGAGTGCTTATTCATTATCCTCGAAAAAAAAGAATTTGTCATTGTCATTGTCATTGTCTCTCTCATCCTTCGGATGACGCTATAAACCGAGGCCCCGTGTGCGAACGCACGCAGAACACCTTGCGCACACGTTAAATCCTGTTCCGCTTTTCGTAAGAGTAGGCCACTGTGTGCCGGTGGGAACAGATGACAGAATTTACAAAACTGCATACACACGGGGACTGGATGTAAAAAGACACATAAGTGCTTATTCCATTATCCTCGATATAAAAGAATAAAATATATAATAAAATATAAACACACACATATACACACACCATAAGATAGAAAAATTTACGATATTGGGATCAAATCTGTTGCAAAGTTTACCACTGAAGCACTGAAATTACGACAATCACAGCTAAGTACCAATTATTTTAACTTTTGTGACAAAACTAAAGAAACATTTATATTATGTTATCTCCAGCAACATTTTGTGACACACCTAAAGAAACATTTATAATTATGCTGTAATCTTCAGCAAGAATATATATTGAAAATCTCACATAGAAATTGATTGGATGGTCTAACATAGCATTCTAGAATGTTCTTGTTATTATTTTAGTTATTGTTTATTGGTTCCTGTTGTTTATCATTGACATTACTTTTGTGTTCAGTTTGAAACTGAGTTTACACCAGGGCTTAGTGTCGTATGCGTTCATAGAGCTCTTGGTTTTGGGGTTGTGGGTTTTTTCATTACGTTATGAATTAATTCATGTAAAAAAATTGTAAATCACATACACACACATCATGTACTTTTTCTTGTATGTATTTACAAAAGAAAGTCGTGTGTAACCCCCCTTGTCAATAGGCTATATTGGCAATGACAATAAATCGGTCAAGCGTCAAAGCCTCTCTCTCTCGCTCTCTCTCTCTCAGTTCATTTTCTGCCTGCCGAGCCCATTCCCCTCTCATTGTTTATGAAAATCTGAGATGTTGCTTTTCTTATGACTGTTCTGATGAGTTGCACTGAAGTGGGAACGTGTGGGCAGGAAGACCTGTTGAGTGACAAGCACAGGAGAAGACCAGGCACTACACATCCAACCCAATAACACAGCCACGCCAACAGAAAAGAATAATCGGGACATGTCTTCATACACAACTACTTGCTTAGCTAATAGCCACGACATCATTTTATGACGAAACTAACATTACATCATAGGCACATGCGTCATAAGCAAAACAAAACACACACAAAAACAAAAAAAATACAAAAAACTCAAAACAAAAAACGTCATATATTAAAAACAACGTAACTAGGCCCTGACACTGACTAGGCCGTCTTCTTCTTCTTCATTATGCTGTGAAAGCATTAGAGAAACTGGCAGCCCCCACCCCCCCATCTCCATTTTTTTCTTCTTTGTCTGCACAGAGAACATGAGAGAGTCGAAAATGAATAAGAGACAAACACACAGTCAGACAGAGAAACACGCACGCGCGCGCGCGCGCGCGCACACACACACACACACACACAATCACACGCGCGCACGCAAGCACGCACGCACACACACATACACACACACGCACGCGCACGTACGTACGCATACACATATTATACATACACACACACACCACGCACGCCACGCCACACACACACACAACACAACACACACACACACACACACACACACACACACTTGCAGACAAAGAAGAAAAAAATGGGGATGGGTGGGGGGGAGGGGGGGGCTGCCAATTTCTCTAATGCTTTTACAGCATAATGAATCAACACAACAAAGCGAAATACAAGTCAATATCAACATCAATATTCATTGCTTTATGACACGACACGATTAATCATTTTTCAGTACGTAATAAAGCAGCTGGAATCCAGCTTTAAATCAATATTTCATATCAGAAAATTAAATGAATAAAAACCCGCAGATGCTGTCCCACGATATCTGTGCCCATATAGAACTGTTTTATCACATTTCAAAAGTGCATGGACGCAGGTATTGTGTTCAGGTACAAGTATTGTGTTCAGGTACAGGTATTGTGTTCAGGTACAGGTATTGTGTTCAGGTACAGGTATTGTGTTCAGGTACAGGTATTGTGTTCTGGTACAGGTATTGTGTTCAGGTACAGGTATTGTGTTCAGGTACAGGTATTGTGTTCAGGTACAATCCCCGAAGTCGGATTGCGGCTACCTAAATGATTGTGATTGGGGGGGGGGGGGGGGGGGGGGGGGGGCTACATACGCCAAACTGTCACTATTGGTGAGTGTGGGAGTTTTAGCCCAGGACGAAAAATAAAATCACATTTCACTGCGTTTTGTTTGGGTGTGCATTTATCTGTCGGGAAAAGTGGAGGGGGGGGGGAGGGGCAGAAACGAAACGAAACAAAACGAAGTTTGTTGTTATTGTTGTTGTTTTTTGAAAGAGACAGACAGACAGACAGATAGACAGACAGACAGAAGACAGACAGACAGATAGACAGACAGATAGACAGACAGATAGACAGACAGATAGACAGACAGATAGACAGACAGACAGATAGACAGACATATAGACAGACAGATAGACAGACAGACAGATAGACAGACAGATAGACAGACAGACAGATAGACAGGCGGACGGACAGACGGACAGAGATACATACCGAGAGATGAGACTATAAGCCGAGGTCCCGTGTGCGAACACACGCAGAACATCTTGCCCACACGTTAAATCCTGTTCCGCTTTTCGTAAGAGTAGGCCATTGTGTGCCGGTGGGAACAGATGACAGAATTTACAAAACTGCATACACACGGGGACAGGATGTAAAAAAGCACATAAGTGCTTATTCCATTATCCTCGATATAAAAGAATAAATAATAATAATAATAATAAATAGAGAGATGAAGGGGCAACCAGAAAGAGCTTAACCAAAGTGTGTTAAGTAGCGTTACCCAACATGTTGTACCATGCTCATCCACGTTAATCATCATTAGATATGCTTGCTTGGGTAGTCTGTTCACGTTCACTTTTACCAGTCTTATCCAGTAACGAACACCCCTGACTGCACTGTTTATGTGTACAGGATAGCGTCCTACTTCACCATAAATAAACTTGATATAGTTTAAAAAACGTTTACAGGCAAAGGAGTGTATCTTTTCAAAATTATAAATCTATGGAGTCCCCACATCCCTGAGTCACACAAAAGAATTGGCAGTACCTGGGCATCAGAGTGGGAATCAATGAATTTTATTGCCGTTAAGCTGTACAAGCCATACAGCAAGCGCCCGTAATTACGATGAATGTGACGCAATGTCTATCATTGACATGAATACCACAGCAACGGCAATGCCTTATTCATAAAGTTCTATAATATATTATTGTAAAAGAGCGAACTGTCACTGACACTGCTGTACAGCTGAGCTATTCGGGTCACAGTCAGCCAAAGTAGACGCAGACCATGTCGTGGAGAGCGTGCAGCATGCAAAGCACGTGCTCCTGTCTGTCTCTGCTTTCCTCTCCTCAAGGCTCGCCGCCTGACCCCATCTTCAGCCAACGTGTTCTCTTCTTTCTGGTCTACGCTAGGTCTTCAGACTGCATAATTATCACAGCAAGACTCCAGCCCGACAGTGTTTCATCTGATTCCTGCAGAAGAACCTCAGGAACAAAGTGGTCAGAAAGGTTGTACTGCACACACCAGATAATGTTGAGGTTCTCCTGTACAGAGACAGACAGAGAGAGAGAGAGATAGAGAGAGAGAGAGCGCAAAGACAGAAGGAGCCACACGCGCTCACGCACGCACACACGCACGCGCGCGCGCACACACACACACATTTGTAAACAAAGAGGGAAAAGAAGACTCTCAACTCTGTCAGTCCATCCTATGCCCAAGGCAAAATGATTTGGCTCCACAAAAAGAAATGAAAATTAAAGAGCAATGGTAATTGAATTTGTGTCAAAATATCAGTCTTTATTCTCCACATACTACTGCAAACGGAATTCAATCAAGTAAAAGAACACACAACCACACACACACACACACACACCACACACACACACACACACACACACACACACACATACACACACACACACACACACACACACCACACACACACGCGCGCGGCGCGCGCGCGCGCGCACACACTCCTTTATAAGAACAATTTGCGGACAAAGTTTAAGGACCTCTACAGTAATGCGTTTATCTGGCTCCATTAATAACCTGTTTTAACCTATGGAGCAGAAGTTTGGTTTCCTTTTTCTTTTCATAAGGAGAAAAAATTGATTTTGATAAATTGTTCAAGACATGCTCATCAAATCAGTTTCTGAAGAAATGTCCATGTAAATATTTGGTATAATATTGAAAGTTAATTTTAAAAAATCATTAGTATTACCCACTTGGGGTGAATGTGGAAGATTTCCACTGACCCTTAAAATCATATGCTAGACAATATCCTTTTGGGTTCATTTGATAGAATAAAAACCAAACTAAGCATGTATACGAATATTTGTACCAGACTACTACATGTGATAAATGAATCAACACAATTTTCTTTACACAAATGGATTCAAACATGTGTAGAAAAATCAAAGTATTCTTGATGTTCATCGGTTGAGTTATGCTATTCAAAGAAAGCTTGAGGACATGTACAAAACATTTTGAATCTACCAGAAGAAAGAGTTTGCCAAACAAAAAATTTACAACTTTGCTACCAGGTAATACAGACTGGAGCCACATCTAATAAAAACTATGAAAACAAAACCCATTACAAGACTTTTTGTCAATTTCGCATAAGCTGTCACGATTTGATGATAGCGAAAGGCAGACACCAAGATATATCCACAGGGGACAAAAAAAAAGAGAGAAAATACTGTAACAAAATAGAAGATAAATTTCATGTACTCAATGAATGCATCTTATGATGATGAACTCAGAAACAATTTGTTATCGAAAATTAAAACCAGAGACAAAGAACTGTATAGATAAAGGAAGCGACATGATCACAATTGATGTGCTGCCTCTTCAAGACAGCAACACCAGTGTTGCCGGGTGCCAGTGTAGTGCAGCAGTGCAGCCTGGCATACTGAATGTGTGTGGTGTCTATCTTCCTTGTACAGCACACGATGATATCTATCAGCTCAGTACAGTGCAGCCCTGGCATACTGTATGTGTGTGGTGTCTATCTTCCTTGTACAGCACACGATGATATCTATCAGCTCAGTACAGTGCAGCCCTGGCATACTGTATGTGTGTGGTGTCTGTCTTCCTTGTACAGCACACGATGATATCTATCAGCTCAGTACAGTGCAGCCTGGCATACTGTATGTGTGTGGTGTCTATCTTCCTTGTACAGCACACGATGATATCTATCAGCTCAGTACAGTGCAGCCCTGGCATACTGTATGTGTGTGGTGTCTGTCTTCCTTGTACAGCACACGATGATATCTATCAGCTCAGTACAGTGCAGCCCTGGCATACTGTATGTGTGTGGTGTCTGTCTTCCTTGTACAGCACACGATGATATCTATCAGCTCAGTACAGTGCAGCCCTGGCATACTGTATGTGTGTGGTGTCTATCTTCCTTGTACAGCACACGATGATATCTATCAGCTCAGTACAGTGCAGCCCTGGCATACTGTATGGCACACGATGATATCTATCAGCTCAGTACAGTGCAGCCCTGGCATACTGAATGCGTGTGGTGTCTATCTTCCTTGTACAGCACACGATGATATCTATCAGCTCAGTACAGTGCAGCCCTGGCATACTGTATGTGTGTGGTGTCTATCTTCCTTGTACAGCACACGATGATATCTATCAGCTCAGTACAGTGCAGCCCTGGCATACTGAATGCGTGTGGTGTCTATCTTCCTTGTACAGCACACGATGATATCTATCAGCTCAGTACAGTGCAGCCCTGGCATACTGTATGTGTGTGGTGTCTATCTTCCTTGTACAGCACACGATGATATCTATCAGCTCAGTACAGTGCAGCCCTGGCATACTGTATGTGTGTGGTGTCTATCTTCCTTGTACAGCACACGATGATATCTATCAGCTCAGTACAGTGCAGCCCTGGCATACTGTATGTGTGTGGTGTCTATCTTCCTTGTACAGCACACGATGATATCTATCAGCTCAGTACAGTGCAGCCCTGGCATACTGTATGTGTGTGGTGTCTATCTTCCTTGTACAGCACACGATGATATCTATCAGCTCAGTACAGTGCAGCCCTGGCATACTGTATGTGTGTGGTGTCTATCTTCCTTGTACAGCACACGTGATATCTATCAGCTCAGTACAGTGCAGCCCTGGCATACTGTATGGTGTGGGTGTCTATCTTCCTTGTACAGCACACGATGATATCTATCAGCTCAGTTACAGTGCAGCCTGGCATACTGTATGTGTGTGGTGTCTATCTTCCTTGTACAGCACACGATGATATCTATCAGCTCAGTACAGTGCAGCCCTGGCATACTGTATGTGTGTGGTGTCTATCTTCCTTGTACAGCACACGATGATATCTATCAGCTCAGTACAGTGCAGCCCTGGCATACTGTATGCGTGTGGTGTCTATCTTCCTTGTACAGCACACGATGATATCTATCAGCTCAGTACAGTGCAGCCCTGGCATACTGTATGTGTGTGGTGTCTATCTTCCTTGTACAGCACACGATGATATCTATCAGCTCAGTACAGGCCTGGCATACTGTATGTGTGTGGTGTCTATCTTCCTTGTACAGCACACGATGATATCTATCAGCTCAGTACAGTGCAGCCCTGGCATACTGTATGCGTGTGGTGTCTATCTTCCTTGTACAGCACACGATGATATCTATCAGCTCAGTACAGTGCAGCCCTGGCATACTGTATGTGTGTGGTGTCTATCTTCCTTGTACAGCACACGATGATATCTATCAGCTCAGTACAGTGCAGCCCTGGCATTACTGTATGTGTGTGGTGTCTATCTTCCTTGTACAGCACACGATGATATCTATCAGCTCAGTACAGTGCAGCCCTGGCATACTGTATGTGTGTGGTGTCTATCTTCCTTGTACAGCACACGATGATATCTATCAGCTCAGTACAGTGCAGCCCTGGCATACTGTATGTGTATGGTGTCTATCTTCCTTGTACAGCACACGATGATATCTATCAGCTCAGTACAGTGCAGCCCTGGCATACTGTATGTGTGTGGTGTCTATCTTCCTTGTACAGCACACGATGATATCTATCAGCTCAGTACAGTGCAGCCCTGGCATACTGTATGTGTGTGGTGTCTATCTTCCTTGTACAGCACACGATGATATCTATCAGCTCAGTACAGTGCAGCCCTGGCATACTGATATGGTTGGGTGTCTATCTTCCTTGTACAGCACACGATGATATCTATCAGCTCAGTACAGTGCAGCCCTGGCATACTGAATGCGTGTGGTGTCTATCTTCCTTGTACAGCACACGATGATATCTATCAGCTCAGTACAGTGCAGCCCTGGCATACTGTATGTGTGTGGTGTCTATCTTCCTTGTACAGCACACGATGATATCTATCAGCTCAGTACAGTGCAGCCCTGGCATACTGTATGTGTGTGGTGTCTATCTTCCTTGTACAGCACACAATGATATCTATCAGCTCAGTACAGTGCAGCCCTGGCATACTGTATGTGTGTGGTGTCTATCTTCCTTGTACAGCACACAATGATATCTATCAGCTCAGTACAGGCCTGGCATACTGTATGTGTGTGGTATCTATCTTCCTTGTACAGCACACAATGACTTCTAGCAACTCAGTACAGGCCTGGCATACTGTATGTGTGTGGTGTCTATCTTCCTTGAACAGCACACGATGATATCTATCAGCTCAGTACAGGCCTGGCATACTGTATGCGTGTGGTGTCTATCTTCCTTGTACAGCACACGATGATATCTATCAGCTCAGTACAGTGCAGCCTGGCATACTGTATGCGTGTGGTGTCTATCTTCCTTGTACAGCACACGATGACTATCTATCAAGCTCAGTACAGTGCGCCCTGGCATACTGAATGCGTGTGGTGTCTATCTTCTTGTACAGCACACATGATATCTATCAGAGTCAGTACAGTGCAGCCCTGGCATACTGTATGTGTGTGGTGTCTATCTTCCTTGTACAGCACACAATGATATCTATCAGCTCAGTACAGTGCAGCCCTGGCATACTGTATGTGTGTGGTAACTATCTTCCTTGTACAGCACACAATGATATCTATCAGCTCAGTACAGGCCTGGCATACTGTATGTGTGTGGTATCTATCTTCCTTGTACAGCACACAATGACTTCTAGCAACTCAGTACAGGCCTGGCATACTGTATGTGTGTGGTGTCTATCTTCCTTGAACAGCCACCGATGATATCTATCAGCCAGTACGGCATGGCATACTGCATGCCGTGTGTGTCTATCTTCCTTGACACACACAAAGAGCATCTATCAACCAGTACGGCCTGGCATACTGTATGCGCCATGTGGTGTCTATTCTTCTTGTTAAGGCATCACAACGACATCTATAACTCGTACAGGCCTGGATACTGTATGTGTGTGGTATCTATCTTCCTTGTCGAGTCACAATGGCATCTATCAGATAAACAGTCCAGTGCATGGAACACTGATGTGTCTGGTTCTATCTTCTTTGTTACCAGCACCAATGGCATCTATCGTGGTCAGTACAACCCGGCATTACGTCTGTGTGTTGGTATCTATCTTCCTTGTACAGCACACAATGACATCTATCAGAGTAGACCAGTACAACCCTGGCATACTGTATGTGTGTGGTATCTATCTTCCTTGCACAGCACACGATGATTTCTATCAGAGTAGAGCAATACAACCCTGCCATACTGTATGTGTGTGGTATCTATCTTCCTTGCACAGCACACGATGATTTCTATCAGAGTAGAGCAATACAACCCTGCCATACACTATTTGTGTGATAATTATCTTCCTTGCACATCCAGGAAGAGCAGTGGAAACAGAACGTGGTGGACTTGCCATCCGACTTCCAGTAGCGAGAACCACAGTGACCTTGCCGTTCATTTTTTGTGGTTGGGGCATTTTTTCTGCCATCATTATGACTCTAGCAGTGATGGTGCTGAGATCGGCAATCTCTTTGTCACCGGCTTTGTTGGTGAAGTGTGTGCCATCTTATCCATGACATCAACAGCTCCCTTTGTTGTATTGTAGAACCTGATGATGTCAGGCCTCTTTTTGTTAACCAGCAGCAGGGTCCAGTCTTGTCGTGGCTCACTGTACCAAGTACAGCCACATTACACTCTTCCTAGTCTTTGTTTGGTCATTTACACTGGTCGTCTTGCTGTCAAAGACAAAGGACGAGCCATGCAGGTCCTGACCATTCTTTTGTTTGAAAAAAAACAACTGTGGAAGAAAAGTATGGTTTCCGCGCACTGTTCCAGCAAGCAAAAGTCAGTCCGCTGTTGAGCAGCGTGTCCGAGAGTTCCCTGTCAGTGGAAGAGTGGGCAGCCCTTATACTTATTTCATACTTATAATTATATACTTTATAGTTATACTTTATATTTATACTTATTCCATCCTGTCTTGTAGAAGGGCTGGGACAGTACAGCTGGGGGGCCATGTGTCGGCCTAGGCTGACTTGGCGCTGTGCCCCCAGTGGTGCACCCAGGTAGGTTTGTGCAGTAAGCGGGTAGTTGTTTTCCACATCGGCTTCCCACAAGATGTTCAGGCGTATCTCTCTGGTTTGGATGGCAGGTACTGGATACTGGAGAAATGAGCAACCACCTCGACAGGGAACAGCTGCCCGGCAGTGGTGATGCAAGGCCCTGTGACGTCATGCTTTTTTCAGATGTTGGGTGAATTCTCTCCAGACATCCCTAAAGGCTGCAAAAGCATCACCACCACACCTCCTGGCATTCCGGGTTTCTTTGTCATCAAACCGAAGATGAGCCAGCAGGTGCACACATCGACTTCTGCTGAAAGCAGCCCTCGCCAGGCTCTATCCATCAAACTGGTTAACATCTACTGGTGTTGGCAGCATGCTCTGTTTCGTGGTTCCCAAGAACAACAGCAGACCGCCAAAGCCTTCGTTTCAGCTACATAATCTGTCTGTTTGGTTGTTTGTTTTTATAATGTGCACTCTTTTGTTAGCTTCCTTCTAGGTGTGTACATGTTCCTGGAGTTGTCCACTGTCTGTCAGTAGAATGATAACCAAACCCAAAATCATCAGAACCAGGCCCTTGTGCAGATGGCACGCTCAAAATGTTCTCAGATGATGTGGCCCCATTGATGCAGTGCAGGAGGAGTGGCGCTGTCTTTGGCAACAACACTGTCGTTTGTTACTTGTTGTTGGTCTCTCAGAAGCACCAGTATTCTGCAAAGATGCCCAACCCCTACACCTCCCCATGTCTCAGAGCATCGATTTGTTTTGTGCTCTTAAGAACGGAAACTCACGGTCGTCCGAGTCTTCTTCCATACAGCAACCTGCTCCGCTTCTGTGGCTGCTGTTCTAGTTCCATC
Source organism: Rapana venosa (assembly GCA_028751875.1). Taxonomy (NCBI): domain Eukaryota; kingdom Metazoa; phylum Mollusca; class Gastropoda; order Neogastropoda; family Muricidae; genus Rapana; species Rapana venosa. Next base: position 24,869,501 of record CM054165.1, on the reverse strand, counting down.
TTGGTGAACTGGAACAATTGTCAAGAATAAAGACAGTATCTCGTCAGAAAAATCTTTTCATTTGTTTATTTAGCCAGCTTATCGTGTCTTATTCACACACACACACACACACACACACACACACACACACACACACACACACACACACACACACACACACACACACACACACACACACACACACACACACACACACACACACACTTATTTGCAATTAGCGCACATGCACATCCTGCACGTTTTTTGTTGTTGTTTTCTTTGGTTTTTGTTGTTGTTTTCTTTTGTTTTTGTTGCTGTTTTCTTTGGTTTTTGTTGTTGTTTTCTTTGGTTTTTGTTGTTGTTTTCTTTGGTTTTTGTTGTTGTTGCTTTGCTCGCTCATCTTCTGTGATGTTCTTTTTCTTCTCCCACACCACTCATTTTAAACAGCGTTTGATGATGACGACAACAAAGAAGAAGAAGAAGAAGAAATAGAGAAGAAGAAATAGAGAAGAAGAAGAAAATAGAGGAGGAGACTGTCGTCAGTTAAAAGCATTGCTTCTTGACATCTGTTGTGATGAGTGTTGATATTGTTGTGACCTTCTCTTCTAAACCAATACCAACATGGCATGTTTAACTTTTCAATCCAATGTCAGCCATGTGCGTTTTAGTGCTTTGAATCTAAGTGTGTGTCATCTTCCTCACTTATGTCAAAGAAAAGGATTTCGTCTTGTGTGAAACAGGTGTGTGTTATAAGCTGTGACATCATTTGCGTGTGGTGTGGTGTTCAAAGCTATCAGCTGTATGGGCTAACTTGCGGCGAGACAGAACATAAACGGTGTCAGAATAGTCAGACGTGTGTGTGTGTGTGTGTGTGTGTGTGGGTTTGTGTGTGACACTCCACCACGAAATGAGTCGCTTCGCACCATATTCGCTTTTCTGCTAGGAGCCATTTTATAGGTCGTTGATTTTGATATTTTGATGGATTATAAAACGGTAGCCTTTAATTTTACCTTGTTCTGAAGTATCATTGCGTAATTTTGTTCCATTTGCTTTAAACACACATTTAAAAAAACAAACACCCACACCCGCACTCTGACCCCTTATTACGATGCTGAACTGGTCAATTTCCCATTTTGTCACTTCACTCTCTGCAGTCTATCATAACTTTTCACAGAATTGTCCGATTTTCAATCTGTGTTTTGCCTGTTGGACAGCCCTTTTGGTGCAGATTAACAACACGTCACGTCAGTTACTGAAAGTTGACATCCTGAGCAATGCGACTCTTTATGTGGCCGAGCGTCACATAATTGTGTGTGTGTGTGTGTGTGTGTGTGTGTGTGTGTGTGTGTGTGTGTGTGTGTGTGTGTGTTGTGTATGTGTGTATGTGTGTGTATGTGTGTGTGTGTGTTCGTGTTTGTGTATGTGTGTGTTTGTGTGCGGTATGTGTGTGTTTGTGTGTGTGTGTTTGTGAGTTATGTGTGTATGAGTATATATATATATATATATATATCGAGAGAGAGAGAGAGAGAGAGAGAGAGAGAGAAGAGAGAGAGAGATAGAGAGATGATAGATATAGATAGATAGATAGATACACACACAACACACACACACACACACACACACACACACACACACACACACACACACACACACACACACACACAAACACATAGGAGGTAAAAAAAAAAGGTAAAGGAGTCCCATAACCTATAAGGTCGTAGGGGAGCGAGGCGTCAGAGACCTCACTTCTCTAGGGCCAGCATATTGAGGGCGGCGCCCATCTCCTCTCCCTCGCTGCTTTACCTTCCCTGACCCTAAAGAGGGCAGGTACCCATGTACAGCTGGGTGAACTGGGGAAACTGTACTGAAGCCAAGGCGCACAAACGGTCACCCATCCAACTGGTAACCACGCTCGACGCTGCTTAACTTGGCTGGGGGGAAAGCGAGTGCTCCGACCACTGAGCTATCCCGTCCCCAAACCGTCCCCAAACACATACCGCACACAAATACACACACACACACACACACACACATATAATTATCTGCGTGTGCGCTTGTGATTCCGGTTCCATTTATTTGTTTTGAAATGATTCAGCGCTATAGAAATTTATTATTATTATATTATTATTATTATTATTATTATTATTAAGGTGGGGTTGCTTTTTAATGTTGTTGTTTTGAGTTGGAGGAGGGGGGTTGCTTTTTTCTTCTTTTCTTTTTTCTTTTTACTAGGGACAATTTTTTTTACTAGGAGGGCTCTTTTGTTTGTACTGAAAGCATACGTCACACAATGAACCAATGTCCTTGGTTATTCATGCCCTCCCCTATTCCTCTCTCTCTCTCTCTCTCTCTCTCTCTCTCTCTCTCTCTCTGTGGGCGTGCGCGAGTGTTCACACCGAAAAGTCGCACAGAACATCTTTGTTATTGTTTTGCAAAATACTGCACACCAAGGGCAACCTAGGACTTGTGGTTTGTGCAGTGATAGTACAAGGGACTATGCCTTCTGGTAATGTGGACTTCAGGGCAGCCTGTGGCTGCTTCCTACCTGTCTTCATCGCTTTCATGTTGAAACGCGCCAGGTACAAAATCTCAATGCCTATGGCCATGCTTACCTTGAAGAGGAGAGTAGACGGTGTTGTGGTAGGTTTGGCCCTCATGTATTTGTTCTGGGGCAGTTTGTTATTGCAATGTGGGGACGTGGAAACGAACCCAGGACCTGATCTCCCCAAGGGCAAAAGCAACATGAGGCAGACCAGATTTGCCAGCACTGGATCAGCAAGTACCAGACAGAGCATGGAGAGGCCTGGCACCCCTGTCAGTGGTGCTTGTAACCAGTCCATGACGGAGCCTTCTCATACAGACCTCATGGAGGTGCTCAACTCTGTGAAGGGCATGATGAACACCAGGCTTGGCGAAGTGAAGCAAGAAATGCATCAAATGCAGGAGGAGGCTGCCGCCATGAAAGAGGAGCTGAAAGGACTGCGGGAGGAGGTGCGTGGTCTTCGGCAGCAGAACCAGGACCTGCAGGAGAGGAATGAGGAGCTGGCGGAGATGGTGGACAGTCTGCAGATGAAGACGGACGACCTGGAGGGGAGGAGTAAGCGGAACAACCTGCTGTTCTATGGACTGACAAAGAGAGACAAGGAGTCACCTGCAGAGTGTGAGGCTATGTTGAAGGACTTCATCACGAATACGTTGGAACTGTCTCAGACACTGGACTGCACTGGACCCCAGAAGGAAGGAGAAAGAAAGGAAGACCAAAAGCAACGTGGAGAAGAACTGTAGAAAGTGAGATGAAGGCCATGCAGCACTCTTGGGGATCAGTGACTAGGTTGGCCCAGAATAGGCAGGAGTGGAAGCGCTTTGTTGCTGCCCTACACACCGCTGGGTGTAATGGCTAATGATGATGATGATGTCTCAGACAATTGAATTCGACAGAGTTCATCGTGTGAATTCAAAGCCGGACTCACCAGTGATTTCAAGGTGTGTGTTCTACAAGCAGAAGCAGGACATACTCAAAGCCAAGAAAAAGCTGAAGGGAACAGACATCTTCATTGGTGAGGATTTCTCTGCAAGGGTAAGGGACATTCGGAAGAGACTAACCCCTCACTTGAAAAGAGCAAGGAGTGACGGTAAGCGTGCTGCCCTTGACTTTAACTATCTCCTTGTTGATGGGAAACGGTACACGGTGGACAGTGAAGAAAGGCTAGTGGAAATGAAATAGGAATTTGGCGGGTCCCCGTGTACCAGATTTTCTTCCACAGATAGGGAGGGAACAAACCCTGAACCTACAGCACGCACAGACACACAGACACACACACACACACACACACACGCACGCACGCACATACACACACACACACACACACACACACACACACACACACACACGGGGAGGGAAGGGGGAGGGGCGGGATAGCCTGGTGGTCAGAGTGATGTGTTCGTGATTTGCTGACACGAGTTCGAATCTCGTTCAAGAGGATTTTTCCACTGGAGTTAACATCAGTGCCGACTCCACTCTTCCCCAAAGTCTTTCGGATGAGACTCTATAAACCAAGGTCCCGTGCGCGAACGCACGCAGAACATCTTGCGCACATGTTAAAACCCGTTCCACTGTTTGGAAGAGTAGGCCATTGTGTGTCGGTAGAAACGGATGACAAAATTGACAAAACTGCATACACACGGGGACTGGATGAAAAAAAGCACGTGAATGCTTATTCCATTATCGTCGAAATAAAAGAATAAACACACACACACACACACACACACACACACACACACACACCCACACCACACACACACACCACACACACCATCTCACGCACACGTTAAAACCCGTTCCGCTTTTCGGAAGAGTAGGCCATTTTGTGCCGGTGGGAACGGATGACAAAATTTACAAAACTGCATACACACGGGGACTAGATGTAATACAGCACATGAAGGCGTATTCCATTATCTTCCACATATAAGAATACATAAGAATGATTGTATAAACACACATTCCTTGCCGATCTTAACTGCTTAGGTAAAAATCATGTTTACCTGATTACTGATCCTGATGATGAAGGTAACTATGGAGTAAAAACTATTTAGTTCAGTTTATCATATGACTCTCTGACTAGGAGGCTTGACTCGCACAGTCCTTATGTGCTGCAGCCCTGGGGGCTGGTTGGCCTTTGGAGAACATCTCCAACGCTGACTGTCCTTATGCCCACTTGGCCGAGAGAATGGGGATGTAGGCCTACTGTGGGCAAGGCATCTCCACTCTAATCAAATTTCTGCCCAGTTTCCAAAACAGCAGCTGCCTCCTCTGCTGTTTTGGAGGTCATCGTCGGACACGATGGACAAACATACAATATATAGATATATAAAGTTAATTCTAACATAGGCCTCTGTGCGTGTATTGTCGACAGGCATAATAACTTTGTTGTTCATCTACATTTCTGTATCAGACAGACAGAAACAACCCCCATCCCCCCCCCCCCCCTTTTTTTTTTGGTTTGTTTTTGGTTTTAAACAGATCTCAGTACTACAGTATTACGCTTCTCCATTAATTTACCATCAATTAATGTAATGCAGAACTGGCGCTGTTCCTTGTAGACTGTTTGGCTCTGTTTGCAAACTAGTCATTTATTTATGTTTGTTTATTCTTTACTTCGAGGCCAAGGCCTAGCCGACTGATGTCAGCTAACTGCTTCCCATAATTAAGATTTTTTGGGGGTATAACGTTATTATTATTATTATTATTATTATTATTATTATTATTATTATTTGATGTCGAGGATAATGAAATACGCTCTCGTGTGCTTTTTTCACCAGTCCACGTGTGTATGCAGTTTTGTAAATTTTGTCATCCGTTCCCACCGGCACACAATAGCCTACTCTTCCGAAAAGGAGAGCGGGTTTTAATGGTTTTATTCATGTCTTAGGACCGCCTCGAACAAAAACCTCACTGGAAACTCCAACCAGCACCTTCAGTTCTTCTTTGATCACAAGCCAATGTGGACAAGAAATTAGTATAAGATCTGATGTCAACTTTCCAAAAAGAGCACATTCTATTCGCTCTGTAACCACAGCTAGAACCTATACTTCTCAATTATTTGATCAAGCAGATATAAATCCCACAAAAATAGCTAAATCGAAGATTCACTCCTCGCCTTGTCCCCCATGGGAACTTAAGAGAGCTAATTTTGACGTAAATTATTCCTCTTTAACGAAAAAAGGTAATGAAAATATTCTTAGCGCATCAGTAAAAGAATATATACAAACTTCATATCCAAATCATTTAAAAATCTACACACATGGTTCCCTTTTGAACAATAATGAGGCGGGTGCAGCGTTTGTCATACCATCTTTGAAAATAGAGAGATCATTTTATGTAGGAAAAAATCGATCTATTTTTACAGCTGAATTGTCTGCTATTTTGATGGCTTTATATTATCTTTTAGATTTTCCTAAAGACATATTTCAAATACTTTTCTGTGTTGATTCCAGGTCAGTCTTACTTGCCCTGAGAAACTTCAGTTCAAAAGTGAGACAAGATTTGATAATTGAGATTAGTCATCTAATTCATTTTCTGATGATACGAGGCACTGGTGTTACCTTTTGTTGGATACCCTCGCACTGTGGTTATGTGGTACTTTAATGAAAAAGTTGACAGAAAAAGTTGACAGAAAAGCAAAATGTGGAGCTGAGCATATCGATGGGTCTTGCAGCATAAGTGTTCCTCTATCCATCCATCCATGAGGGCTATAGCATGTTACAAAATGCATGTTGGAAACACTTTAAAAAGAAACTACAAAGTACCGGTTATTCCTGGAGTGGTGATGTAGCCCATGTATTATCTTTTGATAAGATCAAATATCGTAATTTACATGAATATAGAAATGTTGTATCTCTTATATACAGGTTTAAGCTCAATGCTTTTAGAACAATTTTTTTTAAAAAAAGCAACATGTATCTGTGGTGAAAATCTTACCAATGATCACATTCTTTTACGATGCAGAGATCTGAAAAACATCTTACCTGCCTTCCCAGTCCGTAGCTTGCAGCAAGTTCTTAAAGACATTCCATTAATGAAAGAAATTGTATTGTCATTAAGCCATACTCCTATGTTCAGACTCCTCTGATATAAGGATAGCTTCAAGTTATATGAATTGGAAAGTTGGTATTTTTGCTGTTTGATGTTTTTGTTGTTTATTGGTTGTTTTTTTTTGTTGTTTTTGTTCCCCCCCCCCCCCCCCTCCCCCCCCGAATTCTTGTTTATGCTTTTTCATAATAGTTGTTTATTGCGATTGATTAGTTATATGCATACCCCTCCCCCTTACACACACACACACACACAAGCACGTGCGCGTGCGCACGCACACACACGCACACACACTTTCCTGTCTGATATCACTATTTAGTGGAAGAACGTTAAACTGAAGAACTACTACTACTTTGATCACAAGCTCAGTGCTCAACGATCCCCATTCCCTCGCCTCCGCCCTCTTTCTCCTACGTAGCCCAGCCAAATACAACAATATCTAAAATGGGGGGGGGGGGGGAACCCACCAAAAATATATTTAAAAATTCCCCCAAAACGAATGTGACAGGTTTTCGATGAAACGGAGGAAACAATCTCTTTTGTAGTTCTTTCCCTTTCTTGTTATGGTCGGGTACTTTCGATAATTTCCGCCACTGGCGAGGCAGTGGACTTGGTGTCTGCTTCAATATCGGGGAATGAGGTTAGTAAGTTAAAATGTGTTTTAAATGTAAGTAGTTTCATGCTGATTGATTGTTTATTGATTTAGAGTAATGGTAGCATTCTTGTTTGCTATTTGCAGAGCTTGCTGGCATCAACCGTTTTTTTGAAGTTTTTGATAAAAGTTCGCGCGACTTCCTTGAGTTGCTGACGCCGATTTGTTTACTTGAGTCATAAGCTAGGCTTATTGTTAAATCAGAATGTCTTCGACTTCGGACGACGCAGTTGCGTAGCGTATTGCATTTTTTAAACTGACATCGTTTGATAACCGTACAGATTTATTCACTACTGTCGCTTTTTTGTTTTGGATGAATATATTTTGTATTTTAATGATTAAATCGTGGTCAAAGTGAACGAATGCATTTAAGTTTTAACATTCTCATGCACATGTTAAAAAACCCTTCATTCAATCATTGTTTTTCTTTTGTAAGTGGGCTATAGATGGTGGTATCTGACATAGCCAGCGTGAAGACTGAGTGCTGGAATTGTGCATTATTCTCACACATACAAGACTAAGTTCAACAATGTTAAAACTGGACCATGATAAATCATAAACCATCAAAGGGTCATAGGGACCCATGTGCTTTTGCCAGGAAACAAAATTGTTTGCATACCACAAGATATCCCATTATTACCACAACAGATTTGCACCTATACATTACAGAAGCCCCAGATTTGTTTTCTGAGACATAAAATTATGTGTTCCCATTCAGTGATTGTTTTTATTTGGTGAAAAGGCCCAGCAATTTAAAAAAAAAATTCCATTGATCATGGGAGGGCAACATTTTTGTGGGGTAAGATTACCCAGCAGCTAAGTGAGGGCTTGGTTGTGTCAACATCTTACAAGCTGTTTTCCAAAATGAGATGTCTGACACCCTTCTTAACAGAAGGTGGTGTGAGTGGGTGGGTGGGTCTGTCATGTGTGTGTGTGTGTGTGTGCTTATGTATGTGAGACTGTGTGTGTGTGTGACTCTGTGTGTGACTCTGTGTCACTGTGTGTGTGTGTGTGTTTGTGACTGTGTGTGTGTCACTGCCAGTGTGTGAACAATCAAGAGAGAAACAATAATACATTTATATAATATATATCAATTTTATATATATATATATATATATATATATATATATATATAAAATATATATATATATATATATAGGTATATCAGTTGTATGTAAAGTTGAGTCTCTTTTATTTTTTAAACAGATCTGTTGTATTCATGAACAAGAAGTCAGAAACAAAAGGCTTGCCACATCTCAGTCATCTGTTAAAATTCTTTCATGTTTGGACCACTTTCTCTCTCGTAGCATTGTTCATCTACTCCCTTTAAATTCAACACATACAAAACTCTGCAGATTGACTTGTCCTAAGATTATTGAAAGAAAAAATCTGAACACACCATTCCTCTCTTGCAATCTCTTCACTGGCTGCATTTCTCACAAAGACTTGAAAGAGTGAACATTAAGATTGGTTCCCTCAGTTTCACTTTCAGTTTCAGTCATATATATATATATATGGCTCCATAACTCTGCACCCTCATATCTCCACAACTGTCTTCACCTGGAATGACCTCCCTTACTCCCTTTGCCAGAAGCATACATTTGAAACTTTGAAGTCCAGCCTCAAAACACACTTATTTTCTAAGAATAAGATTTAGATATGTGCCCTCATATTTATCTGTCCCTACTTAGTACTTTCCAAAAGCCACTGCTACAGATCTCCATTACCCTGCCTTGTGATTGCATTGCTTGTGTGTGTGTGTGTTGTGTGTGTTGTGTTGTGTTGTGTGTGTGTGTGTGTGTGGTGTGTCTGTGTGTATGTGTGTCTGTGTGTGTCAGTGTTCGTGTGTTTGATTTGAGTATGTTTATTTGTGTATTTATTTCATTTATTTATTCTTTAATTTCGAATTCAATGATAATGGAATAAGCACTCATGTGCTTTTTTTTCACAACTCTTTTTTATCCTGCCCTCACACTAAAATAAAAAAAATGTGTGTGTGTACTTTGTGTGTGTGTGTGTGTGTGTGTGTAAATTTGATATTTTATATGTAGTATAGATACAATAAATCACTGTAACTTTACATTCAAATGGCTTCATGTGCATAGCACTAGACAGTAGACATCTAGTTCAACTGATCTCTTCACTTCTGTCCCCAGAAAGAAAAAAACCTGAAGGAACGGAAAAGAAATCAGCATCATCAGCCATCATCATGGGGTTTCTCTTTGACTCGGTGAAGAAGTACAAGGGTCAGGACTATCACACACTGAAGAGAGAGACCAAGAAGAAAGGCATGATGTTCATGGACCCCGAGTTCCCTCCTGATGACCGCTCCCTCTCCTCCACACCTGGAAAGTTTGGCAATGTTGTATGGAAACGTCCAAAGGTTAGTGGGGATGCTGTGTGTGTGTCAAATTTTTAAAAATTTCCAGATGGTACATTGAATAAGCAATGTATTTGTTTTTTTTCATCAAACCATCTATCTAAGAACAAATTTCTTAATGATTATACTGAAATACTACATTATTGCATCCTTTACCATTAAATTAAACCAGTAAAAAGAGGAAAATTGATAAGATAATACATTGAAAAATACAAATTACACACATATATACATACACACGCACACACATACTCATACACACCTTCGTGCGTGCGCGCTCACGTACACACACACGCTTAAACAAAGAATGTTTTAAGAATTAAAAAAATAAAATCATAAAACGTCAGGACAAACAAATTACTTCACCTATTATATCATGCATTCTTTCACGTTTATACTTTAGATAATAAAAAGGTACAAGAACAAAACGTTAGAAAATACTAGGCATTCATTGTGTCATTACTGACAATATTGCCGTGTGTGTGTGTGTTACTGTTAACTGAGAGAGAAAGAGAGAGTTCTTCAGTTTAACGTCCTTCCACTAATTAGTGATATCAATTATCAGACAGGAAAGTGTGAGACAGTATGTGTGTGTGTGTGTGGGAGGGGGGGGGGTGAACATAGCTAATTATTGGCATTAAATTACTATAAGAAACACCAATTAGAACAGTTAAAAAAAACAGAAAAAAAACCCAGCTTTAACATTATCTTTGCAATTCATACAACTAGTAAACATCGTTAAACTATATTTTAAAAAAATCTGATAATAGGACTATGACTTGGTGATAATACAATTTCTCTCATAATGGAATTAATGTGTGTGTGTGTGCGTGTGTGTGTGTGTTTTGCTGTGATTTTTTTTTTCAAATTGTACAAAATAGTGAAACAGAAATATTGCATGTGCTCTTGTGAAGTTGCTGCAGATTTTTTAATTTAGGCTTAACAGCTCTCTCTCTCCTCTCTTGCTGTCTCCCTCTGTCTCCCTCTCTCTCTCTCTCTCTCTCTCTCTCCTCATCTCCTCTCTCTCTCACTCTCCTCTCTCTCTCTGCCCTCTCTCTCCCCTCTCCCCTCTCTCTCTCTCTCCTCCTCTCCCTCCCCCTCTCTCTCTCTCTCTCTTCTCTCTCTCTGGGGCTGAACTGACTTGCGATCGTGCAGGTTGCAAGAGTATTGACGAGTGACAGTGACAGTACCTGTCTTTGAAGTTTGGCAAGTAGGTACATAAGGTACCATGCCTTCTGGACCGTTGGTATTTCGAGCCAGGTGTGGTTGCTTCCAGTATACAGATACCTGGCTTTTATGTTGAAAAGAGACAGGGACAAAGCCGCCATGCACTTCGCCACTCTGACACTGCGCCGCCGTGTTGACGGTGTTACCCTAGGCCTGCTCCTCACCCTGATGTTTTGGGGCGGACTGCTTTTACGATGTGGCGATGTTGAGCAGAACCCAGGGCCTGTACACCCAAAGCCAGAATCTCTGAGGCAGACACGACTGACCAGTGGCGGACGGCGAGCCAGTGCGGACAAGACGGGCGCTTCTCAGGACAGTGGGCAGACATCTCCTCCTTCTCCTGATGGAACAACACTGACGGACATTAGAACTATACTGGAAGACTTCAAAAATGACATGAACTGTAGAATGGAAAAGATGGAAAAAGTATGAATGGTTTTATGGAACAGATTTCTGTGCTACAGAGGGAGGTGGAGGGTGTCAGAGAGGAGGTGAGTGATTTGCGACACAAAAACCAGGAACTGACAAACCAACACTGACCTTATGAACAGGATTGATGTACTAGAACAAAAGACAGATACTTAGAGGGCAGGTCTAAGCGTAATAACTTGATCTTCCATGGCATAAAGAAAAACCCTAACGAGAAAAAATGATGAATGAGAAGGCATGATTAGACACTTGTTGACTGACACACTGGAAATGGCACGAGACATAGAATTTGACAGAGTCCACCGTCTAATTGGAAAACCTGACTCCCCGATTATTGCACGTTGCTGCTTCTATAAGGACAAAGTAAAAATACTTAAAGAAAAAAGAAAGTTAAAAGGCAGCGATGTGTTTATTGGGGAAGACTTCTCCACTCGCGTACGCGAAATAAGACGGAAACTGACTCCTCATATGAAAGAAGCACGCAAAAAAGCGGAAAAAAAGCTTCATGGTTTTTTGACCCCCTTGTCATTGACGGAACCCGACATTTCTTGACCGAAATGACAGACTTACTGCCCAAAAAAGGGAAAATTTGGGCCCGGGCCTAGCGATCTGCACCAATTTTACTTGGGGTATAAAAATGTTTGACACCCACAGAGAGCCTACCTGACTGTGACATTCCCCACACGTGAAGTGTTTGACGGGAAACATGCGGGTGAATTGTTTACGTTGTCTGATGAGCACGTGGAGGTTGAAGGAATGATTGACAGTCGGGGGGATGAAAGCGTGTTGTTATGAATAAAAGTGCATACTCTGATGTTTATGTACAAGATGATGGAATGGGGGGTCATGTGTAAAAAATTTCCCATCTGAATTTTAAATAAACGACCTTTTTCTTTTCTTTCTTGGAATATTAATGGTCTGCTTTCAAAAAATAAAAGATTAGATTTCGTTTCGTATGTGAGCAACTTTGATTTTATTTGTTTGGTTGAGACTTTTGTGGAATATTGTGAGCCAATATATTTACTGGCTTTACATTGTTTGTAAGCCTGCAACTAAGTTTACTAAACAGGAAGGCTTTCAGGGGTCTGGTTTGTTTGATAAAAATAAATTTAAAAGCCATTTGTAAAAATGATTGAAGTGACATATGCTAATTTTTGTGTATTTCTTTTTGATAAACAACTGTTTGGTACTTTGAAAGAGTGCTTTATGTGTGTGCTTACATTCCACCAGAGGGATCTCCTTTTTAAACGTTCATTTTGATCTTGAGAAGGTTTACAGTTACTGGAAGAATGTCGATTGATTGTTTACTGAAGTATGATGCTTATTTTATCCGGGGTTTGGAGATTTGAATTTAAAAACGGCTAATATTGGTCAAAATTACATGGGAAATTCTGTTCTTGACATGCAATGCAAAAGTCAGGCACTCAGTGCTGTTCGCTGTTCGCAAAATTTAAGTTAATAATTATGGAAAAATTTTATTGAATATGTGTACAACTTTAAGTCTAAGTTTTTTAAAAAGGGTTTGTATGTAACGGCGACCGTGAGGGTTCTATACATACGTATCAGATTCGGGAAGTAGTGTGAATGATTATTTTTTATATTTCTGACGAATTATTTTCCACTGTGTGTGACACGTGTGAATTGCTCATATCTGAACGAATAGACTCTGATCACATGCCTCTTACGCTTAAGTGAACTTTCCAAACAATAACTTTTTAAATACTCGTGAATCAGTCAGAACACAAACATTCAAGAAATGGTATGGAATATGAGCATGCTACTGTCTTTAAAGATACTCTTATTTTTCAGATAAAATTTCACGAAAAAATTAATACAGCAATCGATTTGATTGACTTTGACATTAATGCTGCTTTTAAAAATGTTTAATGAATCTATAAAAGAGTGTGCCCAGTTTTATGACGAAATTGTGCTTAAAAAACCATAAAAGATCAGGTGGTTTTGGGTTTTACAATGATTTTTTTAACAGCAAAGACATGTGAGAAAGTTATTGAAAAAATATCGACGTACTTTGGACGTACAAGTCGTAATGAATATACAAAGTTAGACGGAAATACAAATACTGTTGAAAAGAAAAGATAAAGAGTTAATGCTCATTTGTTAGATAAACTTGTAAACTCTATACATGATCAAAGAGTATTTTGGGATACTATTCACAAGGCTTCTATTAAAAAGAAATTTTCCTAAAAAATAACATCAGTCTTGACAGCTGTTTCAGCATTTTAAATCATTTGCTAGACAAGGAAGTAAGCAATGAAAGTGTAATTGAGGATACACGTATTGAAAGTAACAGTTGTTTTAATCGTCCAATATCTAGAGAGGAAGTACTGTTCGCAATAAAAAAAACTGAAAGACCGCAAGGCTTCTGGCCCGATGGCATTGTTGATGAAGTGTATAAAACTACAATGAACAGGTTTTGTGGTTTTTTTACAAAGCCTTTAATGTTTTGTTTGACAATGGCCTATTTCCAGAAGCATGGACAAATCAGTTGTGTTACCACTTTATAAAAAAGGTGATACTAATAACCTAATAACTAAAAGAGGTTTTTTCCCTTAGCAATTTCAGTAGTTAAATTGTTCAGCACAAATTTTTAATCGAGAATACAAGAGTGGATAAAAGAAATGATATTACAGGTGATTTTCCCAAATGGATTTAAAAAAGAATACTCAACGATAGATCATATGTATTACATTGTTTGCCCTAGTGCAGAAACAATTTTCCCTTAACCGAAAATTATATGTGGCTTTTATTGATTTTGAGAAAGCCTTGATTCATAAATAGAAGTTTGCTGTGGACTATTTTATCTAAGAATGAAAATGTAAATTACATTCATGTATTTAAAAACCATGTAAAATGTAGAGTTTAGGTGTGGTGCCGCTCTGACCGATGTTTTTAACTGCACGGCAGGGGTGAAACAGGGGATGTTTTGCAGTCCAGTTTTGTTTTTTTTTTTTTATAAACGAACTGGCAATAGAAATAATTGATAAAAAGGAAGACACGGTGCCACTATTCCTTGCAGTGCATTTGAACTGTTTATTCTGTACTTGCAGATGACATTATTTTATTGTCAAGACTGCTATAGGGTTTTCAGTTCAAATTGAATAATTTACAGCATGCTGCTGCCTCGCTCCATTTTAAGGTTAACTTTAAGAAAAGAACATCATTGTGTTCAGGAAAGGCGGTTTTTTGAGTGCTAGGAGAGTGGGTTTATGATGGGAATGTAATGCCTGAGTTAATGCGACAAGTATTTGGGGGTATTTTTACAACTCGCCTTAGTTTTGTCTCAGCGTGTAAGGATCTGGCTAGCAGAGCCAAAAAATGCTTTTTTTGTGTAATGAAAGGCTGTCCACACTTAACAACTCGTCCATAAAAAAGTTTCTGAAGGTATTTGACTCTCAAATACAGCCTTTGCACAGTACGGTTCCGAGTTGTGGGGGTTGAATAAAACTGCAATCGCCTTTAATCTGTACATTTATTTGCTCTGAAAAAGTTTTTGGGGGGTTTACATGCGCACAACCTAACGACCTTAATATGGTGAAACCATAGATTTCCAATATACATTAACTCAGCTGTTCAATGTATACGCTATTGGCTCAAAATTTTGGAAATGGCGGAATCAAGATTACCCTTTAAAGCGTATAAAATGTTTTTCGAGTTAGATAGTAGGGGAAGAAGAAATTTGGGGGACTGATGTACTATTTGTTTTCATAAATATGGCTTTGGTGATGTGTGGATGAATCAAGGTGTGGGGAAATGTAAAAAGGGAAATTTCCCAAGAATTTTTCCCTCAACGTTTAGTTGACTGCAGATGGCAGAAGTGGAGTGAACATGTTCAAAATAGCACAAGGTTTGATTTTTATGATTTATTTTGTAGCTCACATGAGATGAAGTTGTATTTGATTTCAGATATGGACAGGCATTTGAAAATAGTGACCACAAGGTTTAGGTTGGGTATTTCAAGTTTAGCCACTCATCACTTTCGATATAGAGATTGTAATGACATTGATTTGATATGTCCTCTCTGTAAAAGTGGTAAAGATGATGAGTTACATTTAGTTCTGTGCTGTCCATTTCTTAAGGAGCTCAGAGATAAGTTTATTTCACCTAAATATTTTCGACAGCCTTAACTTTGCTGATGTCCTCTGCAAGACATAACAATATTTGGAACTTGTCTCACTTCCTTCACAAAGCCTTCAAGCTGAGAGAAATTGCAACATCATAGTTCATTATTATGATTATCATATTGTTGATTGTATGTTTGTTTTTAATGTTTCTGATGATTTGGATTTTTGTTCACTTTCCCCTTCATTATGGGCTATGGCCTAATGAATAAACATCCGAATCTGAATCTCTCTCTCTCTCTCGCTCTCTCTCTCTCTCTCTCTCTCTCTCTCTCTCTCTCTCTCTCTCTCTCTCTCTCTCTCTCTCCTCTCTCTTTCTCTCTCTCTCTCTCTCTCTCTCTCTCTCTCTCTCTCTCTCTCTCTCTCTCTCTCTCTCTCTTACCCCCTTCCTCTCCCTCTCTCCCTCTCTTATTTCTTTTTTTGTGGATAGTTTTATAAATATATATTTCATCAATCATTCAATATGATTTGTTCTTTTTAACACTAGCAAAGATCTGCTTTTTTCTAGCATTCTACTTCTAATCCCTCTTCCGTTTTTCCTTTTTCTTTCTTTCTTTCTTTCTTTTTGAAGATGAGTTTATATAATATAGGTTTTACAACATGTGATAGCTGTGCTGCTTTTGTTCAGCAGGTCATTCACTAATAAGGGATTGATTTATTTCCTGCACCACCCCCCCTCCCTCCAAAAAAAAAATCCCTGTCCCTCCTCATCCTTCATCTCCACATTTTGTTTCAAATAAAAACAGCAGCTGATGGGTTTCATTTGAATCAAAATTATGTCACATTATGTTATGTGTGTTTCAGTACGGATCAATCTCTTTACAAGGTTGTGTATTTTTGGAGTGGCAAAGAACTAGATCAATACAAATTTGTCATTATGTACACTTGTTGTTGAAAGAGGATGTGGTTTGACTTGCACAAAGCTAGGCCTGTGTGTGTGTATACAGTGTGGGTTAACATTAATAATAACAAGGAATCATGTTTTCACTGCTTAGGTAATCAGTACTTTGGCAATATATATTGAATAATAGACTCAAAGGATGCCATACACATCTGATAATGAGTAACCAACATCTCTGGGGTTGGGGACATTTGTGACACTCCACCATGAAATGAGTCACTTAGCACCTGACCCACTTTTCTGCTAGGAGCCATTTTAGGCAGGTGGGGGTCAGGTTGTCGATTATGAGGTCTCGATTGATTATAAAACTATAGCCATTATTCTACCTTGTATGGAAATATCAAGACATTATGTTTTTTCCTTTTGCTTTTAAATGCGTTTTAAAAACACCCAAGCCCTCATTCTGACCACCTGTTACAATGCTAAACTCGTCCATTTCTCATTTTGTCATTTCCTGCAGTCTTTCATTTCAAGTTGTAATAACTTTTCATAACATTTTTCAATTTTCGTTCTGTTTTTTTTGTATTGGATAGCCATTTTATTGCAGATTTATACTATGTCAATAACTACAAGCTGACCTCTGGTGCAGTCTGACTCATTATGGGGTGGAGTGTCACATCTTCATTCTTCAGGTAGTCAGTACTGCCCTGATATCATATATATATACTAATATAGACTAAGAGAGAGAGAGAGAACTCGAACTCGAACTCGAAATGGTTTATTCAGTATAGGCCATAGCCCCTTACTGAAGGGGGTACAATACACCAGTTTCAAAGCCAAACAGTGGCCAGGTGTTCCAAATCTTAATCTGTAAACATGTAATTTTCAATATGTAGATCAACATAAAGCACAAGATATCTTTGACAGTAAATGTTTCAAGCAACCTGAAAAGGAAAATCTTCGTTGTTTGATTAAGTTCATTTCAGTTGTGTCATCGATCTATAAACTTTATACAAATCTGCAGATAACCAAATATAATCATTACACTTTTACCCCTGTCTGATACACACATAACAACCATGATCAAATCCAGCAAATTTATCAGATTAGAATACATACATTCAGACTTATACACATATTTATCATATATTTGCCATATTTACACACTATGCACTCACTGTAATACTAAAACAATGAGAATCTTTATCTATGATATCTGGGACAATAGTTACAGTCAATTTAATGAAATCTCTTTTCTTCAATACATGCACATCTGAAAGCTCTAAAATCTTATCCGCAACTATCTTTCAGACATAAGCATACCCCTATTACCATCAAAATGATTTTCTAGTAGTAGATAAACACAAGCACATAATACACCCTTTTCCAAACCTTAATGTCCTTTTGATAAAATGAACATACTAACATTACTTCAGTGATGTTTTAACTTTTATTCCTTTAATGTATAACAAAAGTTCCTTCTTGATCCAACAATTTATCTTTCTGGACCTTTTTCGTTTATAAAATTGAATAGCTAGCTGGGTTATAATATACTGTAATTGTAAGAAAAACAACGACAACAACAACATGTTCAACTATAAATTTCCCACAAGAGTTTCCATTACAATATCTGGTAACCAACATCATAATGTAACAAAACTTTTTTTTTTGATCGTTTATCTCAGACACCAACCTATTGACATTCCAATGCCGACAGTAAGCACAACATGGATTTAATTTTGATTTGATTTCTTTTCTCTCTCTCTCTCTCTCTCTCTCTCTCTCTCTCTCTCTCTCTCTCCTCTCTCTCTCTCTCTCTCTCTCACTCTCTCACACACACACACACACACACACGCACGCACGCATGCACACATCTATTAGCGTTATCATAATCAAAACCTTTTTTTTTTTTACACATAATCATATCAGTTTCATTTTTAAGATCGTGCACTTGAATTTGATTGGCTAGAAAACAGGAGCTGATTCACACACTTTACGTGGGCACTGACATTAGCTGGCAACGTTGTCACAGTTACCGTGTCAGCAGCCTGTGTGACAAGGCCAGGACAAAATTCAGTGCAGCTTGCACGTGGAGGAGAGGGGGCAAAATTTAATGCAGCCGGTGACCGATTTTCATCTGTTCCCTCTGACTGAAAAACAGAAAACCCAGTGAAAAAAACAACAACCACCAGAGACTGATAATATAGCATGGTTTAGTTGTTAAGTAGGCCAGCCAGAATGCTAGACTGCATTTGTAGGATCTGGACTTTCGTCTAGATAGAGTTTCTTACCATCAATGATCAGATGATCAAAGACCATGAACGCTCTTTTCCCATCTTTTCTGGCATCCTTCAAATGAGGAACAAGTTTTCTTCTGACATCACGCACACGTGGAGTAAAGTCTTCTCCAATGAAGACATTGCTTCCACGGAGTTTGCGTTTAGCCTGAGAGAGAGAGAGAGAGAGAGAGAGAGAGAGAGACTCAAACTAAAGTGTACCATACACATCATGTGATAATGACTGTCAGGAGGTTGAGGAGGTCATCATGGAAGAGAGGAGATCTAATAATAATAATAATAATAATAATAATAATGTATGGAATTTATATAGCGCTGAATCTTGTAAAGCAACAAATCAAAGCGCTCAGATTTTATTTCATACCACTTTAAGTCACGGCAGATTTCTCTCCGTGAAATTCGGACTGCTCTCCCCGGGGAGAGCGGGAGAACGCATCGCCACTTAGCGCTGCGCCACCCTTTCACCCTTTTTTTTTTTTTTTTTTTCTGCAGCTGTATTTGTTTCCCTATCAGAGTGGCTTTTTTCTAAGAATTTTGCCAGGGACAACTCTCTTGTTGCCGTGGTTTTTTTTACGTGCGCTAAATAATTACGTGTAACACACGGGACCTCGGTTTATCGTCTCATCCGAAAGACCAGCGCCCAGACCACCACTCATGGTCTAATGGATGGGGGAAAAATTTCCGGTCCAAACGGGGTACGAACCGCCGCACACTTCAGACCCGGACTTTTCACTTTCTAGACAGGCGCGTTACCTCTAGACCACCGATCCACCTAATACTGTAGATCTTGGAGTTGTAAGTCAGTGTATGGCACAGGAAGGCTTTCAGATTGGACTATACTAAAACTGGATGACTCAGAACAAGTTACAACTTAATGCCGATAAAACCGAAGCCATGCTCATAGGGACCCAACATAAACTTTCCTCTATCACAAAAACTTCAATAGAATTCGGCAATACGTCAGTTCCTTTGTCCAACTCTGTGAAGTATTTAGGAGTAGTTCTTGACAACACACTCTCTATGAAAAAATTCATCACCCAGACCTGCCAGTCTTGCTACTATCAATTACGGCACGTAAGCGCGATTCGCAAGTATCTGTCCACTGATGCAGCTTCCAAGCTTGTCACATCTCTTATTCTTTCACGTTTAGACTACTGTAATTCTCTTTTGGCTGGCCTACCAGCATCATCTATCCACTCTCTTCAACGCATACAAAACTCTGCAGCTCGACCGGTCCTAAGAAAGAAAAAATCTGAACACATCACTCCTCTTCTGCGATCTCTTCACTGGTTGCCTGTCTCACAAAGACTGCAGTATAAAATCAATACCCCCTGTTTCAAATGTCTCCACAAATCTGCACCCTCTTATCTCTGTAACTGTCTTCACCTGTACACTCCATCCCGTTCCCTTCGTTCAGCCGCAGATACTTTGTGCTTTCGAACACCCAGATTCAAACAAACCACTGTTGGCCGTCGCTCCTTCTCTGTTTCTGGTCCATCCACCTGGAATGACCTCCCTCTTTCACTTCGTCAAAAGCCTTCACTTGATTCCTTCAAATCCAGCCTCAAAACACACTTATTTCCTACCTGAGACTTTCCCCCCACATATCTGTCCCTAATTTTCAACAGCATCTTTCACCGTCTAAGTGTTGTTCCGTGTGTGTGTGTGTGTGTGTGTGTGTATGTGTGTGCGTGCGTGTGCGTGCGTAGTGCGCGCGCATGGATTTCTCATTATGTTTAAGGAGAGTTGCATGCCTGTAAATGATTGAGTGCAAGCGCTTCGATTTGTTTGTTTTTTACAAGATTCAGCGCTATATAAATTCCATATATTATTATTATTATTATACTATAATACAGTCAGGCCCCATATACAATAGATGCATGCATAATATATTTGTATTCAAACCCCATCCATCCTTCACAGATGACTAGGCTAGTGGTATGGATGATATGAAATTAATAATAACAATATATGGAGTTGATTATATATGGAATTTATATAGCTCTGAATCTTGTAAAAACAAACAAATCAAAGCACTTACCATTATCGATTACATGGACACATCCACTATATTTCTTGAAGTCGGAATGCAGAACTCTACAACAGTACAAGTCATCGTAAAGGTGAACAAAACTGATCACATAGAATTATATCTATCTATCTATCTATCTATCTATCTATCTATCTATATATCTATATATCTATATATATCTATATATATCTATATATCTATATATATATATATATATATATATATATATATATATATATATATATATATAAAGCAAACTCTCACACTTGGTGAACTTTGGTGCTCATGCTGAAGAACGAACGAACAAAAAGTACATCCAGCATGATTCAGTTGATGACTTTCAGGGGAGAGGCGGGAGAACTGATGGCAGCAACTCCAGGAGGGAATCATACCTCACCTTACACTAACATGATGCAGGCAGCCATACTCCGTCCGACTTCAGAGGATTTGTTCCTCTTCCAGTGGAGGATGCATGTTATACTAGGAGCTTAAGTTGTTATGTATGAAGACTGCCCCTACATGATATTTTACAGCGTAACAACAGTTTAATGCAGGCCTTGACATGTTGCTAACAGAGCACAACAGTAACGTCGATAGTTCAGTTAACTGACAAAGTCTTTTACCCGGAAAAGCTGTCGTTTGAGAATTGACATAACTAATTCAGTTGGCTTGACTAACGGACTCAGCATCTGTCCATCTGCTGTTTGGTGCAGTGGTGGTGTTTGTGTTTTAAAAATCACGTGTGAGGTAATCAGCTTTGGGTTAGACTGCCAGTTATGTTGATATTGAATGTTACTGTTTGGTTGTGTAACGTGTGTTTTACTGGCAAAGGAAGCTATGGTTGCTGTTTATGGTTGGCATATGATGTGTGTGTGTGTGGATAGGGTTGTATATCATCTATATGGTCTATGTGTGGGCAAGTGGATACAGACACATTGTGTGTATGTGTGTGTGTGTACATGTGCGTGTGAGTGTACACGTGTGTGTGAGTAGTGTAATGTGTCGGTGTTAACCCTGTAAAGTCACTGAAGTGTTAGTGTCAGCAGTGTAAAATGTCAGTGTCATTGGTATAAAGTCCTAATGTCAACAGTGTAAAGTGTGTCCACAGTGTAAAATGTCAGTGTCATTGGTACAGTGTAAAGTGTGTCAGCAGTGTAAAATGTCAGTGTCATTGGTATAAAGCGCTAATGTCAACAGTGTAAAGTGTGTCAACAGTGTAAAATGTCAGTCATTGGTACAGTGTAAAGTGTGTCAGCAGTGTACAATGTCAGTGTCATTGGTATAAAGTGCTAATGTCAACAGTGTAAAGTGTGTCCACAGTGTAAAATGTCCGTGTCATTGGTATAAAGTGTTAATGTCAACAGTGTAAAGTGTGTCAACAGTGTCAAATGTCACTCAGTGTCATTGGTATAAAGTGTTAATGTCAACAGTGTAAAGTGTGTCAACAGTGTCAAATGTCACTCAGTGTCATTGGTATAAAGTGTTAATGTCAACAGTGTAAAGTGTGTCAACAGTGGAAAATGTGTTGGTTATGTAAAATGTTGCCAGTGTCAGTTGTGTAACGAGTGTAAAATAAACTAAAGTGTTATTATTGGTGGTTTTAGAGTATCAGTGTGTACAGTTTACAGTGTCAGCAGGATACAGTACCAGTGTAAAAAGTGTCAACACTTAAAAGTGTCAGTGACATCATATTATAAACTGTCAATGTCGACGGTGTCAGTGAGAAATATCAGTGTCAGCTGTGTAAACAGTCAGTGTTGACAATATGAAGTGTCTAGTGTAGTATGAATGTCAGTGTTTTCCTTTGTTTGACAGCAAACCGGTAAAGAGGGAGCCAGTGCAGGGGGCATAACTCTAGGCAAGCTGGGAAACTGCATTGTGTCAGTGTTGATAGTGTGAAAGTGTGTCAGTGTCAACTGTGTACTAAAGTGTTAGTGTCAAAAGAGTAGTAGGTTTTGGCTGGGTTTTTTTTTTAACACTATCCCGATGTTAAGGGAGAAAACCCCTCTTTCCCAGTACACATGAAACAGAGTGCATTTGTACGCTACCATAACTAGTGGGTGATACGGAGGGAAGGGTTACTAGATGATTGGTTACCCTATAGCGGGTTACCCGTAGGGAAAAGGTTAAAGAGTCATATTTGTGTCCGTGTTGTAAAATGTCGTTGTCTCATTGTCAACAGTGTAAAGTGTCGTTGTCTTGTTGTCAACAGTGTAAAGTGTCGTTGTCTCATTGTCAACAGTGTAAAGTGTTGTTGTCTCGTTGTCAACAGTGTAAAGTGTTGTTGTCAACAGTGTAAAGTGTCGTCGTCTTGTTGTCAACAGTGTAAAGTGTCGTTGTCTCGTCAACTGTAAAGTGTCGTTGTCTCATTGTCAACAGTGTAAAGTGTCGTTGTCTCGTCAACAGTGTAAAGTGTCGTCTCGTTGTCGACAGTGTAAAGTGTCAGTACTGATGGGGAAAAATGTCAATGTAAAGCATCAGTGTCAACAGTGTAAAGCGTCAGTGTCAACAGTGTAAAGCATGAGGTTTCTTTTCTTTGTTTGACGACAGCAAATCTGCGAGGATCCTCATCTGTTTGTGGAGGGGGCCAGTGCAGGGGACGTAACTCAGGGCAGGCTGGGGAACTGCTGGTTTGTGGCAGCCTCCTCCTGCCTGGCCTCCGTCAAGGTGATTTGGAACAAGGTGAAGTTGGGTCAGGGTCACCTCTCTTGATGATGGTGGTGATGGTGATGGTGATGATGATGATGGTGGTGATGATGATTCCCTGAAGTCAGAATGTGGCTAGCTTCATTGTAGGCAAAAGCTGTCGCGTACGCAAAATTTCACCATTGGTGAACCTTGGAGCTCTAAGTGAGGAACGGGAAAAAAGTTTAAATAATGATGATAATGATAATGGTGATATGACGGTGATGATGGTAATAATGAAGGTGATGATAATAGATAATACCAGTGTTAAGGTTGTAAAGTGCCTCTGTTCTCTGTGTAAAATGTCGGTGTCTACAGTGTGTTGTGTAAAATCTATTGATAACGATGATAGTGGTGGATATTTTTAGAACACTTCTTTCCCTTTTGCGGGAGCAGTGATAATATAAATGATGATGATGATCATGATAATAATATAAATAGAAATAAAACTGTGTTCCTTGTGTGAGCAAATGATCGCTCAGTTTGTGTATGTGTGTGCGTGTATGTGTGTGTATGTGCCCCTATGTGTGCATGAACATGCATGCGTGCTTGCATGCATAATTCTGTTGTGCTGCATTGTATGTGTGTGTGTTTGCACTTGCATGTCTGCACATGGTACATAAATCATCAGTGTGTGTGTTTTCCCCCCTATTGACAGGTGATACCCGACTACAAGAGTCAGGAATGGAACAAGGACAAGCCAGACGACTATCAGGGAATTTTCCGCTTCCAGTTTTGGCGCTACGGACACTGGACAGAGGTGGTCATTGACGACATGCTGCCCACCATCAACGACCAGCTCATCTTCATCCACTCCCAGAGTCGTAACGAATTCTGGTCAGCTCTGCTGGAGAAAGCCTACGCCAAGTAAGAGTTGTCTGCCTTGCCCGTGAGGATGCTGGGGGCCTGTCAGTATGAATAGCGTCCCCTTGCTTCTGGAAATTCTGTGCTAGGAATTCCCTCTCCTCTCTTTGTTTAGACCTGCCTTGTTCCTTTTCTTCCTGTCACCTCCTTCCTGTCAGTTTTCTGCCTTCTTGGTTCATTCATCTGCCTCTTTTCCAGAAAGACTTTTAACGTAATGAGGTTGTGCCGAATCTTAAGATTCCTTCACTGTGATGTGCCGAAGCTTAAGATTTGGCAGAATTACGAATTTTTAAAAATACACTAAGCAATATTCAACTAAAGGGAAAGTACTCTGGCCTGTAGGGCAATCATTTTTTTCTAAACACAGTTGCTTTCCTTGACCATAAGCTTGCCTAGTTAGCAAAAAGAACCAGTGAAAGATCCAGAAATCTAGTGAACAGAATACTGAGTGTTGTATTGTGTTGAGTGTGTTGTGTTGTATTTTATTATGTTGTATTGTGTCGCATTGCATTGTATTGTGTACAACTTTTAAGTGATAGCAGATTTCTCTGCATGAAATTCAGGCTGCTCTCCCTGGGGAGAGCGCGTCGCCACAAGAGCAGCTGCACCCTTTATTTTTGTTCTTTTCCTGTCTGCATGTGTATTTGTTTCCCTATTAGAGTGGCGCTTTTTTCTACAGAATTTTGTCAGGGACAACCGCCATGTTGCCGTGGGTTCTTTTACGTGTGCTAAATGCATGTTGCACACTAGACCTCAGTTGACTGTCTCATCCAACTAACCGATAGCCTAGCGCCCAGACCATCACTCACAGTCTAGTGAATGGGGGGGGGAAAGGTTTGAGCACAATGGGGATCAAACCACCACACGCTTTGAACCCAAACTTTCTGCTTTCTAGGCAGGTGTGTTAGTTAACTCTAGACCACCAACTGCCTTTCTTTGCTCTATTTCATTGTCTCTCTCTCTCTCTCCCCCCCCCTCCTCTCTCTCTCTCTCTCTCTCTCTCCCCCCCTCTCTCTCTCTCTCTCTCTCTCTCCCCCCTCCCTGATGATGATGATGATGATGATAAGCATAGCAAGAATGATTGAAATAGCAGTGACGATGATGATGATGATGATTGATGATGATGATGCTGACAATTTCTTTAGGTTTTGATAGCAAGAATAATTGAAATAGCAGTGACGATGATGATGATGATGATGATGATGATGATGCTGACAATTTCTTTAGGTTTTGATAGCAAGAATGATTGAAATAGCAGTGATGATGATGATGATGATGATGATGATGATAAGCATAATGACAATTTCTTTAGGTTTTGATAGCAAGAATGATTGAAATAGCAGTGACGATGATGATGATGATGATGCTGACAATTTCTTTAGGTTTTGATAGCAAGAATAATTGAAATAGCAGTGACGATGACGATGATGATGATGATGATGATGATGCTGACAATTTCTTTAGGTTTTGATAGCAAGAATGATTGAAATAGCAGTGATGATGATGATGATGATGATAAGCATAATGACAATTTCTTTAGGTTTTGATAGCAAGAATGATTGAAATGATGATGAGATGATGATATTCATAGGATATACAATTTCTTAGGTTTTGATAGCAGATGATTGAAATGCAGTGATGATGAGAGACTTAAACAGAGATGACAATGACCATACGGATGTGAAGCGAGAGAGATGTGGCAGGTGAATCGAGGAGTAAGGTCGCTCTGCACTGGCGAAAGGAGCTGACAGGCTCTAGGCGCTCACAGGGGGTGGGCCTTGGGACGGTGAGCTGGGGTGGGGTGAGGGGGAGAAGGTCCCTCTGCCTGCCAGGTGGAAGGCGCTCTATGGGTAGTGAGGAGGGGTTGGGGGGGGGTGAGGTGTGTGTGGGGTGGTGGGTGTGGTAGGGTGTTGGTGAGGGGTGGTGTGGTAGGGTGTGGTTGGTGGGGGTGGTGCGGTGTG
Source organism: Rapana venosa (assembly GCA_028751875.1). Classification (NCBI taxonomy): domain Eukaryota; kingdom Metazoa; phylum Mollusca; class Gastropoda; order Neogastropoda; family Muricidae; genus Rapana; species Rapana venosa. Next base: position 24,843,426 of record CM054165.1, on the reverse strand, counting down.
GTAGGGTGTGGTGAGGGGTGGGGTGAGGTGTGTGGGGTGTGGTGTGGGTATGGTGTGGTGGTGGTGGTGTGGTGAGGTGGGGTGGGGTAGGGTAGAGTGTGTGGGGTGGGGTGTGGTGTGTGTGGGTTGGTGAGGTGTGGGTGAGGTGTGGGGTGGGGTAGGGTGAGGTGTGGTGGTGTGTGGTGTGGTGGGGTGGGGTGGGCTACATATTGCATAGTATCTTATGGTAGATATGTTATCATCATCATCATCATTGTCATCATCATTATCATCATCATCATTGTCATCACATTATCATCATTGTCATCATCATTATCATCATTCTCATCATCGTCATCATCATGATCATCATTACAGGGTTTGTACACAGTTCTGAAAGTCCAGGGAAAATGGGAAAACCTTTACCAGACCTGGACAAGTTAGGGGGAAATCAGTTTTTGTCCTCTAGGGTTTGGGGATGTTGCTAGCCACCCAGGCTGCTTCAGTCCTGACCGTGCGTGTCATGTCCGGTTCACTGTCATTACTACTGTTCTCCTGTGTGTACTCAGGGTTTTGCTCTTCTTCTTTTCACCCTTCATCCATTTATTGATTGGTCTTTTTGTTTGTTTGTTTCTTTTTTCTGTGGCTCAAGAGTTAATGGGAATGAACCATTGTGAATTGAATCGTGAGAAAATCATTTCCCTTCCATTACTAAACAGGGGGCAGTGACTGAATACACCAGCAAAGAAAGCGGTTCAAAATAGGTTAGCTTTCAGTCAGAACAGTTGGCTGATTGAGCACTATCAAACTGGAACAGATGTGGGGTGGGATCTATAGCATAGTGGTTAAGAGCATTGAGGTTGTGCCAAATCTTAAGCTTCGGCACTCCTCTCCTTCACTGTGACGTGCCGAAGCTTAAGATTCGGCAGATTTATGAATGTTTTAAAATACACTAAGCGATGTTCAACTCAAGGGAAAGTATTCTGGCCTGTAGGGCAATCATTTTTCTAAACACAGTTGCTTGACCATAACCTTGCCTAGTTTGTGTCTGTTGGCTAATTTTGTTTGACATGTCAACAAGTGATATCTTTGGGATTTCAAGCTCTCCAGTGTTATGATTCTTTAAAAAAAATATCTGTTGTACAAAAAGTGACATCAGATGGATTCAGCCAACTTCAGGGAACTTTACTTTGGTGAAAATTCATCACATTGCTTGAAGGGGACTAGTTCATGAACAGTTCAAGCCATGTAAGAAAAGCAGCCCTAATTTTCAGAACTTTTTATTTTTCAGCATTCAGTGACATATTTTGAAAATTTGTAAAAAATAATTACAGTTGTCTGTTGAAAAACATGTGTACCAATCTCAAAAGTAGACATGATAAACTTTTCAATGATGTATAATTTGTATGTCTTTATTTTGTTGGATAAGTCTGCTGAATTTTTCAAATGTAGCCAAAATCCTGCATCACACAAAATGGCGGGTTCCATTTCACTGCGACTCCATTGAGTTAAGAGCATTGAGCTTGTGATCTGACAGCCTGCATTCAAGCCTGTTCAAGGGGATTTTTCCCCTGGAGTTAACATCACTGCTGACTCCACCCCTCCCTGAAAGTCCTTGAGAAAAGCCTACAAACAGGTAATGTGTGCAAGTGCATGCAGAACATTTTGCACTCTGGTTAAAAAAACCCTGTTCTACCTTTAGGAGAAGCAGCCCATTTTGTGCTGAATGCATGTGCACCGGTGTTGTGTTTAGACTTAATCGTCCTGTTCAAGGGGATACTTTCCCCTGGAGTTAACATCAGTGCAGACTCCACTCTCCCCAAAAGTCCTTCGGATGAGACTATAAACCGAGGCCCCGTGTGCGAACGCACGCAGAATATCTTGCGCAAACGTTAAATCCTGTTCTGCTTTTCGAAAGAGTAGGCCATTGTGTGCCGGTGGGAACAGATGACAGAATTTACAAAACCGCATACACACGGGGACTAGATGTAAAAAAGCACATGAGTGCTTATTCCATTATCCTTGATTTAAAAGAATTATAAAAAAAAAAATCATCCCCAAAGTTGGGAAGCCGTTACCTTAATGATGGGTAAATTGATGCTTACCCAAAATCTCAGCATTTGTGAACTTCAGAATTCTAACTAGGGAATGGGACGAAACAAAAAACAAAAACACCATGAACAGAATCAGTTCCCAGTGGGTTTGTTTTGGAGCTGTGTGGAATATATATTATAGCATTGGAGATTATGTTTTGAGAGAGAATGGGAAAGAAGAGACTCCTGCAAATTAGGCTTTCTGAGGTTGACAGCGAAAATTCAGCAGGGCTCGTCTTAAGAGTCCATAGAGAAACTGTCCAGCCTGAAGCATGATCAAATATGGAAAAGTGAATCAGTCATTTGGTGTGATAAATAGAGGACAGAGACTTTTAGCTATATGGAAAAAGTGAATCAGTCATTTGGTGTGATAAATAGAGGACAGAGACTTTTAGCTATATGGAAAAGTGAATCAGTCATTTGGTGTGATAAATAGAGGACAGAGACTTTTAGCTATATGGAAAAGTTTAATCAGTCATTTGGCTGTGATAAATAGAGGACAAAAGAACTTTTTTAGCTATTGAAAAGGAATCCCTCCCTTTGGTGTGATAAATAGAGGACAGAGACTTTTAGCTATATGGAAAAGTGAATCAGTCATTTGGTGTGATAAATAGAGGACAGAGACTTTTAGCTATATGGAAAAAGTGAATCAGTCATTTGGTGTGATAAATAGACGAAAGAGGCTTTTTCTGACTTAAAAAGCTATATTGAAAAAGTGAATCCATCATTTGGTGTGATAAATAGATGAAAGAGGTTTTTTCTGACTTAACCACTAGACTGCCTTACCCCGGAAATTTTCCAGGGCTAAACGTGCACCCTATATGCCAACAACCCGGATTTCCGGGGTGTTGAACTGAAGTAAACAAGCCTGCTTCCTTGACTACAGTTAAAGGGAAAGAACTCCAAAATTAATGGAGATCACTCTCCTGTTGCTTGGCAACATCGAGCTGCAAAAACCGTGGCAAAAACGATCGTTTTTTCCCTGTATTTTGTGTTATTTTGCATGACTGCTTGGGAAGTTCTTGTTCAACTTGACACAGCTGTAAAAGTGGCAAATAAAACTCTAGATTTACCTAACAGTGATGAAAACGATCGCGTATGATTCAGGAGATCATGTATATAAAAAACAATGAATGAGATTTGGCCTAGACTTATGTTTGACGTTATTGAGATGGGGGGTACTCAGAATGACAGTGGTGATGAAGAAATCATATTTTTGGTCGATTTTTTACATTTTAAATATATTTTCGCAGTTAAATATCATGCTAACTAATTTGAGCTTGCCTTGAAGTAATCTACGATATATATATACTGGCATTGGGTAGACTATCAGGAATATTCATGTAGTAGTTTCTGAGTAAGAGGGATATGAACATAGCAGTGGTACATAAGAATTTTATTCCCCGGCATATAGGGTGCACTTGCACTGGGCAGTTAAGAGGTTAAAAAGCTATATGGAAAAAGTGAATCAGTCATTTGGTGTGATAAATAGAGGAAAGAGGCTTTTTCTGACTTAAAAAGCTATATGGAAAAAGTGAATCAGTCATTTGGTGTGATAAATAGAGGAAAGAGGCTTTTTCTGACTTAAAAAGCTATATGGAAAAAGTGAATCAATCATTTGGTGTGATAAATAGACGAAAGAAGCTTTTTCTGATTTAAAAAGCTATATGGAAAAAGCGAATCAATCATTTGGTGTGATAAATAGACGAAAGAGGCTTTTTCTGATTTAAAAAGCTATATGGAAAAAGCGAATCAATCATTTGGTGTGATAAATAGACGAAAGAGGCTTTCTCTGATTTAAAAATCTAGTAGAGACGACTTAATGGTGTAGTCCTTCGGATGAGACTATAAACCAAAGCCCTGTATGCGAACTCATGCAGAACATCTTGCGCACACGTTAAATCCTGTTCCGCTTTTCGAAAGAGTAGGCCATTGTGTGCCGGTGGGAACAGATGACAAAATTTACAAAACCGCATACACATGGGGACTGGATGTAAAAAAGCACATGCGTGCTTATTCCATTATCCTTGATATAAAAGAATAAATAACATAAAAGAATAAATAAAATAAAATAAATAGATGGAAGACATGCAATTAGCCATTTTTGCCGACAATGTTGTAGAGTCCTGCCCTCAACTCCGTTTGATGACACAGACCAGAAGAGTTGTGTTCTTAGTAAGGGTCTGGTAAAGACCTGGAAGTTAGTTTGGTCAGACTTGTCAGGACCTTATCATCATCATCATCATGGTTATGGTTATCACCAGCATCATGGCTATGATAACATCATCATCATGGTTATCATCATCATTACACCAAATACAAGTTTTCTTATTAACTAATAAACCTTCACCATCATCATCATTGTTATCATCACTATCGTATATCACCATTATCATTTTATTCTTTTATTTTATTTATTCTTTAATTCATTTTTTTTATTTTGAAGAATAATGGAATAAGCACTCATGTGCTTTTTTTTTACATCCCGTCCCCGTGTGTATGCAGTTTTGTAAATTTTGTCATTGGTTCCCACTGACACACTATGGCCTACTCTTCCGAAAAGTGGAATGGGTTTTAACATGTGCGCAACATTTCTGCGTGCATTCGCACACTGTACCTCGGTTTATAGTCTCATCCGAAGGACTTTAAGGGGGAGTGGAGTCTGCACTGATGTTAATACCAGAGGAAAAATCCTCTTGAACGAGATTCGAACATGGGTCAGCAGATCACGAGCACATCACATCACTCTAACCACCAGGTTATCCCATCCTCCATTGCATCAAATACCAGTTGTTGTTTTTTTATTTATTTATAGTCAAGTCAGATTTCTCTGTGTGAAATTTGGGCTGCTCTCCCTGGGGAGAGCGCGTCGCCACAGAGCAGTGCCACCCATTTTTTTTATCTTGTTTTCTGTCTACAACTGCATTTGTTTCCCTATCAGAGTGGCTTTTTTCTACATAATTTTGTCAGGGACAACTCTCCTGTTGCAGTGGGTTCTTTTACGTGCGCTAAATAATTTTTGTGTAACACACGGGACCTCGGTTTATCGTCTCATCCGAAAGACTAGCGCCCAGACCACCACTCAAGGTCTAGTGGATGGGGAAACATTTTCGGGTCCAAACGGGATTCGAGCCACCACACACTTCCGACCCGGACTTTTCGCTTTCTAGACAGGCGCGTTACCTCTAGACCACCGATCCACACAGTTTTCCTTATAACTATATAAATGCCATACATTATTATTATTATTATTATTATAACCGACAACCCGTCTGTTCCATTCTCGGTGGCAGGCCACATCAGCGGAGGAGATGGAGGCTGCCACAGAGGTGGGCCTGGTGAAGGGTCACGCGTACGGGGTCACCGCCGTGAAGAACGTCCACCTGGAAGGCTCCGGACTCTTCCGCTTCCTCAACCGCGAGAAGCTGCCCATGATCCGCCTCCGCAACCCCTGGGGCCGCTGCGAGTGGAAGGGAGCCTTCAGTGACGGGTGAGGAGGGGGGGGGAGGAGGGGGGGGGGGGAGGAGGAGGGGGGGGGGAGGGGGGGGGGGGAGAGGGGAGGGGGGGGGGAGGGGGGGGGAGGGGGGGTGGGGGAGGGGAGGGGGGGGGGAGGAGGGGGGGGAGAGAGGGGAGGGAGGGGGGAGGAGGGGGGGGAGGAGGTGGGGGGGAGGGGAGGGGGGAGGAGGGGGGGAGGAGGGGAGGGAGGGGAGGAGGAGGAGGAGGAGGGAGGAGGGAGAGGGGAGGGGGAGGAGGAGGAGGGGAGGAGGGGGGGGAGGGGGAGGGAGGGGAGGGAGGAGGAGGGGGAGGAGTTGTTGACGGCGGACATCACTTTGTTGTAGTTGTCCTTAGTTAAACTTTGTTGTTGTTGTTGTTGTTCCTCAGTCAGAACTCTGAGGTTCACCAATGGAGAGATGTTGTGTATGCAGCCGTTTTTGCCCACTTGAGGCAGCCACACTGTGACTGTGGGGGATGGTGTCTGAACACAACGCCTGTCTTTATCCGTTCTTTATGTTCCCTTTTGTTTCTTTAAAGTGTCATCCCTTCCTACTGGCACAAAACGGCTGACTCTTCTGGACGGTGGAACAGGGTTTTAACGTGTGAGCAAAATGTTTTGCATGTGTTTGCACACGGGGCCTCGGTTTCTAGTCTCAGTGGAAGGACCTTTTGGGGAGTGTAGTCAGTACTGATGGGGACGGGACTAGCCTAGTGGTTAGAACATTGCGCTCGCAATCTGACGACCCGGGTTTGATTCCCGTTCAAGAGGATATTTTCCCCTGCAGTTAACATCAGTGTAGACTCCACTCTCCCCAAAAGTCTTTCGGATGAGACTATAAACCGAGGCCCCGTGTGCAAACGCACGCAGAACATCTTGCGCACACGTTAAATCCTGTTCCGCTTTTCTTAAGAGTAGGCCATTGTGTGCCGTGGGAACAGATGACAGAATTCACAAATCCTCATACACAGGGGGACTGGATGTAAAAAAGCGCATAAGTGCTTATTCCATTATCCTTGATATAAAAGAATAAAGTAAAATAAATAAATGATAAAAATAAACAACTCCAGGGTAGAATTCCCTGAAGCAGGTGGCTGCTTGATCATCAGATGCCGGGTGTAAAGCTCTGACCACCGGCCTGTCACATGTGACAGACATGGAAGATGTTAGTCATGTACAGCCGTATGTTCGTGCGTGCACATTAACACTGTGTCTATGTAGACTTGTTACATGCATTCAACATACATACATACTTGCATACATTCATACATACACACACACACACATACACACACACACACACACACACACACACACATAACACACACACACACACACACACACCACACACACACACACACACACACACACACACACACACTTACTTATTTTGTACTTGTGCAGGCACAAGCACATGACATGCATGCTACATGTGTGTGTATAAGTGTGTTTGTGTGTGTATGTGCATTTGTGTGCATGTGTGTGTGTGTGTGCATGTGTGTGTGTATGTGCAAGCACATGATATGTGTCATAGTGTATGCTACATGTGTGTGAGTGTGTGTGTGTGTAAGCACATGATATGTATACTTCATGTGTGTATATATTTGTGTGTGTGTGTGTGCACGTGCTATGCATTTGTTGCTGTGTGTGTGCATGCGGACATATGTATGCATACATGTGCGCATGTTTCTTTTCACCAGGTCCCCAGAATGGCAGAAGATCACCAAAAGCGATCGCCAGAAAGTTGGCCTGACCTTTGAAGAAGATGGAGAATTCTGGTGAGTGGTGTTGTCTCTTGTTGGGCGTTCCTTAGCTTAACTGCCTGGTGGTCACCCTGAAAGTGCTGACTGAGTTAGAAGTCTGTGTATACAACTGTTTTGAAGAACCTGGCCATATAGGCAGCCGTACTCTGACTTCAGATGGGGAGGGGGGGGGGTGTTGTTTGCATGGTTGTCATGGCTGAAGACGGTCTCAACAATACTTTTAACTCTCTGGTCGCGCTTACAGACTTTGTAAGTAAATATACCCATTTACAGTTGGGTGAATTGGGGGAACTGTACTGAAGCCAAGGCACGCAAACAGTCACCCATCCAACTGGTAACCACGCTCGACGCTGCTTAACCTTAGCTGGGGGAAAGCGAGTGCTCCGACCACTGAGCTATCCCGCCCCCACTACAAACAAACATCAATAGAAAAAATAATACATTTTAAATCCTATTCATGAAGGTAGTCACATTCCAACTTTGGGCTACAGTTGGGAATGGAGCCTACCAGTTTTGCCAGGACAGTTGGGAGGTCCCTCCCTCTCTTTTCGATTTTCAACTGTCATGCACAGTCCGTAAGCGCACAGGTCTGACTGGTTTAGAGTCTCATCTGACATTCAGTTCGATTTTCCATCAAACTTGGAAGAAAGAGCAAGGCTGGGAATGGAACCCAGAACCTCACTCACGGCTTACTTGTTAGGCAGGTGAACGTCTTAACCGTCCTGCCACCTTCCTTCCTGACTGGGGTGTATGATGCAAGTTCCACATGACTCGACTTCTACTTTAACTTCTGGAGGAGCTGGGGCAATGACTGCACTGAAGTTTTCTGGCCGTTTCTTATTGGCAAGTTGAACCTGGTGGAGCCCATTACTCTCCCGGAAGCATGCTGGGTGGGTCTGTGCCATCCATCCCACCAGTTGTAACTAGTCTCTTCCTCTGTAAAAGGCAGCTGGGATTTTAACGTGTGTGCAAGATGTTTCACGTCAGCATGCGTTTACACACGGGACCTCATCTTACAGTCGAGTCTCATCTGAAGGACTGTCAGAGAAATGGAGTCAGTATCAGGAGAAAAGATCTCCTCTGACGCCAGTGGAGAAGAGACTGGAAGCTGCATTCTAGATTACTGTCATCCCTGCAGTCAGAATGCAGCTACCTTAAAATGGTGGGCCAAAAAAACCAGGTCGCATACACAAAAATCTCACCCTTGATGACCCTCAGAGCTCCTGTAACTGAGACACAGGGGAACAAGAGTTACTGTTGTTGGATAGCGAGTTCAACACTGACCACTGGGCCATTCCACTCCTGATTCAAGTTTCTTTAAAAAAAAAATGTTTTTAATTCTTTTATATCGAGGATAATGGAATAAGCACTTATGCGCTTTTTTTACATCCAGTTCCTGTGCATATGCGGTTTTGTCAATTCTGTCATCTGTTCCCACCGGCACACAATGGCCTACTTTTATGAAAAGCGGAACAGGATTTAACATGTGCGCGAGATGTTCTGCGTGCCTCGGGGTCTCAGTTTATAGTCTCATCCGAAGGACTTTTGGGGAGAGAGGAGTCTGCACTGATGTTAACTCCAGGGGAAAATATCCACTTGAACGGGAATCGACCCCGGGTTCTAATGTAAAATAAACAACTGAGTTACACATCCAGAATAGTTATAGATTGTATTGTATTGTGCTGTACTGTATTATATTGTATTGTACTGTATTGTATTGTACTGTATTGAATATTGTATTGTATATTGTATTGTACTGTATTGTGTATTGTATTGTGTATTGTATTGTACTGTATTGTATATTGTATTGTATATTGTATTGTACTGTATTGTATTGTGTTGTATATTGTACTGTATTGTATATTGTACTGTATTGTGCTGTATTGTACTGTATTGTACTGTACTGTATTGTATATTGTATAGTATTGTATTGTATAGTATTGTACTGTATTGTATATTGTATTGTACTGTGTTGTATATTGTATTATACTGTACTGTATTGTATAGTATTGTATTGTACTGTACTGTACTGTATTGTATACTGTATAGTATTGCATTGTACTGTATTGTATATGATATTGTACTGTACTGTTTTGTATTGTACTGTATTGTATTGTATATTGCACTGTATTATATATTGTATTGTACTGTATTGTATTGTATTGTATATTGTACTGTATTGTATTGTATATTGCAATGTATTGTATATTGTATTGTACTGTATTGTACTGTACTGTGTACCACTTTCAGTCATGGCAGGTTTCTCTGTGTGACATTCAGGCTGCTCTCCTTGGGGAGAGCGCGTCGCCACAAGAGTGTTGGCCACCCTTCCTTCCTTCCTTTCTTATTTCAAACTTTCCTGTCTGCATGTGTGTGTGTGTTTGACCTATGAGAGTGGGGGAGGGGGGGGGTTTTCTACAGAATTTTTGCCAGGGATGACTCTTCTAATGCCTTGGGTTCTTCTACATGGGCTGAATACATGTTGCCCCAGGGACCTGGGTTTATCGTCTCATCTGAAAGACCAGCTCCACAGCGCGCAGATCCAACATCACTCGGTCAAGAGTGCTAAATTTAGCACGACCCTTCTTTTTACCTCGTCCAAGCGTGGTCAGTTCCTGCTATAATCAGCACCAGCTGGGCTGGAATGGATAGCAGCTGAGAGCAGGTTAAAGTGGAGGAAACTGACAGCTGTGGCTGCCAAATGACCACTCAAGGTGTAATGGATGAGGGAGGGGGAAGAGGAGTCAGGGGCACAAATGGGGATCAAGCACACACTTTCAGGGCAGGTGGATTACCTGTAGACAGTGGATCCACCACCATCACCAATATCGTCAATCACCTCGATTGCTTCCCCCGTGGGTGTACGCCTGGGGGCCTGTCAGTATAAACAGCATCCCCACCTTCAGGAAATTCTGTGCTGGAAATTTCCTCTTTTCTATCCTCTTTGTTTCTGCCTTGTCCCTTTTTCTTCCTGTCACCTCCTCCTTCTTGTCTATTTTCTGCCTTCTTGATCCATTCTCCTGCCTTTTTTTTTTTTAGAGAAAGACTTAAAAGAGAACAATTTCTCTCGGACACGCTGGGCCTGACTTGTCAGGCGCTTAACCTCTTCACTGCCCAGTGCAAGTGCACCCTATATGCCGGGGAATAAAATTCTTATGTACCACTGCTATGTTCATATCCCTCTTACTCAGAAACTACTGCATGAATATTCCTGATAGTCTACCAAATGACAGTATATATATCGTAGATTACTTTGAGGCAAGCTCAAATTAGTAAGCACGATATTTTACTGCGAAAATATATTTAAAATGTAAAAAATCGACCATTAATACGATTTCTTCATCACCACTGTCATTCTGAGTACCCCCGATCTCAATAACATCAAACATAAGTCTAGGCCAAATCTCATTCTTTTTTTCTTAATGCACGATCAGCTGAATCATACACGATCATTTTCATCACTGTTAGGTAAATCTACAGTTTTATTTGCCACTTTTACAGCTGTGTAAAGTTATTGATGCCTTCAACAAGAAGTGTCCGCAATTTTGAACAAGAACTTCCCAAGCAGTTATGCATAAAAACACAAAATAAGAGCAAAAAAACGATCGTTTTTGCGACGGTTTTTGCAGCTCGATGTTGCCAAGCAACAGGAGAGTGACCTCCATTAATTTTGGAGTTCTTTCCCTTTAAATGTAGTCAAGGATGCAGGCTTGTTTACTTCAGTTCGACACCCCGGAAATTTTCCGGGTTGTTGGCGTATAGGGTGCACGTTTAGACCCGGAAAATTTCCGGGGTAAGGCAGTCTAGTGGTTAATGGCAGTGCAATGCATTTTCGCTGATATAACTGACAACACTAGTTGCTGTCGGTGAAGAAGAAGAAGAGGAAGACGATGCTGACCCTGGTTTCTGTTTTTCAGGATGACCTTTGAGGATTTCTGCCGGCACTTCCACCAGACGGCCATCTGTCGCGTGGTCAACACGTCGCTCTTCTCCCTGAACAAGACCTGGTCAGAGGGCCTGGTGCACGGGAGCTGGACACTGCCGGACAGGGCAGGGGGGTGCCCCAACCACAGAGACACCTTCCTCAAAAACCCCCAGGTGTGTGTGTGTGACCCTCAGGTGTGTGTGTGTGTTTGTTACCCTCAGGTGTGTGTGTGTGTGTGTTACCCTCAGGTGTGTGTGTTACCCTCAGGTGTGTGTGTGTTACCCTCAGGTGTGTGTGCGTGACCCTCAGGTGTGTGTGTTACCCTCAGGTGTGTGTGTGTTACCCTCAAGTGTGTGTGTGTTACCCTCAGGTGTGTGTGTGTGACCCTCAGGTGTGTGTGGTGTGACCCTCAGGTGTGTGTGTGCATTACCCTCAGGTGTGTGTGTGTGCATTACCCTCAGGTGTGTGTGTGTGTGCATTACCCTCAGGTGTGTGTGTATTACCCTCAGGTGTGTATGCATTACCCTCAGTGTGTGTGTGTGTATTACCCTCAGGTGTGTATGCATTACCCTCAGGTGTGTGTATGTGCATTACCCTCAGATGTGTGTGTGTATTACCCTCAGGTGTGTGTGTGTGTTCGTGCATTACCCTCAGGTGTGTGTGTGTATTACCCTCAGGTGTGTGTGTGTGTGCATTACCCTCAGGTGTGTGTGTGTGTTACCCTCAGGTGTGTGTGTGTGTGCATTACCCTCAGTGGTTGTGTGTGTTACCCTCAGGTGTGTGTGTGTGTGTTACTCTCAGGTGTGTGTATGTGCATTACCCTCAGGTGTGTGTGTGTGCATTACCCTCAGGTGTGTGTGTGCATTACCCTCAGGTGTGTGTGTGTTTGTGCATTACCCTCAGGTGTGTGTGTGTGTGTTTGCATTACTCTCAGGTGTGTGTATGTGCATTACCCTGAGGTGTGTGTGTGCATTACCCTCAGGTGTGTGTGTGCATTACCCTCAGGTGTGTGTGTGTGTTTGCATTACTCTCAGGTATGTGTTTGTGCATTACCCTCAGGTGTGTGTGTGTATGTGCATTACCCTCAATGTGTGTGAGTGTGTTTGCATTACTCTCAGGTATGTGTTTGTGCATTACCATCAGGTGTGTGTGTATGTGCATTACCCTCAGGTGTGTTTGCATTACCCTCGGGTGTGTATGCATTACCCTCAGGTGTGTGTGTGTATTACCCTCAGGTGTGTGGTGTGTGATTACCCTCAGGTGTGTTGTGCATTACCTCAGTGTGTTGTGTATAGTGTGTGCATTACCCTCAGGTGTGTGTTGTGCATTACCCTCAGGTGTGTGTGTAAGGTGTGTGGTTACCCTCAGGTGTGTGTTTGTGATTACCCTCAGGTGTGTGTGTGTGTGTGTGCATTACCCTCGTTGTGTGTGTGTTTCAGGTGTGTGTGTGCATTCCCTCAGGTGTGTGTGTGTTACCCTCAGTGTGTGTGTGTACCTAGTGTGTTGCATTACCCTCAGGTGTGTGTGTGCAACCAGTGTTTGTGCATTACCCTCAGGTGTGTGTGTGTTACCCTCAGTGTGTGTGTGTTGCATTACCCTCAGGTGTTGGTGTGTGTGTGTGCATTACCCCAGGTGTGTGTGTGATTACCCTCAGGTGTGTGTGTGTGCATTACCTCAGGTTGTGTTTGTGCATTACCCTCAGGTGTGTGTGTGTTGTTGCATTACCCTCAGTGTGTGTGTGTGTGTGCATTACCCTCAGGTTGTGTTGTGTATTACCTCAGTGTGTGTTGTTACCCTATTGTGCATTACCCTCAGGTTGTGATGTTACCCTCAGGTGTGTATGCATTACCCTCAGGTGTGTGTGTGTATTACCCTCAGTGTGTGTGTGTATTACCCCAGTGTGTGTGTTATTACCCTCAGGTGTGTTTGTGCATTACCTCAGGGTGTGTGTTTGCATTACCCTCAGGTGTGTGTTGTGTTACCCTCAGGTGTGTGTGTGTGCATTACCCTCAGTGTGTGTGTGTGATTACCCTCAGGTGTGTGTGTGTGTGATTACCTCAGGTGTGTGTGTTGTGCATTACCCTCAGGTGTGTGTTGTTTACCAGGTGTGTGTGTGCATTACCCTCAGTGTGTGTTTTGGTACCCTCAGGTGTTGTGTGTGTGTGCATTACCTCAGGTGTGTTTGTTACCCAGGTGTGTGTGTGTTACCCTCGTGTGTGTGTGCATTACCCTCAGGTGTGTGTGTTGATTACCTCAGTGTGTTTTGTGCATTACCCTCAGTGTGTGTGTGTATGCATACCTCAGTGTGTGTGTGTGCATTACCTCAGGTTGTGTTGTGCATTACCTCAGGTGTGTGTATGTGCATTACCCTCAGTGTGTGTTATGCATTACCCTCGGGTGTGTATGCATTACCCTCAGGTGTGTGTGTGTATTACCCTCGGGTGTGTGCGTGTGTGTATTACCCTCAGGTGTGTTTGTGCATTAACCTCAGGTGTGTGTGTTTGTGCATTACCCTCAGGTGGGTGTGTTTGTGCATTACCCTCAGGTGTGTGTGTGTGTGTGTTACCCTCAGGTGTGTGTTTGTGCATTACCCTCAGGTGTGTGTGTGTGTGTGTGCATTACCCTCAGGTGTGTGTGTGTGTGTGCATTTCCCTCAGGTGTGTGTGTGGCATTACCCTCAATGTGTGTGTGTGTGTGTGCATTACCCTCAGGTGTGTGTGTGTGTTTGTGCATTACCCTCAGGTGTGTGTGTGTGTGTTTGTGCATTACCCTCAGGTGTGTGTGTGTGTGCATTACTCTCAGGTGTGTGTTTGTGCATTACCCCCAGGTGTGTGTGTGTGCATTACTCTCAGGTGTGTGTTTGTGCATTACCCTCAGGTGTGTGTTTGTGCATTACTCTCAGGTGTGTGTGTGTGTGTGTGCATTACCCTCAGGTGTGTGAGTGTGTGTGCATGTGCAGTGATGGTGTGAAGGCAATGCCAATATGTGTGTAAAAGAATCCACAGGAACAAGAACACTGTTCCTGACAACATTTTGTCGTGTGTCTGAGTGAATATATTTTTGTGTTTTCCATCCTAGCCAGCACAAAAGTTTTATTTCTGTTCATTATGAAAGATTTACTCTCCAAGTTTAATTCACAGAGAGAGAGAGACAGAGAGAGAGAGAGAGAGAGAGAGAGAATAGATGGCATTAAATGTGGATATTGTGTGTTTGAATCTGACACATACAGACATAGATACAGACACACACACACATTAAGACAGATGCAATAAACAAATACTCACACTTTATACTCTCACACATACTCCTACTGCCTGACTCACATTCATACCCTCAGAACTACACTTACACGTAAGACAAGCACACACACACACACACACACACACACACACACACACGCTATTGTTCACACACGTACAGAGACTTACACACTCTCACAACATACTTCCACTATCAGACTCCTACACACACACACTTAGAACTGCACTCATAATAAAAAGGCAAACAAACCCATATGCTTATGCATGCAGAACACACACATACAGAGGTTTGTACATGCATGCACGTGAACACACACACAAACTCAACCTTCACACAAGCACCACAAGAAGCCCATGCACAAAAGCATATCCACACACACACACACACCAGCCATACACACACACACCACACACACCACACACACAACACACATACCACACACACCACACACAAACAAACACACACACACACAACACATACCACACACACACACAACACACACACACACACACAACTCGTGTCAGCTCAAACACACATGCTAATCGTAATGTACATATTGCAGTTCTCTCTATATTATTGTTGTTGTTGTTGTTGTTGTTATTGCGGCAGTATTCCTTCGATGTGGAGGACGACGAGGAGTTCATGATTCAGCTGATGCAGAAGAGTCACCGCGACAAAGAGGGCGCCGTCAACAAGACCATCGGCTTCACCGTGCTGAAGGTAGTCCCTCGCTTCTCTCCCTTCTCTGCCCCGACTTCTCTCTCTTCTCTGCCCCGACTTCTCTCCCTTCTCTGCCCCGACTTCTCTCCCTTCTCTGTCCCAACTTCTCTCCCTTCTCTGCCCTGACTTCTCTCCCTTCTCTGCCTTCCCTTACTGGATGGAGTCAATGTGCGGTGTCAGGTCTTCTTCTCCTGTGCTTGTTGTTCACTCTGCAGGAGTTGTCTGCCCGCTGCTGGCCTCAGCCGATGACACAATCCCATTTCAGAGCAGCTCGGTTTTTTGTAGAGGATGCATGCTGGGTATGTTTGTGACAATGACAAATTCTTTTATTTCGAGGATAATGAATAAGCACCCCATGTGCTTTTTTACATCCAGTCCCCGCCCTTAGGGATATATCAGAGACAGAGAGAGAGAGAGTGTGTGTGTGTTGGGGTGGAATTGAACCTAAGACTGTTGGTGTTTTTTGTCCACCTGACCGTACAATGACATAAGTGCTAGATCTTTGATGTGTGAATTTTATCGTCTGCATGTGTATATACTTGAAGGGAATTAAGGTACTGGCAGGTCTGCGCTGCAAGTTGACCTAGGAGATTGTAGAAATCCCCAGCCCTTAATTCACTTGATGCTGCTGGGGTTTCATAAAGATGTAAAGGTATTCATTAACATATGCAAGCGTGTAATGTATGTTTTATTCACACATAGAATGTAATTCGCTGATTTTTTTTTTGTACTATGAGTTCTGTGGTGACCAGTTTTGTTAGTTTTTCATTTTATTGTTTGATGGTATTTCGTTTAGTTCTTTCTGAAGCATTTTTGCTTCTAACTTACATGAATTTCTTTGGTTTCAGATTTTTGTATTGGTATTTTCTCCAAAGCTTATATTATTTTTTAAGAAATTTTAAAATAAAAAGATTTATAAATATCACACATAATTTTATTGAGATAGATATATGTATAGATAGATAAAGAAGGTGAGAGAGATAAAGTGAGATAAGAGTGGTAAGGTAGGCAGGCACACACACACACACACACACACACACACACATATACATACATTTTTCATGGTATGTGACTGTATGAATATTTTATGTACACCTAATTAGAAAAGCTTCATTAGGACTTGTGTGCTTAAAAATAAAGTACAAAAGCCTGTTAATGTGTGTTGTTATCATTCTTGAAGTTCAACTCCACTGCAGTTTGCTTTTAAACAATATCAGCTTTATTTCCGTTTGCTGTTAAGGATTTTTTAAAGTCTTATATTTTATCCAGGTGGATATAGTGTCAAATTTGTTTCTCATCCCATGAGTTACTTCCCTTGTACTGTGTCTTGGTTTACCAAAAATATTGTCAAAGTTTAAAAAAAAAAAGGTTTTATGGAGACTGTAAACAGCAAATCATAAAATGTGATGTGATGTGATGTGATGTGAGTGAGTATGTGTGTTTGTTCAAATTCATTTAACGTCTTTTCACAATGCGTTAAACGAATTTGAACAAACACACACACTCACTCACTGTGTAGTAGTAGTAGTTCTTCAGTTTAACGTCCTTCCACTAAACAGTGATATCAGACGGGAAAGTGTGTGTGTGTGTGTGTGTGAGTGTGTGTAAGGGGATGCATATAGCTAATCATTGACAATTAACAAATATTAATAATATAAAGCGTAAAAAAGAACTTTGAAAAGATAGAAATAACAGCTCGAACACTAACTTTGCAATTTCTACAACTAAATAAAATGCAATGTACTATAGGTATCTGATAATAGGACAATGAGTTAATGACAATACAATATCTTTCATTAAAGGGGTGTCTTTAAGTATTTGCTCTAAGCAACGGACTGGGAAGACGGGTAAAAAGGTTTTTAGATCTGGACATTGTAAGAGAACGTGAGCGTTGGTAATAGTTTCGCCACAGATACAAGTTGCGGATTTTGAAAATTTAGATCTAAAAGCATTGAGTTTAAACCTGTAGATAAGTGATACAACGTTTCTATATTCTTGTGAATTATGGCATTTGATATCATCATAAGATAATAAATGAGTTATATCATCATTCCAGGAAAAACCAATTTCTTGTAGTTTCTTTTTAAAGTGTTTCCAGCATGCATTTTGCAATATGCTAAAGCCCTCATAAGCAGATAAAGGAACATCTATGCTGTAAGAACCACTGTCATGCTTTGCTCCACATTTTGCCAATCTGTCAACTTTTTCGTTAAAGTGGATACCACAATGAGAAGGAATCCAGCAGAAAGTTATATTAGTACCCCGTAACATCAGAAAATGAATCAGATGACATATCTCAGTTATGAGCTCTTGTCTCACTTTTGAGCTGAAATTTTTTAATGCAAGTAACACTGACTTGGAATCAACACAGAAAAGTATCTGAAAAATATCTTTCGGAAAATCTAGAAGATAATACAAAGCCATCGAAATAGCAGACAGTTCAGCTGTAAATATAGATCGATTTTTTCCAATAGAAAATGATCTCTCTATCTTCAGAGATCTCTCTATCTTCTCTATCTTCACTCACTGTGTGTTATTGTGTGTGTGTGTTCACTGTGTGTGTGTGTGTGTGTGTGTGTGTGTATGCACTGCATATGTCCACACAAAAGAACTTCAGTCTATAGTCACATCCAAAGACCTTCCAGGGTTGTGGAGATAGTACTACTGTTAACTGCAGGGAGCTGCATCCCACTGTTAACTGCAGGGAGCTGCATCCCTCCAGTAAGACTGGAATCCACATTAGATCATGAAGACAGGGCGGGAGGACAGGGTAGCCGAGTGGTTAGAGACTTGCACTCGTGATGTGACAGCTCGGAATTGAGCCACCACTGAGGCACCTGTCTTAGGGGATTTTACCCAGGAGTTAACATCAGTACTGATTCCACTCCCCCCAAATCCTTCAGATGAGATAAGCTGAGTCCCTGTGTGTGTGAATGCACACAGCAACATCTTGCACAGTTCACATTAAAAACTTGTTCCGTCTTTTTATATATATATATTTCATTCTTTTATTTGGAGGATAATGGAATAAGCTTTCATGTGCTTTTTTATGTCCAGTCCCCGTGTGTATGCAGTTTTGTAAATTTTGTCATCCAATCCCAGAAGAGTAGGCTATTTCATTCCTGTAGAAATGGATGACAATTTAAAAAAATTTTTTTAAACGCATGCACACAGGTGTCATGTTTAGACATCATCCCCAAAGTCATGATGCAGCTGTCTCAATGGGGGGGGGGGGGTGAAAACCGTCACATACGTAAAATCTCACTATTGGTGTGTTTACTTTGGAGTTCTAACTGAAGAATCTTCTTCTCTCGTTCGCTTTTTACACCGTCAGATGTGTTTGGGAGAAATAGTGGCTGTAGGTCCTTTCCAGCTCCTCTCGTGGGCCGTACAGCTTGGTTTGCAGGGCCATCTCCATTGGCCAGAGGTCGTCAGGTCGCTGTATCGTGTTTAGCTGAGGAATTAAGGGAGGAGAGAATATGTAGAGCACAACACTCTAACCAGCAGGCTGTACTGCCCCAAATACCTGGGTGATTCTATGAGTTATCTTTTTTTTAATTGTCTTTTTTTTCCTTCTCATTTCCATCAGCCACAGCAAGGCAAGACCAAAACTCTGACTAAAAAACAAACCCAAGGAACAAAAGCTAGAGTAGCACTGAACAACAAAAATCCCTTTTGCAGACTCATACATAACATTGGGGGCGGGATAGCTCAATGGTCGGAGCACTCACTTTCCTCCAGCCAAAGCTAAGCAGCGTCGAGCGTGGTTACCACATGGATGCATGACCGTTTGTGTGCCTTGGTTTCAGTACAGTTCACCCAGGTGTAAATGAGTACCTGCCTTTTAGGGTCAGGGAAGGTAAAGCAATGAGGGAGAGGAGATGGTCGCTGCCCTCAGTACGCTGGACCCTAGAGAAGCTGAGGTCTCTGACGCCTGGCTCCCCTACAACCACCTAGATTATAGGACACCTTTTCCAAACATTGGCCCTCTGTGAAATGTGGCATGCGTTGTATGACTTCTGTGACTGCTTACAAAGTGTCAGGAGTCAGATTTTCTCATGAATTATCCTTTATCTCCCCACTGCTCACTGAACTGTCCTCCTTTATCTCCCCACTGCTCACTGAATTGTCCTTGTTTATCTCCCCACTGCTCACTGAACTGTCCTCCTTTATCTCCCCACTGCTCACTGAATTGTCCTCCTTTATCTCCCCACTGCTCACTGACTTGTCCTTCTTTATCTCCCCACTGCTCACTGACTTGTCCTTCTTTATCTCCCCACTGCTCACTGAATTGTCCTCCTTTATCTCCCCACTGCTCACTGAATTGTCCTCCTTTATCTCCCCACTGCTCACTGAGTTGTCCTCCTTTATCTCCCCACTGCTCACTGAGTTGTCCTCCTTTATCTCCCCACTGCTCACTGAACTGTCCACCTTTATCTCCCCACTGCTCACTGAATTGACCTCCTTTATCTCCCCACTGCTAACTGAATTGCCCTCCTTTATCTCCCCACTGCTCACTGAATTGTCCTTTATCTCCCCACTGCTCACTGAACTGTCCTCCTTTATCTCCCCACTGCTCACTGAATTGTCCTCCTTTATCTCCCCACTGCTCACTGAATTGTCCTTGTTTATCTCCCCACTGCTCACTGAATTGTCCTCCTTTATCTCCCCACTGCTCACTGAATTGTCCTCCTTTATCTCCCCACTGCTCACTGAATTGTCCTTTATCTCCCCACTGCTCACTGATATGTCCTCCTTTATCTCCCCACTGCTCACTGAATTGTCCTTCTTTATCTCCCCGCTGCTCACTGAATTGTCCTTTCTTTATCTCCCCACTGCTCACTGAATCGTCCCCCTTGATCTCCCCACTGCTGACTGACTTGTCCCCCTTGTCGGCCAGGTGGAGCTGAACCGACAGTACCGCGTGCACGACGCGGGGCTGCAGGAGCAGACAACCTGCACCGTGTACCGCGACAGTCGCTCCTCCTTCCTGCGCCACGGGCCCGTGAGGAAAGGTCGCTACGTGGTGGTGCCCTCCACCTTTGACCCCAACCAGGAGGGCCAGTTCCTGCTGAGGGTGTACACCAGCGTGGCCAACAACTTCACGTCAGTGCTGGCTGTGTGGGGGTGGTGGTGGTGTTACTGGGGGGGATGTATGTGTCAGTGTGTGTGTGAGAGAGAAAGTGTGCGTGTGTATGTGTGTAAGAGAGAATGTGTGAAAGAGAGAGTGTGTGAACAATTTGAACAATTTTTGAACAATTTTTATTTTTCAGAGGGTAGTAGATTAAGCATTACATGCTTTTTTTACATCCAGCCCTCAAAATAATAAAGAAGTAAATAAGAAGGGAAAATATGCATATTGACATAGAATTGCATGGAAAACAATACACACACAGACGCACACACACACATATACTGGAAGGCAAGCAAGATATAGAGAACATCAGAGAGAGTACTTAAATATACTCAGAAATAATTAAAAGGAAACAAAAATTGAATAGGAATGGATATTAACAATAACTAACTATACCATGTGCGGAGACAATTTATGTAACTGAAACTATCAGCGGTTTGATTAAAACATTTGTGATGAAAGAAATGTGACATTTTCATGGGTCATTAGAAAATCATAGAAAATACTCTTAAATCTTGAAAATCCTGTTTCATCTTTTAGAAAGGTTGGAAGCCTATTCCAGAGAGAGGATGTGTGTGTGAGAGAGACAGACAGAAAGAGAGAGTGTGTATGTGTGTGTGAGTGAGAGAGAGAGTGTGTGTTGTGTGTGTGAGTGAGAGAGAGAGTGTGTGTTGTGTGTGTGAGAGAGAGAGAGTGTGTATGTGTGAGAGAGAGAGAAAGTGTGTGTGACAGTGTGTGTGAGAGAGAGTGAGTCTTTCTATTTATTTATCCTTTTATTTCAAGCATAATGGAGTAATCACTCCTATGCTTTTTTACATCCAGTCCCCATGTGTATACAATTTTGAACATGTTTTCATCTGTTCCCACCGGCACACAATGGCCTACTCTTCTGAAGAGCGGAACAGGTTTTAGCATGTATGCAAGATGTTCTGCATGCGTTCGCACACAGGATCTCAGTTTATAGTCTTATCCGAAAGACTTTGGAAGAAGTGGAGTCAGCACTGATGTTAACTGGTGTGTTTTTAATTTTTTTAATTTTTATTTTATTCTTTTATATCGAGGATAATGGAATAAGCACTTATGTGTTTTTTTACATCCAGTCCCCGTGTGTATGCAGTTTTGTCAATTTTGTCATCCGTTCCCACAGCACACAATGGCCTAGTCTTCCGAAAAGCAGAACAGGTTTTAACATGTGCGCAAGATGTTCTGCGTGTGTTTGCACAAGGGACCTCGGTTTATAGTCTCATCCAAAGGACTTTTTGGGGGAGAGTGGAGTTGGCACTGATGTTAACTCCAGAGGAAAAATCCTCTTGAACGAGAATTGAACCCAGGTCAGCAGATCATGAATACATCACTCTAACCACCAGGGTATCCCGTTCCCGTTTGTGTGTGTGTGGGGGAAGGGTGTGGGGGTAGATTGTTGGTTTTTAGTGAAGGACTTGATGAAAACAGCACAGCCATACACACAAACTTTTCATCCAGTGTGTACATAGCAACCTCATAGTAATTCCCAGAGGGGACGGGATAGCCTAGTGGTTAGAACATTGCGCTTGCAATCTGACAACCCGGGTTTGATTCCCGTTCAAGGGGATATTTTCCCCTGGAGTCAACATCAGTGCAGACTCCACTCTCCCCAAAAGTCCTTTGGATGAGACTATAAACCGAGGTCCTGTGTGTGAACGCATGCAGAACATCTTGCGCACATGTTAAATCCTGTTCCGCTTTTGTAAGAGTAGGCCATTGTGTGCCGGTGGGAACAGATGACAGAATTAACAAAACTGCATACACACGTGGACTGGATGTAAAAAAGCACATAAGTGCTTATTGTATCCTCAATATAAAAGAATAAAGAAAGAAAGGTGGGATGAAACTTTTAAACTTGATGAGTGAGACAGAGTGCATATTGGGGGTGACACCTAGAATGTTAAGTTGCGGAATGCCCAACAAGAGAAGAACAAAGAAACAACTACAAGAAGAAGAACAAAGAACGGGTGACTGTTGCAGGGAGCTGAAAGAAGACGCCCCGAAAAGGAGCTGGTGGAACTGCTGTGGGAAGAAGCCCTCCCTGGTGACCCAGGTCAAGGTCATCAAGGCCTCAGGGCTGGAGAAACAGGACTCCCGTGAGTGAACCAACAACACCTCCTCAGGCCTGCTTCTCCTCCCTCCCTCTCTTTCGTTTTGTTGTTTTGTTTTTTACCGCATCCTCGTCTTCTGTGAGATGAGGCGGCATAGCTCAGTGGTCAGAGCACTCGCTTTCCCCCAAGCTAAGGTGAAACGGCATTGAGCGTGGTTTTCACTAGGATGGGTGACCATTTGCTTGCCTTGGCTTCAGTACAGTCCCTCAGTTCACCCAGCTGTAAATGGGTACTTGCCCTCTTAAGGGTCAGGAAATGTAAAGCAGCGAGGGAGAGGAGATGGGCGCCGCCCTCAATATGCTGGCCCCTGGAGAAGTTGAGGTCTCTGACGCCTTGCTCCCCTACACCCTCATAGGCTATGAGACTCCTTTACCTTTTTAACCATCTTCTGTACGTTCCTCGTCCTGCTGTTCCTACGCTGCTCATTTCCATCTCTCCATCCCCCCAGCCTTATCCAGGCTTGTCATGTTGCATCCTCAAGGTCGGAAGTCCACAAGGGAGCCCATCAAAGTCAGGCCATTGTGGGGCCACCAGCCAGAGGGGCCCTGCACTGATACTGGGTCACTTTGATAGTGTTCAGTGCTGTTTGTTCTGAGCTGACGTATGCAGGACACCACCTACTAAGCCCGCTACTGATGACAGTTATAGCTTATTCACTGAGCCAGACTGAGTGAGACTTCTACCTGGGGTGGAGACCACCACAGTCTTCTTTCTTCAGTGCCCCCAACCATGAAGGCTCTGACACAAACTCACCACAGGCACAGAAGTGTATGAAAAACCAAAACCGAGGTCACCATGCGACCAGAGGTATTGAATCAGAGACAATGTTCTTTTATTGCATAATGATCAATGATAATGAGGATGACGTAAAGACGCTGCTGTTGAAGTCACCTGCTGTGAGACTACTTGACAGAGTTGTACTCTACACTTACTATCGTAATATATCCCGGCATCAACCGGGAACGAGAGATACAGACACCTGCAGTGTTGGTCAGGAAATTTGAGCAACACTCTCAAACTCGCATCCGTTAAGTGGATGAAGCTCGACTGTGTGGTCCCAGTCTTCCCAGTGAGCCCACAGCACACTCACTCTGGGTAGGAGTCTGCCGGAGTCCACATAATCCCTATGACTCTTGGAATCTTTAATTTTAAAATATTTATTTATTTCGAGGATATTGGAATAAGCACTCATGTACTTATTTTACATCCAGTCCCCATGTGTATGCAGTTTTGTAAATTTTGTCATCCGTTCCCATGTCTCACAATGGCCTACTCTTCTGAAAAGCGGAACAGGTTTTAACCCTTTACCATTCGCATTTCTTACAGAGAAACTCTCTGTAGTATTCGGAAATTTACGCTGTTTTTTTCAGAGAATAAGGTACCTCAAGTACACGTAGTCCTGTACAGTTACTATTGTTTGCAGAGCAGTCATATTTGGCTAAGGTATTCATATGATGTCATACTTTGTTCTGCACCCCAAGATGTGTGTCCTACCTACATGTGTCGTGCTGCTGTCCCCTCTTTGTCACCAAATACAGGTAACATTGCAGTGACATCATGCTGTTAGTCTACAACTACCCTCCAATATGCGCAATATAGGTATGTGATTAAAAAAAATAATATGTATGGTCCTGCCTGAATGTGTCCTCCATCGCATCCACCGTCATGGTAATCCAATCAAACATTCACACGTCACAAAATTACTGTCACCAAGTCTACACTTTCTCAGTGGAAAGTATTCAAACATATTGAAAACGACGTTGACTAATGCTCGTATATACATTATTTACAAATATATGCTGACGCCTACTATTTACACAGACACTAGTGTGTCCTTCACCAATAGCCAGTTACATGGCTGTCACAATGCAGGTGTCACAGCCAGTGTCGCGTCCAGGTGTGTTGGCGTGTTTCTCAGGTGAAAATACTGATTAATTTTGAGAAATCTGGTTTTCGTCATATTACTGATCCATGACTCAGAAAATGTCAAATCAATAGACCAGTAGAGATGAAGCCTCGGCAAACGCTTGATCCCCATCATGATCAAAACTGACAGGTAAGCCCAAATTTCATCAGGTGTTGTTTCTGTCCGTAATGGATCTATGACTAAGCCTTTCACAGCGATCTTTTGCCTGGCATAATTGTTAGTTTCATCTGCTACAATTTGAAAAAAATGTTGGGGCACAAACAAAACAAAGTAATCTAAGAGCTTGGCATTCAGTGGGAGAGTTTGTGCCGGCCCAGTCGGCAGCGTGAAGTCTTGCACTGAGCAAGGCACTTGTGCGCTGCGCCATGTCGTCTGCTATGAAGCCAACCGAATGTTATCCTCAGCATCACTTTCCGACTCACTACCTTCTCCTATTTAATCTCTTTCTTCTACATCTACTTCAACATCGGATTCAACATTTTATTCTCTTTCGAACTGTTCCACTTGAGCCAAAATAGCTTCAAATTCCACATCAGTATATTCCTCCCAAATCGTATGCTCAGTCTTTGCTGCCATTTTTAGCTACAAGAAAACGTGGGGAAGACAAAGCCAGTCACTGGCCAATTTCTTGTGAAAGGGAGGCTGTGTAGCACTGAATTTGGTGCCCATTCCTTTCTTAGTTTATACTGACCTCAGTGGAATGTTCATTCATGGTGTGCGTGTACTAGGTAGAGCTTAGTGCATGAGGGAAAATCCCCACTAGGCTGAAATGACGTCCGGCGGGCTGCGGCGAGTATAAATAGATGCGGGCGAGCGGGCAGCGGCGGGCTACAGCGGGTAAAAATGGGAAAGGTTAACATGTGGGTTTGACCTTTTCCCTATAACCCAAGGCACCATGGGGGCTGGTTTGGCTTTCCTGCATTGTGTTGCATTATGTTGTGTTGTATTGTATTGTATTATATTGTGTTGTATTATGTCAGTCAAGAATGGATGCTGATCAAAACAGAATTTGCCAAAAAACGGTGTGTGGGTGTTGTTCTTGGAAGTGAACTGTGAAGTGTCGGGTGTTCACCAGAGGGCGCTGACCCCTACTGCGTCATCTCGTGTGAGGGAGAGAAGGTCAGCAGTCACGTGGTCAGCAACACCGTCAACCCGGAGTGGGGAGACGCCGCCATCTTCTATCGCAAACAGCCGCTGAAGTCGCCCCTGAAAATACAGGTGAGGAGGAATGCAGTGTGGGGGCAAGTGTCCGTCAGCATTGATTGATCCTTCGAATGAGACTATAAACCGAGGCCCCGTGTTCAAACGCATGCAGAACATCTTGCACACATGTTAAATCCTGTTCCGCTTTTCGGAAGAGTAGGCCATTGTGTGCCGGTGGAAACAGATGACAAAATTTACAAAACCGCATACACACGGGGACTGGATGTAAAGAAGCACATGAGTGCTTATTCCATTATCCTCGATATAAAAGAATAAATAAATGAATAAAAATACAAATTGTATCAAGTGTTCATCTAAGTGTTGTTTGTTTGTCATTGTAGGTTGCATGTGCAGGAGTGGGTTGAAAGGAAGCGCTTTGATTTGTTTTTGTAAGATAAAGCGCTGTATAAATTCCAATTTTTAAATATTAATATTATTATATAAAATATAAAGGTGAGGAATAACAGTGGTGGGAAGTTTCCACTTAAAATAAAAATGAAGAGTGTCAGCTTAAAACAAAGGTATGGGATTAACTCGTTTTGTACTGGCCATTTGTTTAGGATAAAAGAAAACCTTTACATTAAAAAAATGCAGTCACATGCGTATGTGACATTTAGAGATTAGATGTAAGATGAAGTAAGTTAGCAAACAACTGAATGGTTATTGATTATTTCTTCTTTTTTTTTAAATATAAGTATTTTCAAATTTTACAAAGTGGGTGTGCGGCATTCTTATATAATAGAAAATTCATAAATACGGGTTCTCTTTATTCTAGATACTTCTAAAGTTGTAGAAATGGACAGATGTGTCTGCACAGTGGATGTTCACTGTGGAGTGTCAGCAGGCCACATGTTCACTGACACATGGCCACAGCAGACGTCATCGTGTTCAGCGAGTAAGTGAAGAGACAAAAGTCTTGTGGCGACGCGCTCTCCCCAGGGAGAGCAGCCCGAATTTCACGCAGAGAAATCTCATGGTATTAAAAAAAGAAAAAGTCAGTCCCATTCATCCTGTAAGTACAGAACTGAAACAAAGGCTTTCACAGCCAGTCTGATGGAATGATTGCATTCTTAGGTGATTCTAGAATACATTCTGTGTCCTTTAGTTTTGCACATGCTCTTTGTCTCATGCCCTACAATTTTTTTTGATTGGAGTTACATGATAGTAACCAACAGTGGTAAGCATCAGGTATACTATAGCGTGTCGTAGTATAGAAAGAATTAACTTATTCCCTACGGGGCAAATTTTTACCCTGCGTATCTCTGTAAACTGGCCATTTGTGTTGATTAGAAGAAAAAAATTCACAACTAACAAGATACTCCACACAAGCGTATGAAATTTTCAGTGTTTATTGTTGACATGTAGGTGGAAGGTCAAGATCAAAAGCCAGCTGCTGGATTTTTGTACAAAAGTTTACGTCATTGAGCTAAAAAAAAAATCTGAAGGTCAAATCCTGCGATCTCAGTGGTGTTGTGCACGATAGCCACTGTGATGGCAGCGGATGGTAGGGAGTGAGGTAAGGTCCTGTCGATCATTCACTTCACCCTTTGCCAGGCACAGCAAGACCATTCATTTTGGCCAATGAAGAGAGGCATGAGAAACACCCACAAATAGAGACAAATAACAGAAAAGAGAAAAGATGGTGATCTGCGTGCAGCTGAGATCCTAGAAAAAAGAAAGAATGTGTTGAGCATCAGCTTGATTAAACTACAGGCGATGGTGTGCAGTATCAGCAGAAAGTAGAAATGAATGTAGATGATATCAATGGTCTGTTTTAAAATACTGGGGAAGAATTGGAAGATCCTGAAACATACCTACCTGAAAATACAGATTGCTGTTTCTGGTGTGTGCTGGACATTGAGGCAGGGGGTCGTTATATTGTATTGTGTTATCACTTTAAGTCAGGGCGGATTTCTCTGCGTGAAACTCGGGCTGCTGTCCTTCCCCGGGGAGAGCGTGTTGCTCTAGAGCAGCGCTACCTATGTTTTGCTGTGTGTCCTGTCTGCAGCTGTGTCTGTGTCCCTGTCAGAGGGGTTTAAAATCCTGTAAATATGCTGTTTCCCCATTTAGATTTAAGAATGTGTCATTTTGTCTTTGTCAGTATCACTAATGATCTGATCATTCACAGATTTAGACCGTAAAATCCAACAGCTGAAGAATACATCATTTTTGTCCATATCATTATCCTTTCATTGTGTCATCATTATCCTTTCATTGTCATCGTCCTTTCATTGTGTCTTCATTATCCTTGCATTGTCATCGTTATCCTTTCATTGTGTCATCGTTATCCTTTCATTGTCATCGTTATCCTTTCGTTGTCATTGTTATCCTTACATTGTCATCGTTATCCTTTCATTGCCATCATTATCCTTACATTGTCATCGTTATCCTTTCATTGTCATCCCTATCCTTTCATTGTCATCGTTATCCTGTCATCGTTATCCTTTCATTGTCATCGTTATCCTTTCATTGTCATCGTTATCCTTTCATTGTCATCGCTATCCTTTAATTGTCATCGTCATCCTTTCATTGTCATTGTTATCCTTTCATTGCCATCATTATCCTTTCATTGTCATCGTTATCCTTACATTGTCATCATCGTTATCCTTTCATTGTGTCATCATTATCCTTTCATTGTCATCGTCCTTTCATTGTGTCTTCATTATCCTTGCATTGTCATCGTTATCCTTTCATTGTGTCATCGTTATCCTTTCATTGTCATCGTTATCCTTTCGTTGTCATCGTTATCCTTACATTGTCATCGTTATCCTTTCATTGCCATCCTTATCCTTACATTGTCATCGTTATCCTTTCATTGTCATCCCTATCCTTTCATTGTCATCGTTATCCTGTCATCGTTATCCTTTCATTGTCATCGTTATCCTTACATTGTCATCGTTATCCTTTCATTGCCATCCTTATCCTTACATTGTCATCGTTATCCTTTCATTGTCATCCCTATCCTTTCATTGTCATCGTTATCCTGTCATCGTTATCCTTTCATTGTCATCGTTATCCTTTCATTGTCATCGTTATCCTTTCATTGTCATCGCTATCCTTTAATTGTCATCGTCATCCTTTCATTGTCATTGTTATCCTTTCATTGCCATCATTATCCTTTCATTGTCATCGTTATCCTTTCATTGTCATCATCGTTATCCTTTCGTTGTCATTATCCTTTCATTGTCATCGTTTTTCTTTCATTGTCATCGTTATCCTTTCATTGTCATCGTTTTTCTTTCATTGTCATCGGTATCCTTTCATTGTCATCGTTATCCTTTCATTGTCATCGTCTCATGTATCACTTCATCATTATTTACACATCTCATATTTGAATTGTAAAATCCAATACCTGAAAGACACATGATGTTTACACATGTCATCATTTGTTATCACGATCACTGTCATCACGATCACTGTCATCACTATCACTGTCACCACCACCTTGACGGCAGATCTGGAACAGCAACGTGCTGCGGGACAGCTACATGGGCAAGCACGTGTTCCTGAGCACTGACGACTTCTACAACACCACCCTGGAGGTCAGCCTGGCTGGACGCAAGAACGAGTCCGTCGCCAACCGCCCCGGCAAACTGGTCATCCAGGTCACCCAGTCCCGCAACCTCACTGCCGTCTGATTCCACCCGGGGTAGGGGGGGATGTTTGGTGTGTTTGATTGGTTACTTTATTTTGAGGGAATGGTTTGGGTTGGATTTGGGGGGTTCTTTTTGGGTGGGTTTGGTTGGGGGGGGGGGGGGGGGGGGGGGGGGTTGATTTGTTTTTTTAGAAGGGGAGGGGGTTATTTGGCTTTAAGTCAGAGTTAAGCTTTTGTTCTTTATTTTTGTGTGTGTATGTGATTGTCTTCGGGGATAAGGGTTTTGTCAAGTGGAAGGGGTTATTGTGTGGGTTTTTTAAATGTTATTTGTGTTTGTTTTATTTTTTTTACTCTGCATTACAAGTTTTCCTCAGTGTTCATTTTTGAAGAGAGAAGAAACAACAGCTGAAAAAGATGAAGACTGTGCTTACAGAGATACCACTAGAAAAATGGTTTTGGTTGGTTGGTTGTTGTTTTTTTCCTCCAGCTGGAAAATTAAATTTTAAGAAAGACATCGGTGATGATACTATGAGAGAAATGCCAGAAAATGGCTTCCGCTTTTTCAATGTTCTTCAGTTGGAAAAGAAAGCAGAAAGTAAGCTTTATTGTGTGATTGGTGCGAGAAATGATGGAATCAGACTGATTGTCATATTCAAGTTTGCAGTGTTTCAACTTCTGCAGTGATGTGTTGATTTCAACTATGTTAGAGAAAAGTGTCTGGTGGTGGTGGTGGTATGTGTGTGTGTGAAACATATTTCAGTGTGGAAGGTAGCTAAAACTTGACAGAAACTAAAAAACAACTTATTTATACAATAGCAATATAGACAAAATATTGCTGTTTTGAATGTTCAGATAGACAGAAGGTTGATGAAGAGGAATAAGTTTGCTACCCAATTCCCGTGAGTCTTACACTTCTTTACTCAGTCACGTTCACTGCTGAGTCATGGTCATTTCTTTTTTTCTTTGTTCTCTTTTTCTTTCTTTATTTGTTTTTTATTTTGTTGGTGCCAAATTGTTATCTGTTGTTGCTGGTGAAAAACACAGATCTCCTCTAAGCTGCCAACTTGATGTTTCTGGATTGCACCAACAATTTGGAATTCTTTTCCTTCCAGTCTACGCAACACGCCAACTCCACCTGTCTACGCTTGAAACCCAGTCTTGAGACGCTTTTGTCTTCACAGGTTTTCTCCTGGTTTTCTGTGTCTGTGTATCTGTGTGAGGATGCGTTTTTTGTGTGCCAGAGTGAAAAGTCTGCGCACAGTTCAGTGATTTGGTATTGGAAGAGGTTTCTCCATAAAAAAAGTTATTTATTGCTTTGTTCTTAACAGTGGGTTTTTTTTGCATTATAATAATTATGCATGATATGTTGTTCTAAATGTATCTACATACTGAAGAGTCAGAAGACAAAGATTGCTGAACAAAAAGGGTTTTTTTAAATGAACATACAGACTGCTCATGTTCATAGTGCAGTTGATAGTCAGATCTGCCTCCCTGTTTTTGTTTGTTTGGTTTAAAGTGCGTAGTGCTGGGTATGGTTAAAGGTATAAACTGCCAAAGGTTGGTTCATTTTTTCATTACAAGTTTTTTTTTTCCCATTTTATTTAGCTTTTTAAAAAAAATTTGTTTGGCTTTTCTTTTTCTTTTTGTCACATTGCAAGCTTTGTTTTTTGGGTGTTTTTTTTTAATCTCATGTTGGCTTTTTTTTGTTTGGTTGATGGGTGTAGGAGGTGTTGTTAAACTGCAAACATTTTTTTTATTTTGCTTTATTTTGTTCCCTGTGGTATTGCATACTTTCTGGTTGTGTTGTTGTTGTTGTTGTTTTATTCAGCAACTCCAGTAAGTTTCATCTCCAGTTCAAAATCAGCATTGTCTAATCCTTATAAACATGTAACACTGTCAATCTGAAAAAAAAAGATTTAACGACAGATTACCTTAAATTATGTCATTCCTAATTTCCTGAAGGCCAATAGAACCAAGCTGTGATGAGGACACCGGGCATTCTGTTTACTTTATCATTCCCAGATTTTAAAAAAGTGTTATAAAGCAATAAACTACAAAAAAGTGTTATAAAGCAATAATGAACACTTCAATGTATAAAAACAATATATATACATAGGAAAAATGCCAAATGGGCAGTCAACACTGTGAAATGTACATCCTGTGCCCATCCCAGTATGTACAGTATCACTTCCTGGTCGCATGAAGAAAGCAAGACCACATGAAGAAAGCAAGACCACATGAAGAAAGCAGGACCACATGAAGAAAGCAAGACCACATGAAGAAAGCAAGACCACATGAAGAATTCAAGACAAAAAAGAAGAGAGGAGGAAAATGGCATTTATTTTTCACATTGAAAAGTCATGTCACATACTGAGCATAAAAATACTGAAACTCTTTGGAAAACATTGTCATGAAAATGCTGACATGGGTAGTGTGAGGGTGCCCAGGTCATCTTCTGTATGTGGAGTGTTAGCAACAGCTGTTTGTATTTCCGATCTGCTGTAACTTTATTTGTCCTGTCTCTGATACATACATATCACATAGTTTTTAATATGGTTGTATTTTGTACCCAGCGACTTTCAAATCTGTATGTGATGTCTGGTTGTACATATCGTAAACTGTCCAGTGTATTATAATGCTGCTTGATTACATAGGCAAGAACTGTGAATAATGATTTTGAATGTGGGTTGTGAATAATGTAACTGATTGTGATGTAAATAATGAATTGAAGTGAGATCATGAACAACATAAGTGAAAACATGGGAATGTAGATTATGAATAGAGTGTCTGATTATGGTTGATATGTATTGTTTATATCTAGTATATCTTGTAGTAATTTGTTACAGATTATGAATAGAGTGTCTGATTATGGTTGATATGTATTGTTTATATCTAGTATATCTTGTAGTAATTTGTTACAGTAATGCCTTGTAATATAAATGTAATTGCTTATGCATATCACAGTCATACACACTGGTTGTGTCCAACAATGCCTTGTTTTTGTTTTTGATGTGCTCACCACATGAATGTGTTATGGAATAATTTGTTATAATAATGCCTCTATATATTTCTAGTAATGCCTTATTTATGATGAGTACACCATGAATTGTTATCATAAAATTTAATCTGTTGATAAACTGCAATATTTTATTCCAGTAATGGCACATATCGCATTTTTATCACGTATTGTATATAATAACATAATCTTTGGATCATCTGCAATAATTTATTCTAATTTTGCTGCATACGCTTTTAAAACATGTGCGAAATGAACTTATTTTTATAATCAATATTTACAATGATTTCGTTCTTATTGTTCTGCACACACCTCAAAATATATATATATGATAAACTGATCGTTGATTTGTACACAATATTCATTTTGCTGCGCACTCTCCAAAACACATGTATGATAAATTGATTATTGATTATACACAATAATTTATTCACATGTTATTTGCTGTGCTATTTACAATCTGATTGATTTGTTTGTATGGTTATTGATGCCTTAGAGCAACAATGGTTTACCTGAAAAAATTAGCAATTTAAAAAATTTTCATTTTGGTAGAAACTACTGTAAACTTTCAGATGACAAAAGTATAAAATAAAAGTTTTATTAATTTCAAAGATATTTGAAGAAAACCTTTGTTGCACAAAATTACCCTAGCAAATTTCACAGGGTACACTGGACTACCGCACAGCATCCCACTTTTCCTCTAAAGGCTTTTGTGCCGTTTATCTGGGACAGGGGTCTGCAACAGTGGACACCCAGCTGTGTAAAACCTTCTTGCCTAGGAGTGGATACACCTGGACTGCTGGGCATGGTTTATGTAACACTGGAGGGCCTGGAGGTTGTGTGGTTCTTCCTGCTGAAAACTGATGGCTGGAATGTGATCTTATCTGGGAAAGAGGGTCAAGCTTTGTGCCATGCCTGCTGTATTTTCTCTGCAAGCAAGGTGGTCTACTTTCACTGGCAGTGTTTCTGCTATCCTGGCTTTTACAAGAAATTCCACTTTCTGCACTAGCCTAGCCTAGCATTGCTTTGAGAGGACCAGACTAAGTGGACATCAAAGTTTCACATGCAGACTGCGAGAAAATTCCAGGCAAAAACAGGCCACCAGTTATAAATATGCATTTATGCGCTTTCTTGTACATGTATTACAACATAAAGATGCTATGATACAGATCGCATCAACACCCATTCTCTTTCCAAAAACTGAATACTTCTGTTCAATCCTCGATTTGTTCTGACCTTTCAAATTTTTCAAATGAGTGTATCTCAAAACATGGCAGCTCTGTTGATAAACCATTGTTGCTCTAAGGCATTGTTAATCTTATTGCTTTATATTTGTGAAATATACCTCGTATTAAGCAAGTCCACTTGCGGCCATATGTATTTTGCTGATGCATAGTCACCCTTAATCTTTCCATTCATTTCAGACGTTTGTGTAATTATGTGTGCAGACACTCATGCACAAGGGCACAGATGCTTGCCCACATGCGCATGCACACACGCATCTACATATGTCCACAAACGTATACACAAACACACATCTGCATACGTTGAAGTTTGCAAATGTACACACACACACATGCCTGCATATGTCCACAAATGTATACACATACACACACACTTTTGCAAATTTGTGTGTAAGTACACAAACTTGCATGCACATATGTACACTCATATAGAGTCTACACATGTATATACATACACATGCACACATACAATATGTGAACACACACACACTCACTCACTCACATAAGCACACACACACACTATATGCATAAACACACTCACACGACATGCGTACATGCATACACACACTTTGACTACACCTAACACGCCCTCCCCCCACACACAGACACACTCACACACTACTTCCACCACATCATTTCTCCTCAAGCAATGACAGGTCACGCGTTTAACTTGACAACAACAGCCTACAAACATCTGTAGCACTCATATATATCGTGCTAACAACCACAACCTACAAACATCTATAACACACGGGGACGGGATAGCTCAGTGGTCGGAGCACTCGCTTTCCCCCAGCCAAGTTAAGCAGCGTCGAGCGTGGTTACCAGTTGGATGGGTGACCGTTTGCGCGCCTTGGCTTCAGTACAGTTCCCCCAGTTCACCCAGCTGTCAATGGGTACCTGCCCTCTTTAGGGTCAGGGAAGGTAAAGCAGCGAGGGAGAGGAGATGGGTGCCGCCCTCAATATGCTGGCCCTAGAGAAGTGAGGTCTCTGATGCCTCGCTCCCCTACGACCTTATAGGTTATGGGACTCCTCCTTATATCGTGTTAGCTACAACCTACAAACATCTATAACACACATGTATATCGTGTTAGCTACAACCTACAAACATCTATAACACACATGTATATCATGTTAGCTACAACCTACAAACATCTATAACACACATGTGTATCGTGTTAGCTACAACCTACAAACATCTATAACACACATGTGTATCATGTTAGCTACAACCTACAAACATCTATAACACACATGTGTATTGTGTTAGCTACAACCTACAAACATCTATAACACACATGTGTATCATGTTAGCTACAACCTACAAACATCTATAACACACATGTGTATCATGTTAGCTACAACCTATTAACATCTATAGCTCTCATGAATATTGTGCTAACAACCCCTTCCTACAAACATCTATAGCACACATTTATATCATACTAACAACCACAACCTACAAACACCTATAACACACATGTATATTGTACTAACAACAACCTACAAATTTCTATAGCACTCGTACATATCGTGCTAAAACCCCCTAACACACATGTATATTGTACAAACAAGTGCAGCAACCTAGTGTTGTCTATGGGAAGAGAAGCATCTGCATAGGAAGGGAGCATGTTTCTGAAGCATGTAGACCCTATGTGTGTTCATGCAACTTCTTCTCTCTCTCTCTCTCTCTCGCTCTCTCTTTCTCTCTCTCTCTCGCTCTCTCTCTCTCTCTCGCCTCTCTCTCTCTCTCTCTCTCTCTCTCTCTCGCTCTCTTTCTCTCTCTCTCTCTCTCTCCTCTCTCTCTCTCTCTCTCTCTCCTCTCTCTCTTTCTCTCCTCTCTCGCTCTCTCTCTCTCTCTCTCTCTCTCTCTCTCTCTCTCTCTCTCTCTCTCTCGCTCTCTTTCCTCTCTCTCTCTCTCTCTCTCTCTCTCGCTCTCTTTCTCTCTCTCTCTCTCTCTCTCTCTCCTCGCTTTCTCTCTCTCTCCTCGCCCTCTTTCTCTCTCTCTCTCTCTCTCTCCTCCTCTCTCTCTCTCTCTCTCTCTCTCTCTCTCTCTCTCTCCTGCCTGCCCTTCTTAGGTGGGATGTGCAGTGTCTGGTCTTCTCCTGTGCTTGTTGTTCACTCTGCAGGAGTTGTCTGCCCGCTGCTGGCCTCAGCTGAGTGATTCTTTCTTTAGAGCAGCTCATTCTTTTGTACAGGATGCATGCTAAGTGTCTTTGTTTTTCTGTAACCCATTGAATGCCGGTTTGAATTACAGGATCTGTAACATGCATACTTGATCTTTTGCATGTGTATGTACTTCCTCTTCTTCCTTTTTTGTCATGTTTCTCCCAGGGGAGGTTTGACATTGATGAGCCTTCTCCATCTCTCTCTCTGTTTTGAGCTTCCTCCTTATTTATGCCCCTTTCTCTAAGATCATCTGCAATACAGGCAGCCCAGGCCTTGCTAGGTCTTCCCTTTGGTCTCTTTCCATCCACTACGAAGTTCATTGCTCTTTTTATGATGTGGTGGTCTGCTTTCTGTTGAGCGTGCCCAAACCAGTGCAGTCTATTTTATTTATATTTATTTATTTATACCACTTTAAGTCACGAGATTTCTCTGCGTGAAATTCAGGCTGCTCTCCCTGGGGAGAGCACGTCGCCACAAGAGCAGCGCCACCTTTTAGCTATTGCTACTAGCTACAGACTTCAGATCATCAACTTTGCACATTCTCCATAGTTCTTCATTCGTGATCCTGTCTTCCCATTTGATCTTTGTCATGTAGCATAGCATTCAGTTTTCACAGCTTTTCAACAAACGTTGACGACGGTTTTTGTGAAAACCCACGTCTCCGAGCCATACAGGAGAACAGGTCTGATGCAGGCCTTATATATCAGACAGCGTCTCTCCAGTGGGATTTTCTGATTTCCAAGCAGACTTGCCAATTCTTTCCATTTCTTCCAAGCACTCGCAATCCTGGTTCTGACAGCTAACTCAGACTTTGCTTCGCAGCTCATCATCTCTCCCAGAGAGGGAATGAAGACACTGGGCAAGACTGCACTGAGAGTTGGCTTGGGAGATTGTAAAAGTCTCTTCCCTTAATTCACCAAATACTGCTGCCAAGATTCAAACCCATGACTTCATGAGCCCAGGGGATTGGAGGTGAATGGGCTGAACCATTCGGCTGTAGCGTTTTGTCTGTCGTGTTGTATTTCAAAACAGTCGTTAGGAGAAGGGCTGTGTGTGCAGTTTGCAGAACAAAATAGCATATGTTGGGTGCGCTGCACTTTTCATCAACACCACCCTGTAGTGTGGGTTCTGCACTTCGGTTGCGCTAGAGGTTGGAAAGGGGGGGGGGGGGGGGGGGGGGGGTGCAGGCAATGCTGGAAGGGGGAGGAGGGGGGTGGGGGGTGGATGGTTGTGCCATGCTATGCTTTCCTCTGCCTGTCACTTTCTGTATGAAACGTTTGGCACTTGTTCTATGATCTTGGATGTGATGATGTTGTGTGTGTGAAGGGCATGTTTGTGTGTGTGTGTTTGAGGGGCATGCTGTTTGTTTGTGACTCTGTGTGTGTGTGTGTGTGTGTGTGTGTGTGCTCGTGTGCGTGTTTTGTTTGGTTTTGCATGTTCAGAGCTAGAAGACAGATTGTTTTGGTGTGTGTGTGTGTGTGTCCGTGCATGCGTGCACATATGTGTGTGTGCGTATATGTGTGTGTGTATGTTTGGCTCATTTTGTTAGTTTTTGCTTGTTCAAAGCTTGAAGACAGATTTTTGGGTGTGTGTGTGCGTTTCACTTATTTTGCATGCTCAAAGCTAGAAAGAAGACAGATCTTTTTGGAGTGTGTGTGTGTGAGGGGTACACCACCAATCTCTCCCTTTTTGTTCCTGTACAAAATGCTTGCAGCTTGTATATACAATACTAGTAAACGCATTTTGTTGTCATTTATGTTTGGAAGTGGGGGAGGGCCAATGTCATCCTAACCTTTCCCTATTTCATTCTTTGATATAGAACTTAAGTACTGCTTACAGTTCAACATTTAGCAGAAAGATGTGTGTGTGTGTGTGAAAAGGAAAGGGGGGAGAGGTTATGTTAAACTACTTTCTCTTTATTATAAACTGTATGCCATTTACAAAGTACTCGGTGCTTTTAAACAGATTCGGTGTATGCATGCATATAGGTATATATTTGAGGGGGGTGCAGGCTGTGGCATTCAGAGGTATTGGACAGATCTTTGTGTTGGTGTTTACATGTGGGGTTGGAGCTATACTGCTCTACTCTATTTCTGTCTTTCTTTATAAAACATAATGCCGCTTCGGGAATATCTGACAATTGACAGGTGTGTGTGTGTGTGTGCATGTTGATGTTTGGAAAAGAAGTGTGTGTGTGCGTCAAAGTCAAACTTTCATTTTCAGATGGTACATTGAATAAGCAGTGGATTTGCTTTTTTTCCATCATCAAAAGAGAGAGAATAAAAGATAATATATAATTATGCAGACATAGAATAAAAAACCTAATCAATGATAAACCATACAAATCAAACAAGAGAAGACAATGATATATGCACACATGGAATTAAAAACAAAACAAAAACCCCTGAACAATATTAAACCATACAATTCAATTAATTAAAAAATCTTGAAAATATATCCACCATAATGCAAACAAGCAACAAAGAAAAAACAAACCAAAACAAACAAGACAAAATAAAATTTTTAAAAGACACACCAACTGCCCCGCCTCCCCCCCCCCCCCCCCCCCCCCCCCCCACACACACACACACATGCACACAAAAACCTTCAACCATACAAACAACTGAATGAAACAAAAAAAATAAACCAACAAGAACAACCACAACAAGCAAATAAACACAAGCAGCTACAACACAACAAAACAGCAACAATAACAAACATAAAAAAAATACAGCCACAACAAATAAAGAACACTATAGAACTAACAACAGACGAAAAAGGAGTCCAAAATACCCCCTCCCCAAGAAAGCCACTCTAAAACAAAGGAAAACCCAAAACAAAGAAACAAAAAAGCAAAATAAACCAGAACTCCACCACCACCATCACCAACAATAACAACAATATGCATGCGTGTGTGTGTGTGTATGTTGATGTTTGGAAGAGAAGTGCGTGTGTCATTTTGTGTGTGTGTCATTTTGTGTGTGATTTTGTACTTGTGTGAGTTGTGCGTGTGTGTATGAGTTTTTATATTTTATTCTTTTATATTTTATTCTTTGATATCGAGGATAATGGAATACGGTAAGGACTTATGTGCTTTTTTACATCCAGTCCCCGTGTGTTTGCAGTTTTGTAAATTCTGTCATCTGTTCCCACCGGCACACAATGGCCTACTCTTATGAAAAGTGGAACAGGATTTAACGTGTGCGCAAGATGTTCTGCATGCGTTCAAACACAGGGCCTCGGTTTATAGTCCATCTGAAGGACTTTTGGGGCGAGTGGAGTCTGCACTGAGGTTAACTCCAGAGTAATAAGAATGTCTGTCTTTCTCTCTCTCTCTCTCTCTCTCTCCTCTCTCTCTCTCTCTCTCTCATCCTCTCTCTCTCTCTCTCTCTCTCACTCTCTCACTCACACACACACACACACACACACACACACACACACACACACACACACACACACACAGAGAAACACATAGTGAGTAGATTAAAATCGAAGCAACAACACACACACATATGGACATAATTTGTTTTTTCAGGTTATCATAATTCTCTGTAAAATAATGGGGGGGGGGGGGGGGGGGGGGGGGGGGGGGGGGGGGGGGATGCTACATAACAGATCTACATTCACTTTTTTTCCTCATTTTTCTGAGTCATGATCTTTGGAAAAAATTTTTTTTTAGCTTTTGTGATGATACCTATTTTAAAATAAATCTTCATGTTTCTCTTCTCCTGAAGATAGGTCTCTTAATGATATCATCACATCATCTGAAGATAGGTCTCTTAATGATATCATCACATCATTTTCTTCTTCTGCGTGCACTGATAATCATATTTCATATTCAATAGTGTGAACAGAATAGCTCAGTGGTCAGAGCGTAATAACGTAACTCAGTGACTGAAGATAGTGACTGATATGGTTTGGGGTTTTCTTACAGTTAATATCTGTAAGTAACAACAATGTAACATGACACAATAATTCTGTCAAGTGTATCTTTGTTTCTAACTTTCGTTAATTTTGTTTTGTTGTTGATGATCACATCTATGCAAGCATTTATGAAGATATGATCTTTAGCCATTCTGATGATGTAACTAGCAGTAGTATTGTGTATATAGCTGTGTTAATATTCGCAATTTTGTAAGTGTAAATCTGTTTGTTAATGTAATAAAGAGGATTCCACTGTGTGTGTGAGAGAGAGAGAGAAAGAAGAGAGAGGAGAGAAAAGAGAGATCTTTTTTGTTGCTTTGGGGGGTGGTTTTTTTTTGTTTTATTCCGTCTTTTTAGTTTGTGTGGTTTTGTTGGGGTTTTGTTTTTTGTTGTTTTTTTTTGTGGGGGGGGGGGTGGTCTTGGAAAGATGGGTTTGTTTTTAGTTTGGAGTGGGAGATTGGGTTGGTTTTTGTGGTGGGTGGTGTGTGTTTTGTTTTGTTTTTTTTTGGCGTGGGGGGCAGGAGAGGTTGTCTCATTCTGTTTTGTGGGGTGGTTTTTTGTTTGTTATGTTTGGAGTGTGGTGTTGGTGTGGGGGGGGGTGGGGGGGTGGTTGGTTTGTTGAATGTGTGGTGTACTGTCTGTTAAAGAATTGTCCATCCTGCTCCTTTGTGAATGTCCACCCCTAAAAAATGTTTCTTCTGGAAATAGATCTTGTCTTGGTTTTTGTTTTTTTGTGTGTCTGGTTGTTGTTGGTTTGGTGTTCTCTACTTTTCAGGGAGGATGTGTCCTTGAGTTGCTGCTGTTGATCCATCGCATTCAGGTTACATTTGTTGCTTTGATCATCGTGGTATTTCTGTGGTTGTGTGTGGGGGTTGCAGTGTTTTTGTTGATTTTCCATGTGTAACAACAACAAAAAAGAAATGGATACATGATGGAGGTGGATATTTTTCTTTATATGAACATCTCTGTCTCTTTCTCTCAATCTCTGTCTCTCTCTCTTTCTGTCTGTCTGTCTCAATCTCTCTCTCTCTCTCTCTCTCTCTCTCTCTCTCTCTCTCTCTCTCCTTCGCGAGCGCAGAAAATATCTTTCAGTTCATTTATGTTCATAACTGAAACCAGCTGAACACTATTCGTTAGGAACTGAAGTGTTTCACTTCTATGGTCTTCTGCTCTGCTGAAGTACCAGGTAGTTTCTGACTGAAGTCATTCTGAATGCTTTTGTTGTTTGGCATCTTTACTCTGTATTTATGGCATTTTTTTTCCCGCTTGTGTGTTTTGTCCATTGAAAAAAATTATAAACTGGTCTACCTTTTTTTCCTCCTAATACCACTGCTTACTTTGATGTTTATCCTTTGAACAGTGGAATATATTTATTTGTATTTTGTTCATCTTCTAGAAGGAGCCGTTTGGTATAGTGAAATCTTAAAATGGCTGATTTAAATTAGTTAT
This sequence comes from Rapana venosa, assembly GCA_028751875.1. Taxonomy (NCBI): domain Eukaryota; kingdom Metazoa; phylum Mollusca; class Gastropoda; order Neogastropoda; family Muricidae; genus Rapana; species Rapana venosa. The sequence goes on along the minus strand of CM054165.1, from coordinate 24,802,396 downwards.
AATATAGGAAGGAAGGTGGCAGTACAGATAAGACATTCCTCTGCCTGACAAGTACACCGTGAGGTTCTGGGTTCAATTCCCAGCCTTGCCTTTTTCAACTTTTACCAAATCGAGCTGAATGTCAAGTCTTTCGGAGGAGACTCTAAACCAGTCAGGCCTGAGTGCTTACAGACTTGTGCACGTCAAAAGAACCCACGACAGTAGAAAATGGGAAAGAGCAGGGAGGTACCTCCCCACTGTCCTGGCAAAATTGGTAGGTTCAGTTCCCAAAAGGTATCCCCGCAGTCTGAATGCAGCTACCTTAATGGTGGAGGGAAAATGGTTGCATTCACAAAAATATCACCATTGGTGAACCTTGGAGCTCTGGCCGAGTAACAACAAATCACAAAATAGACAGTTGTCAGGTAAATAGCATAATATGTATATATATATACACACCACAACCATGCGGTAGGTGATAAATGAAATGATGTACAGCTTTAGCGTGATGTATCCATGTGTTAGGATCTGATGTTTGAAGGGTTTATGACTTGATCTGTGGTTTTGATCTGTTTGTGTATTGAGTGCTGGGACTTTTATAACTTACAGCAAATCCATGTGTTGTTGCATTTACCAAAAATTGTTGCATTTATTTCTCTCCCTGTCTCTCTCCCTCTCTCCCTCTCTCTCTCGCCCTCTCTCTCTCTCTCTCTCCCACTCTCTCTCTCTCCCCCTCTCTCTCTCTCTCTCCCTCTCTCTCTCTCTCCCCCTCTCTCTCACTCCCTCTCTCTCTCTCTCTCTCTCCCCCCTCTCTCTCTCTCTCCCCTCTCTCTCTCTCCCCCTCTCTCTCTCCCTCTCACTCTCTCCTCTCTCGCCCTCTCCTCCTCTTCCTCTCTCTCTCTCTCCTCTCCTTCTCTCCCTCTCTTCTCCCCCCTCCTCTCTTCCCCCCTTCTTCTCTCTCCCCTCTCTTCCCCCCCTCTTCTCCTCCCCTCTCTCCCCGCTCTCCTCCTCTCTCTTCGCTCTCATCTTCCCTCTCCCCCCCTCTCTCTCTCTCTCGCTTCTCTCCCCTCTCTCTTCCCCTTCTCTCCCTCCTCTCTCTATCTCCCTCTCTTCTCTTTCCTCCTCTCTCCCTTCTCCTCTCCCTCTATCCCCTCTCTCTCTCTCTCTCCCTCCCTCTCCCCCTCTCCTCTCCCCCCCCTCTCTCTCTCTCTCCTCTCCCTCTCTCCCCCTCTCTCTCCCCCTCTCTCTCTCCTCTCCCCCCTCTCTCTCCCCTCTCTCTCTCAACCTCTTTTTCCCCTCTCTCTCTCCCTCTATCTCTCTCTCTCTCTCCCCTCCCTCTCTCTCTCCCCTCTATCTCCCTCTCTCTCTCTCTTTACTTACATATGCATCTGAAATATGGGGACTTACTGTTAATCCACAAATAGAAAAAATACATACATATGCTATCAAACGTTTCTTAAATGTCCCAATCCATTCGTCAAATACTGTACTATAAATTATGGAGAAACAGGAAGATATCCTTTAAACATCAGAACGTCTGTTAAGTGTATTAAGTACTGGCTAAAAAAACTACTGAAACTTCCAGGGCCCACGTTTATGTAGGCTTTTATGACATGAGGTTATACAAATGGAGCTGGGTAAGAAGAATTGGGCATATCAAGTTAAAAAGTTTTTATCAGAACATGGTTTGGAACCCGTGTGGTTGTCTCAGGAAGTAGGTAGCGAACATGGGTTTATTTCTGAATTGAAAGACTCTTTTGTTCATTTAAAAAAAATTTGGGCCCACACGGACATGGAAAGTAAAGAAAAATACTGCTGGGTTTTTTCTTTTTAAGTGTGCTTTTCAAGCTGAAAAGTATCTTCGAATAGTCACTGACAAATGGCATCGACTAATTTATGCAAGATTTCGACTAAGAACACTCGGTTGAATGCAAACAAAAGAGGGTTTTACAACTGAGACTCCACACATTTCCCATGCCCTATGTGTGGTCATATTCTTGATGATGAAGTGCATTTCCTGTTTCATTGTCAATCTATGTTTCCATACGTGAAAACTGTGGTGTTCTCAATCTAGAAGCTTTCCGAAGGCAAGATATTTTTTCTATCTTATCGTCCGATGATGATATTGTGATCAAATCGGTTGCAAAGTTTATTGCTGAACATGAAATTAAGACAATTACAGCTAAGTTCCAATTAGTTTAACATTTTGACTAAAACTAAAGTAACATTTATATTATGTAAACTCCAGCTTTTTTGTGAAACACATAAAGAAACATTTTATAATTACGCGGGTAGTCTCCAGCAAGAATATTTTTTGAAAAATTTCACATACAATGTCAATGGTTTGGGCTAATATAGCATTCTAGAATGTTCTTTTCATTTTTTTAGTTATTGCTTTTTGGTTCCTATTGTTCATCCTTGTTATTACTTTGGTGTTCATTTTGAAACTGAGTTTACGTCAGAGCTTAAAGTCGTTTTCCGTTCTATAAGAGCTCATTTGGTTTTTTGGTTTCATTACGTTAAATGCATCATGTGATTTTCTGTATTAAATTTTTATTTACCAAAAGAAAGTCGTGTAGAACCCCCTTCAAAAGGCCACTGGGGCAATGAAATATTTGGCAAAGCGCCCCCCGCCGGCCCAACCCCTCCCCCCCACTCACCACCTCTCCCCCGGGGGCCCCGCCCCGCCCCACTCCCCCGGGGCCCTCCCCAAACCCCCTCCCCTCCCCCCCCCCCTCCCGCCCCCCCCTCTACCTCCTCCCCCAAACCCCCTCCCCGCTCCCCCCTTCTCCCCTCCCCTCTCTCTTCTTTTCTCTCGATCTCTCTACCTCTCCAACTCTCCCTCTCTCTCCCTCTCTCTCTCTCTCCCTCACTCCCTCTCCCCTCTCTCTCCCTACTTCCCTCTCCCTCCCCTCCTCCTCTCTCTCCTCTCTCCCTCTCTCTTCTCTCTCCTCTCTCTTCCTCTCTCTCTCTCTCTCTCTCCCCCTCTCTCTCTCTCTCTCTCTCCCCTCTCTTCTCCTCCTCTCTTTCCTGAAAGTTGCTTTTTAATTTTTTTCAGCGTTATGGTTTCCTGACTAGGGTAGATGTAAAACAGCCTCATCTCTGCTTTGTTCTTTCCTCCTAAAAAAGCTCAAGTTCTCTCACCAAAAGGAAAAAAAGTCAAGGGAATGGGCAAAAAAGCTACTTGTTATCCTATATAAATTCTGGCCAACTAAACAGATGTTTTAAACTTGTGTATTGCCTGTTGCATTGGAATAAATATGTTATGCCATTTACACATAGTGTTGTTGTTGAAATAAAAACTTTTTTGAAATCGAAGCTGTGCTGTGATTTTTTTTGGTTTGTCTGAAGAGGAAGAACAAAATCAAGGAAGCTGTTCACCGTTTGTTGGACGTTCCTCAGGTGATCGGGTGGTCTAGAGTAAGGCAGAAAGCAAAAAGTCCGGGTTGCAAGTGTGGGGTGGTTCGATCCCCGTTTGTGCCCAAACTGTCCCCCCATCCTCCATACCACGATGATGTCTGGATGCTAGTCTTTTCGGATGAGATTTAAAGTAACCCAAGGTCCTCGTGTGCAATGCTAATTTAGTGCACGTAAAAGAATCCACGACAACAAGAGAGTTGTGCCTGGCAAAACTCTGTAGAAAAAAGCCACTCTGCTAGGAAACCATGTACAAGACAAGAAAAGAATGAATGGGTGGCGCTGCTCTTGTGGGGACGCAGCCTGGTCGTAGGGGAGCGAGGCGTCAGAGACCTCACTTCTCTAGGGCCAGCATATTGAGGGCGGTGGCGCCCATCTCCTCTCCCTCGCTGCTCTACCTTCCCTGACCCTAAAGAGGGCAGGCACCCATTTACAGCTGGGTGAACTGGGGGACTATACTGAAGCCAAGGCGCACAAAACGGGCACCCATTTCCAAAAGGTAAACCACGCTCGATGCTGCTTAACCTTGGTTGGGGGAAAGCGAATGCTCCGACCACTGAGCTATCCCCTTCCCCCAAATCCAAAGAGTAAAATACGAACAGAAATAAGATGTAAAAAAAGAACTGAAAGATATCCCAAATGAAATAAATTAAAATAATAAAGAAAGAACAAATAATTTTGTTCTGAAAAACGAAAACAAAACGTGAAGCACCCACTAAGTACTTATTTCATGAAGAACTGTAAGAAGGGAAAAAGCATTCAAACAAAATTGAAACCTAAAGAAAAGAACAAAACTCAAAATGTTTTATACAGTACTGGGTCAGTCTCTGTTAGTCTTCTCTCATGTCCCCCCTACGTCCTTTGAGACATGGGACTGAGTGAGTGAGTGGGTCAGTATTTCGTTTAATACTCACAAAAGCAACCAAATGTATATGATTCTGCTGGTATTATGCTTGTAATATCCATTTTCTGCTTTTCGGAAGAGTTGGCCATTGTGTGCCGATGGGAACAAATATAATTTACAAAACCGCATACACGCGGGGACTTGATGTAAAAAAAAGCTCGTGAGTGCTTATTCCATTATCCTCGAAATAAAAGAATAGATAATAAAATAATAATTTTTATTTTATTCTTTTTAAAAATTTATTTTATTCTTTTATTTCGGGACAGGGGAAATAAGCACTTATTGCTTTTTTACACCCAGCCCCCGTGTGTATTGGTTTTTTTTTTAAATTTTGTCATCTTTTCCCTCCGGAACACAATGGCCTTTACTCTTACGAAAGGGAACAGGATTTAAAAAACTTTTTTGGGCGCGCAAGATGTTCGTGTGAAAGAAAAGGCTTTTTCGATATGTTCTATCCAGCCAATTTTATTTTGATAAACATATTGGTAGCAAACTAATTTGGGACATCGCGGCCCCTTTTCCCCAGAGTGGGGGGGACAAATAAAGCCTATAAAACAGCGACGCCACCCTCCTGGCTAATGGGGGGGCCCCTGTAGGGGTTTGGGAGGATTAACATGGGGAAGCAAAAGGGCTTGTTTTTCCAATCCACATGGCATTAAAGGGGATTTTTGATTTATCTATTTCTTAGTAAAGTTTGCTACCCCGCTTCAACCCCCAATCGTTTTTGGGGTTTGGTTTGGTTTTTTTGGGGGTTTTTTGGGGGGGGTGTTGGGGGGTTGGGGGGGGGATTTTTGGGGGGGGTTTAGATCCCCCCCCCCCCCCCCCCTTCCCCCTTCCCCCCGCTCTCTCTCCTCCCTCCCCTCTTTTTCTCTCCCTCCCTCTCCCCTTCCTCTCCTCTTCTCTCTTCATTTTTTCTTTCTTTTCTTTTCCCCCCCTGTTTTTTTTTTTTTTTTTTTTTTTTCCCTTTCTCTTTCTTTATTGGGGTTTTTTCGGGGGGTGGGGGGGGGTGGGGGGGAAGTTTGTTGGGGGGGGGGGGGGGGTGCCGGGAAAGGACCCAGGACGGGGGAGGGAAAAGGGGGGGTTTTTAAAGAGACCCCCGGGCGGGGAGGAGAAAAAGCACGGAGGGGGGCACAAGGGAAAAGGGAAAAAAGGCAGGGGGGGGGGCCCCCCCCCCCCCCCCCCCCCCGGGGGGGCCCCCCACCCCCCCCGGGGCCCCCCCCCCCCAAACCCCCCTTTCTTCTTTTCTCCCCTCTCTCTCTCTTCTCTCTTCTCTCCTTTTTTTTTTTTTCCCCCTCCCTCTCTCTCTCTCTCTTTTTCTTTTCCTCCCTCTCCCCCCCCCTTTTTTCTCTCCTTTTCCTCCCTCTTTTTCCCTCTCTTTTTTTTCCCCCTCTCTCTCTTTTCTTCCCCTCTTCTCTTTTCCCCCCTCTTTTCCTTTTTCTTTTCTCTCTCTTTTTTTCTCTCTCTTCTCTCTCTTTTTTCCTCTCCTCTTTTCTTCTCTCTTTTTCTCTCTTCTCTCTCTCTCTCTTTTTCTCTTCTTTTTTTTCTCTCTCTCTCTCCCTTTCTCCCCTCTCTCTTTCTCTCTCCTCTCTCTTTCCTCTCTCTTTTCTCTCTCCTCTCTCTCTCTCTCTCTCTTCTCTCTCTTTCTCTCTTCTTTTCTCTCTCTCTTCTCTTCTCTCCTCTCTTTCTCTCTCTCTTTCTCCTCTCTCTCTTCTCTCTTCTCTCTCTCTCTCTCTTCTCTTTTTCTCTTCTCTCTTCTCTCTTCTCTCTTTTTCTCTCTCTCTCTCTCCTCTTCCTCTTTTTTCTCTCTCTCCTTCTCTTTCTTTCTCTCTGTCTTCTCTCTCTCTCTCTCTTCCTTTTCTCTCTCTCTCCTCTCTCCTCTCCTCTTTTCTTTTTTTCTTTCTCTTCTCTTTCTTTTTTCTCTCGTCTCTCTCTCTCTCTTCTCTCTTCCTCTCTCTCTCCTCTCCTCCTCTCTCTCTTCCCTCCCTCTCTCTCTCTTTTTCTTCTTGTTGGTTGGTTTTAGCTTTGCGCTTGCGTCATGATTGCTGCCCCGGGTTCGATCCGATCAAGGGGCTATTTTTCCCCTGAATTTAAACCACATGGGCCGACCCCATTCTCCCAAAAGCCCTTATTGGATGAGACTAAAAACCCGAGGCCCCGTGGGGAAAAGCACCGAAACATCTTGCGAACGTTTAAAAAACCCCTTCGCTTTTCGGAAGGTAGTCCTTGTGTGCCCGTGGGAACGGGGACAAAAACTGCTTTCCACCCGGGGGGAAAAAAACACAATGATGTTATTTGTTATCCTCGAAGTAAAAGAATAAATAAACAAAATAATAAAATAATCTCTCTCAGTGCCGGCCAAGCACACCAAAACCTAAGTTATCTTCTCTGTATAAAATTAACATGGAAGTTATCTTCTCTGTATAAAATTAACATGGAAGTTTATTCTCTGTATAAAATTAATATGGAAGTTATCTTCTCTGTATAAAATGAATATGGAAGTTATCTTCCCTGCATAAAATTAACATGGAAGTTATCTTCTCTGCATAAAATTAACATGGAAGTTATCTTCTCTGTATAAAATTAATATGGAAGTTATCTTCTCTGTATAAAATCAACATGGAAGTTATCTTCTCTGTATAAAATTAACATGGAAGTTATCTTCTCTGTATAAAATGAATATGGAAGTTATCTTCTCTGTATAAAATGAATATGGAAGTTATCTTCTCTGTATAAAATTAATATGGAAGTTATCTTCTCTGTATGAAATAAATATGGAAGCGATCAGTTAAACCATAATCATGTTATACAAAACAAATAGACGCCTTAATGTGCATGCTTTGTATATTAGCCTGGCTATTGCGTTTAAAAACGGAAAGAAAGAAAGGAACACAAAGAGAGAGAGAGAGAGAGAGAGAGAGGAGAGAGAGAGAGAGAGAGAGAGAGAGGAGAGATGAGAGAGAGAGAGAGAGAGAAAAGAATAAAAGTAGTAGGTAAAAGGTAAAGGTGTCCCATAACCTATAAGGTCGTAGGGGAGCGAGGCGTCAGATACCTCACTTCTCTAGGGGCCAGCATAGTGAGGGCGGCGTCCATCTCCTCTCCCTCGCTGCTTTACCTTCCCTGACCCTAAAGAGGGCAGGTACCCATTTAGAAGTAGTAGGCCTTCCATTATAATGTTGTCATTCTTTGGGGTTGTGTACAGGTTTGTAAGGGCTTCGTAAGTGTGCTCATTTATGTTGTAGGAGTGTGTATGATGCATACAAGCATAACTATGTGGTGTGGGTAGCTTCCCTCTTGGTACTGGGTAATTAATGTCGTGCTTTCCAGTGCAAGACGTGTGCAACGTGCACTGAGTTGCTGATGACAGATGTAACACTTCATATCACTGATTCTGGGTTTGTTGTTATCAGGAGTAGTAGTGGTGGTGGTGGTGGTGGTGGTGGTAGTAGTAGTAGTAGTAGTAGTAGTAGTAGTAGTAGTAGTAGTAGTGGTGGTGGTGGTAGTAGTGGTAGTAGGAGTAGTGGTAGTAGTAGTAGTAGTGGTGGTGGTAGTAGTGGTTGTGGTGGTGAGCAGCAGCAGCAGCAACAGTAGTAGTGGTAGTAGTTGCTGTATTTTATTCAACAGAATGAATATACATGTAGATACTCCCCCCACCCCTCCTTTTTTCTGTATACAAGCAAGCTCATTACACACATCCACGCACGCACACACGCACACACGCACATACTCTCACACACACACACATACTCACACACACACACAGACACACACACACATACTCACACACACGCACACGCACACACACACACACACACACACACAGAGGGTTGGAGCCGGCTGGTTGCTGAAAAATCCCTAGATGCCTTTTATGGGATTCGAACTCGCGACCTTCCAGAAAAAGTACGACATTTTGTTTCAAAAGCAGCTGTGGTATCAGAGAACAGGCGTAGGGTATGACCCACTATACCAATGCATCAATGTTTTCAGTGTAATCATACGAGATAAACAAAAGGCAAACAAACAGCACGAATATAAACAGTCCTAGTCAGTATCCATGAGGCACACCACATGCAACAGCACAATAATGACACGCAACTGTCCACGCTTTACTCCATGACCATGACACAAGTGTATATGTATGAATAACGTTCGATCATGATGTAACCCATCTGGCAATAATGAAAACAGTGTTAGCATAAATGAGGTTCCTCTATCAAAGGCCCCACAGAGGTCAATGTACAGCCAGTCCTAGTTTTGAACCTTCTGTTTTCGTCTTGATAAGCAAGCTTTAAAACAAAAAGAGTGACCTACGTTTTAAGAAAAAAATATGTTAAAATATCGGAAGTAGTTGGGGCTGTGTGTGTGTGTGTGTGTGTGTGTGTGTGTGTGTGTGTGTGTGTGTGTGTGTGTGTGTTGTGGTGTGTGTGTGTGTGTTGTGGTGTGTGTATGTGTGTGTTGTGGTGTGTGTTGCGGTGTGTGTATGCGTGTGTTGTGTGTGTGTGTGTGTGTGTGTGTGTGTGTGTGTGTGTGTGTGTGTGTGTGTGTGTGTGTTGTGTTGTGGTGTGTGTGTGTGTGTTGTGTTGTGGTGTGTGTGTGTGTTGTGTTGTGGTGTGTGTGTGTGTGTGTGTGTGTGTGTGTGTGTGTGTGTGTGTGTGTGTGTGTGTGTGTGTGTGATTTCAATTGTCTTTCACAGTGTAGATTATGTCTTTTAAAGAAATGTTGTGAACTTTAAAAATAGTATTCAGTCTTTAATACTGTTTGCTTATCATTTTGCGATGAACTCTTGCTTTCCAGTTAGTATTCATATTATTTTGGGGTGTATTATCGCTGTTAGGTTTATTATCCTGTTCAATTTGTTTGTAATACTCCATATGCCAAATGGATGAAAGGAATTAAATCTTGAATCTTGTGTTGTGGTGTGTGTGTGTGTGTGTGTGTGTGTGTGTGTGTGTGTGTGTGTGTGTGTGTGTGTGTGTGTGTGTGTGTGTTGTGTGTGTGTTGTGTGTGTGGAAAATGACATAATGTAATTGTTCTGTCGTTTTCATTTGCCTTTATTTTGGCTGTTTTTTTGTTGTTTTGTTGTCTTGTTGTTGTTGTTTTTGGTGGGAGGGAGGAGATTTCTTCTATTATCTTTGTTTCTCTTTGTTTATTTCTTTCTCTCTTTTGAGGGTGGTGTGTGTAAGAGGAGTTGGATAGAGGAGTTTGGGTTTTAAAAAAAAGTTTCAGATTTTTAAATGACCTGTTTTTGTATTTATATGTATGTATGTAGCATGTGTATGTATGTAATCTATGTAAGTATCTATGTATGTATATATCCTATGTATGGATGGATGTATTAATGGATTGTATATGGATTATTATGGTATTTAATACATTTCATACATAGAACCCAACGATTATACATCCATCCAGTACACACACATACACACAGCAAAATAAACAACACATACACATAACCCAACCCTAACCCACACAAACACACACACACAATAAACACACACACAACACATAGAGACGGATGGTTTCACTTTTGTATCAAAAATACAATAAAACTGTAGATGCAGGAAGATTCTTTAACCTTAAGTACAATCTTTTGATACAGCAACAGCCTTCACTGCTTTTACCAGAGAGATTTTCGATACATTTTGACCAGTACAATGTTGAGCAAAAAACCATAAACACCTGATAATTATAACTAGATTCTCTACTTGTATCTGCTTTCAAAATAACAACCATTTTTCATACTTCTTATAAATCAACCATTTTAAAAACGACTAACTTATTTTTGTCCATATTTACAGAAAGATCCCCATTCTTACAATCCTTTTCCAAACAATTATCTTTTTCTGCAAGTCTACAACTGAATCTGAAACACAGCATACCCATCTGCATACATAAGTAAGATATGCCGAGTGGCTCGAAAATACTCTATGCCTTGAGATATCTGAATCAGTGAGATCTGATTCTAGTTTCAGAACTAAAAATCGAAAATAATAGGGGACGACAACAAACAACCTTGTCTGACACCAGAAATACACTCAAATAAACAGTAATGTGAGCCCCGACTCTCACAGCTGGCCTTCACACTTTTGTACATGCTTTGCAGCGTAATGAACATTTTATCATGGATTCTTTTTGCAGCAGCAGAAATAAAAGTTTTAATTCTGTCAACAACACTGTCAAATGCTATTGGAAAAATCTACACAAAGAGTATAAAACCTACCACCTGACTTTGTTCGATACTTTGTGCTAGAGACTGAAGTGTAAAAAGGATCGATTGGTGCTGTAACCTTTGCGAAAACCAGCCTGTGCCACAGGAAATTAAGTGTGCACTTTCACAGAACATTGTCAGTATTTCATTCAGAATTGTACTATACAGTTTTTACCAATTATGTTCAACAATGAAATACCTCTATAATTATCACATGTGCGTGCTACCTTTTTTATGCAAGGAAAAAATCACAGCAAGTGTCCAGCTTTCTGGGTATGTTTCCTGAAGAAAACACTGTGTTGAACAGAAGGACAATAAAATCTTACATGAATTCATTGGCATTGCTGGAAAAAATCTGACATCAAACCATCAGGACCAGAGCCTTACCACTCATCAGTTTTTTTCAAGGCGTAAAAACTTCACTCTCAGTGATATCCATCACCAAGTTGTGGAACCAACACAATTTCACAATTACTGAGGTCATGCATATTCAGCATATTTTCAATTTCTTCAGTGAAATCAGTATCACTGAGTGCTGATTTAAGGAAAACCAGTGACATTAAGAAATAATCTAGCCATGTGCTTGGTGATATTTCATTTGATCTGCAGGTTTCAAGATGTCAGTGCTTTCGTTTCTTCCCAAAAGCTTTTTGAGTTCTTACTCATGCATAGTCATTCAGTATCCCTTTAAAATTGTGTTGTTATGTTCAAACTTGTTTTCATCTTACACAAAGGATTTGAAACCTTTTCTTTTGACGTATAAAACATCTAAATCTCCCTGAAGAGTTTGTGTGTCTAAAGCTCTTCAGTAAGTCCAAATTTTAAAACTTGTTTTACTTACTTCACCGAGCAAATCATTACCAACCATGGTGGCTGAGAGTGAGCTTTAAATGTTTTTTCTGTTAGCCTGAATCATTGTTTCTCAGCCCTCTGTATGAAAAGAGATATAAACCTTCGATAGCCTTCATCAATATTGCTACAGAGAGCTGCAGTAAAATGTTCCAAACACAATCTGTACACTGTCAAGAGATTACTTTTGAAAATAAACGGCACTGTCATCTTTCCACACGTATTTTTTGATATTTCCTCTAACTCTTGTCCCTTCCTCACATGTTCTTTCTTCATAAGACTCTATGGAAAAGAAAATGCAATTGGAAAAGATCTGATTCCACATCTACTTGCTCAAACATGTCATTCGACAAGTTCAAACAAGAAAATGGAACAAAATGAATAGTCAACAATACTCTGCCCACTGTTAGCAATGCAGGTTATTTCCCCTTCTTTATCACCCTGTGATCTGCCATTGACAATAACTAAGTCAAATTCCTTACACAATTCCAATAACTTTTTACCAACATTATTTACACTTCCGTCTTTTGATTTACGGTATTGTCAGACAACTCATTTAAATCATCAAATAGTTGAATGTGACTGTCATCATAGTCTGTGTCAACATCAGAAAGATTACCGGTGCGGGCATTCACATCTCCACATAACAACCAAGGGAGATCATGATACATAATCATGAGTTCTGTCATAATAATTCTCGAGAGTTTCAAATCCTGCCATATTGGTTTTTCTTATATGTCACTGAGCGTTTCTGGAGCTAACATAGCAAAACATGCAAGAATGTCAGAAAAAAGAGTTGAAAACACATTTACTTGCTTTTAGAAAAACACAGTCCTCTCTTTTATCCCACTCGTACATGAAATACTCCCTTAGAACACACACTTCACGCCCCTTTTTAGTCGTTCCAGTACGTGGACCGAAAAACACTGTAAGATCTGAGAATGCACTCATCAATAGCACTTTTACCACAAGACCATACATCCCACAAAAACCAAAAATTTTAAAACTTTGACAAAAACGCTTTAAATGACAACATTTCATTTTCTTTCAAACCTTGAATATTCCACAGACATGATACTGAAAACCCCGTGGACTCCGGGGGTATGCTTACAAGCGAGCATTGCAAGAATAGGACCTGCCCTCCAACCAGGCATGTCGGTAAGAGCGACTAAGTGGAACCCTTCCTCCCAGGATGGGGGTTGGGCCACAGGGCTAACAACCCTGTCCCGTAAAAAAAAGAAGAGCAGTTTACAGAAACAGCAACAAAGAAAACATATACTTATGCGTGCGAAGGACCTCCCGGTCCAGTGAGACTCGTAATAATCTGTTGGCCAAAGCGAGAGGAGTACCAGCAGGATAAGGAAACCTGAACACCCACCAAAACTAAATCAACTAGGACATTGGAACGTGAGGACGATTAGAGACGGGCCAAGCTGGCACAGGTAACATTAGAGATGAGAAGATTCAACCTCCATGTCCTAGATAAGCGAGAGTAGATGGAGCCTGGATCTGGGAGAGTGAGAACCACCACCCGAGAAACCGTCCTCTACTCTGGGAGAGATGACGACCAGCACCAACGAGGGATGTTGCCACATCCACAAGAAAGGCTTGAGCGATGCCTTATGGAGTGGCAGCCCATCAACAGCAGACTAATGATTCGAGACTGAAGAAACACATCAACATCACCATCATCCAGTCTACCACCAACCAACAACAGCAGCGATGAGGAGCAAAGATACTTTTACCATCAGCTGCAGCAGTGACAGAGAAAGCCCCACGCATGACCTCATAAGTCATCATGGGGACCTAAATGCACAAGTCGGAGTGAACAAACACCGACTATGAGAGAGTCAAGGGAAAACACGGGGTGGGAGAACAGAAAGACAAACGTGGAGAGACTTGTGGAGTACTGCGCCATGAACAACTTAGTGATCAAGGAGGGACCCTATTCCACGCACCGGGACATCCACAAGCTGACTGGGCGGCGCCGAATGGGAGAGATATGAACCAGATTACCATCTGAAAGATCAATTGGTAAAAGGTGGAGACGTTCTCCTCCTGGATGTGAGAACCAAGCGAAGTGCCAGATGTCGGGAGCGATCATCACCTGGTGACAGCCAACATCCAGATGAAACTGAAGAAAACTCAAGAACCAACCACTCAAGCGCGATTAGATAACCCAGCGATTGAGAGACACCACGTGAATCCTGCATTCGTCACTATCTGAGAAAGATCCACATCCTGCAGAACAAGACAGAACGCATGACATAGATACGACAAAGGAAGCAGATCTGTAAACATTACAACCGAGAGCAGCAAAGAACGAACACGGCCATCAAAGGAAGAAGACCAACAAGTCTGGATCCAACAAAGACCCTCAATGGCCATCAAAGAAAGAAGTAGACCAAAATAGACTTCTGCAGAGTAAAGTCTCCACGCTACAGAGAGGCGTGCAGGGAAGAGTTGTAAACAGAAGGCACACAGGAAAGTGAAGAGAACTCGCACGCCGTGACAAGAGAGAAGCCATGGACCAGCTGGCAGCTGAGGCAGAAAGGCGGCGGCCCAAGGAAGCAAGGGAGAGTCTACAAAATCACCAAGAAAGTTATGCAACAAGAATTTAAGAGGAGCGCTGGGGGACCAATCAGGACAGACAAGGGAAACGTGACAACATAGAAAGACAAGAAGAAAGAATGGGTGAACACTTCTAGAAGATCTCAACACTACCACCAACCTGACGAGACAGCCGACATCCCAGAAGCTACAAAAGACTTAGACATTGACGCAACCCCCCACAAAGGAATAGAATAGTGGCTGCCATCAGACCCTCAAGAACGCAAGTCACCAGGCCATTGACACCCATTGGTGCCGAACTGATCAAGGCAGATTCAGAACTAGCAGCTGACATACTGAGCAACACCTGTTCACAGCTGCATGGAAGAAGGAGAAAGTACCTGAAGATTGGACCAAGGAGTGATAGTCAAAATCCCCAAGAAAGGACCCTGAGCGACAGCACAACTGAGGGGAATCACTCTTTTAGTCTGTGCCAAGCAAGATACATGGCCAAGGTCATCATCAGAGGAATATCAACGCGTGGACGATGCTTTGAGGAAGGAACAAGCAATGTTCAGGAAGCAACGAGATGTATAGACCAGATATTTCCACGCTCAAAACATCATCGAAAACATGCACAGAGTGGCAAAGAACAACTGTATGTGACTTTGTGGACTTCGAAAAGGCATTGGACAGCATAACACAGAGACAGCCTTTGGAGTATCCTTCGACACTATGGCATCCCATCGAAACGGTACACCTTATCAAAAGCTTCTATGACAACTTCCAATGCTCTGTGGGCCATAGCAACACTGTCCTTCGAAGTCAAGACTGGAGTAAGACAGGATTTGTGATGTCAGCAGTTCCTCTTCAATCTGGCCATTGATTGGTATGAGGAAGACGACAGAAGAACCCAAGAGGGAGTCGATGAGCCCTTTCTCAACACCTAGACGACCTTGACCTTTGCGGATGACCTGGCCGCTGTCTGTCCCCACACACACCAACTATATCCAGGAGAAGACCAGCAAGACTCCAAAAACATTCGGACAGCAAGTGGGGCTTCGTTATTAGCACACAGAAAACAGAACAATTCGCTAAATGTGAACACACCAGCCCCTGTGAAAGTGAATGGAACGACCTGCGCCAGACAGACAAGTTCACTACCTTTGGGCAGCATCATCAAACCAAGGGCGGCACAAAAGAAGACAGACCACAAAGACTGGCAAAGGCCAGGAATGTTGTTTAGGAGATGAACACTACCTGGAATCAAATCAGTACAGCACCAACACCAAGCTGAAGATACCAGAGGCTGTGTGTGTCTACCGCTCCTGAACTTTCTGAGTGCTGGAGATGACGAAGTGGAACTGACCAAACTTCGATCCTTCCACACCATATAGCCTGCGAAGAATTTCTCCGGATCTTTTGGCCATAGAAGAACTCCAATGAAGACTACTACGGAGATGCAGGCAAGAAGACATGGAACCATCATCACCAGAAGCCGGTGGAAGTGGAATGGGCACCATCCTTCCGAAGAGACCCACAGTCAAATGCAAGAACAGCATTGCACTGGACCCCAGAAGGAAGGAGAAAGAAAGAAGACCAAAAGCAACGTGTAGAAGAACTGTAGAAAGTGAGATGAAGGCCATGCAGCACTCTTGGGGATCAGTGACTAGGTTGGCCCAGAATAGGCAGGAGTGGAAGCGCTTTGTTGCTGCCCTACACACCGCTGGGTGTAATGGCTAATGATGATGATGATCTGAAAAAAAGACTGTGTATGTTGCGTATGGGTGTGTGTCTTCTGTGTATGTGTATCATCTGTCTTTTCATTTGACACAGTAGAAGCCAAAGAGGAGGAGGACCTTTCGGAAATCTTTCCCCTAGGAAACTTGGGCCGGCCAGATCTTCATTTTTGCTGAAATTTGGGGTTTTCAGCAGTATCATGATATTGAAAAAATACAGGTAAAAATTTGCAAAATGGTCCTGGGGGGTGGAAGAGATGTTAAAAATAATATTTGCCTTGGTGATTGTGGTAGATATCCCATTTTTGTTGACACTGTTACCAGAGTAATCAAATATTGGCTAAAAATTTTGGATATGCCTGATCATAGATATCCCAGACAATGCTACAATATGTTGTGTAGACAGGATGAAGCAGGGAGAATCAATTGGGTAACACATGTTAGAAAGATTTTATGCACCCACGGATTTGGTTATGTTTGGACAATGCAGAATTGTGGTAATTCTTCATCCTTCATGAAAGAATTCCAAATACGAATACAAGATGTGTACCAACAAAAATGGCATGACTCTCTATCACATACCCTGACTACTTAGATTATCACCCGATTATTTGTAGAGCAAATTATGTATGTGAAGTAGAATCTTTAGAATACCGTAGAGCTATATGTTTACTGAGGTCAAACAGATTACCTTTAAATGGAATTTCACGTTATGGCAAACCGATTACTGATCCATTCTGCTCTCAGTGTGATGGCCAACAAATTGAAGATGTTTGTCACTTTTTACTTGTATGCCCAAAATATGCTGTATTGCGAAGAAAATGTATTCCTCTGTATTATTACAGATTTCCATCGAATCTGAAAGTTCAGCTTCTTTGTATGAACACTAAACCTAGTTTGATGTTTAAAGTTGGATTATTTCTTACTAAATGTTTAGATATCAGAAGTAAGGATGTTCACCTTACATGAAAGTAAATGATTAACTGTTGTTCCTATGGGCCATATGGCCTGCAAAAACTGAATTAAAAGTATTGTTATTGTTGTTATTGTTACACACACACCCACACACACACCACACACACAAACACACACACAAACACACACACACACAAACACACACACATAAAACACACACACTACACACACACATAAACACACACACACACACAACAAACACACACACACACACAAACACACACACACACACAACACACACCACACATAAACACACACACATACACACACACATAAACACACACACACACACACAAACACACACTCACATAAACACACACAACACACACACACACACACACACACACCACACACACACACACACAACACACACACCCCACACACACACAACACACACACATACAACACACATACACACACATACAACACACAAACACACACACATACATACATACACACATACACACACACCCCTCTCCCTCAAATGAATGTTCAAACACTAAAGCCCTTTTGTCCATCCCCTCAAAATAATCCATTCATTTGTTATTGTTATCATTGTTGTTATTGCCAATAACGACAGACACAGAGAGAGAGAGAGAGAGAGAGAGAGAGAGAGAGAGAGAGAGAGAGAGGAGAGAGAGAGAGAGAGAGAGAGAGAGAGAGAGAGAGATCTTCAGTTTAACCAAGAGAGAGAAAGAGGGTTTGTGTGTGTTGTGTGTGTTTTGTGTGTGTGTGTGTGTGTGTGTGTGTTGGTGGTGGTAGTGTAGGCAGCAAGGTCACATAACAGGAGGGAGGGACTGTGGTGTTGACACTGTGTCCCAGGAGGCCTGGATTATGTGGGTCAGTTGCTGGGACATTTCATTGCTGTTCTATGTGTGTGCAATACAGGCTGCGGGTGGGGGGGGGGGGGGAGAGGTGGGGGAGGGGGGTTGGCTCAACAGGGAGGGGGGAGTGGAGGGTTCGCAGAGAGGGAGAGACGCCGACGTTAAACAAGACGACGAATCATGCTGCATATACATAAAAAAAAGTAGGATGCAACATACT
>CM054165.1:24781004-24784231 GCA_028751875.1 Rapana venosa | reverse complement strand
ACAGCCCTCATCTCTGCTTGTTCTTTTCCCTCCGTAAAAAGCTTCAAGTTTCTCTCACCAAAAGGGAAAAAAGTCAAGGGAATGGGCAAAAAAGCTACTATGTTAATCCCTATATAAATTCTGGCCAACTAAACAGATGTGTATTACTTGTGTATTGCCTGTGCATTGGAATAAATATGTTATGCCATTTACACATAATGTGTTGTTGTTGAAATACAACGTATTTTGAAATCGAAGCTGTGCTGTGATGTTTTTGGTTTGTCTGAAAGAGGAAGAACGAATCAAGGAAGCTGTTCACCGTTGTTGGACGTTCCTCAGGTGGATCGGTGGTCTAGAGGTAAGGCAGAAAGCCAAAAGTCCGGGTTGCAAGTGTGGGGTGGTTCGATCCCCGTTTGTGCCCGAAACTGTCCCCCCCATCCTCTAGACCACGAGTCATGGTCTGGATGCTAGTCTTTCGGATGAGACTGTAAACCAAGGTCCTCGTGTGCAATACTAATTTAGTGCACGTAAAAGAATCCACGACAACAAGAGAGTTGTCCTGGCAAAACTCTGTAGAAAAAAGCCACTCTGCTAGGAAACCATGTACAAGAAAAGAATGAATGGGTGGCGCTGCTCTTGTGGGGACGCAGCCTGGTCGTAGGGGAGCGAGGCGTCAGAGACCTCAACTTCTCCAGGGGCCAGCATATTGAGGGCGGCACCCATCTCCTCTCCCTCGCTGCTTTACCTTCCCTGACCCTAAAGAGGGCAGGTACCCATTTACAGCTGGGGGAGCTGTACTGAAGCCAAGGCGCGGCAAACCGTCACCCATCCAACTGGTAACCACGCTCGATGCTGATTAACCTTGGCTGAGGGAAAGCGAGTGCTCCGACCACTGAGCTATCCCGTCCCCTTAAAGAGTAAAATACGTAACAGAAAATAAGATATAAAAAAAAACTGAAAGATATCCCAACTGAATAAATAGAAATAATAAAGAAAGAAGAAACAAATGATTTTGTTCTGAAAAACAAAAACGAAACATGAAGCACCCAGTAAGTACTTATTTCATGGAGAACTGTAAGAAGTGAAAAAGCATTCAAACAAAATTGAAACATAAAGAAAAGAACAAAACTCAAAATGTTTTATAGAGTACTGGGCCAGTATTTCGTTTAATACTCACTAAAGCAACCAAATGTGTATGATTCTGCTGGTAGTATGCTTGTAATATCCATTTTCTGCTTTTCGGAAGAGTATGCCATTGTGTGCCGGTGGGAACAAATACCAACATTTACAAAACTGCATACACACAGGGACATGTGGATGTAAAAATGCCCGTGAGTGTTTATTCCATTATCCTCGAAATAAAAGAATAGATAATAAAATGATAATGTTTATTTTATTCTTTTTTAAAATTTATTTTATTTTATTCTTTTATATCGAGGACATTTGAATAAGCACTTATTGCTTTTTTACACCCAGTCCCCGGGTGTATGCGGTTTTGTAAATTCTGACATCTGTTTCCTCCCCCCCCCCCCCCCCCCCACAATGGCCTACTCTTACGAAAAGTGGAACAGGATTTAACGTGCGCCCAAGATGTTCTGTATGCAAAGAAAAGGCTTCTTTCCCAATATGTATCAATCCAGACCAACTTTATATAATCATACATATTGGTAGCAAATCATACATGATGATAGTCAACGGCCGTTATCTGGAGAGTGGTGGACAAATGAAGCCATATATAAACAGCCTGACGCCACTCCTCCTGACGTTAATGGAGGGGCCCTGTAGAGGTGTAGGATATAACATGAGGCAAGTCCTAAAGGCTTGCTTCCAATCCACATGGCATTGAAGGATTGGTTGATTTATCGTCATTCCTCTTTAGTGAAGCCTCGACTACTCCCCATTCAACCCACACTACTGCCTGTTGTTTGTTTTGGTTTGGTTTTTTGGTATGTGTTGGTTGGGTTTTTGTTTTTGTTTTTTGTGTTGTTGTTGTTGGGTTGTTGTTGGGTTGTTTTTTTTTTTTGGGGGGGGGTTTAATGACACACTCTCTCTCTCTCTCCTTTTCTCTCTCTCTCTTTTCTCTCTCTCTCTCTCTCTCTCTCTCTCTCTCTCTCTCTCTCTCCCCTCCCCCTCTCTCTCTCTCTCTCTCTTCTCTCTCTCTCTCTCTCTCTTTTCTCTCTCTCTCTCTCTCCCTCCCTCCCCTCCCCCTCTCTCTCTCTCTCTCTCTCTCTCTCTCTCTCTCTCTCTCTCTCTCCCCCTCCCTCCCTCCCTCCCTCTCTTCCCCTCTCTCTCTCTCTCTCTCTCCCCCCTCCCTCCCGCTCTCTCTTCTCTCTCTCTCTCTCTCTCTCTCTCTCTCTCTCTCTCTCTCTCTCTCTCTCTCTCTCTTCTCTCTCTCTCTTTTGTGGAGTATTATTGTAGATTTCAAAAAGCATTTGATACATTTGACCCCAGACTTCTCATTAAAAAGCTAGACTTATTAATTTTCTCTATCCCAAATTTCTCTTGACTTCTTTCGTCTTATCTTAAAACAGGCAACCCAATGTGTTTCAATAGCTACGTCCACATCCACACTAAAAAACCCCTTCATTATGGGGTACCAGAGGGATCCATCTTAGGACCAATTCTCTTTTCATTTTTACATAAATGACCTTCCTCTCCATATCAAATCTACATGCGAACTTTTTGCTGACGACACAACCATACATACAACCCTACTGACATTAACTCTCTTGCAAAGACATTGCAAAAATAGCACTGATGATCTTGTCCAAATGGACTGAACTAAATCACAGTCTATACACCCCAAAAAAACAAAATGCATGCTTATCACTACCAGACAAAAGTGATAAAATCTATCTCTAAATTTTCCCCAATCCATATTGAAAAGGAAACAATAGAACAAGCCTCTCACCACAAATTTCTAGGAGTAACAATTGATGAAAATCTCAGCTGGTACAATCACATATCCCATCTGAGCAAATACATGTCTCAAAGAGTATACCAATGACTAAAATCAAACATTTTCTTGCTTTATTCAAGAAAACTATCTTTCAAGCTTATATACAATCCTCAATAGATTATGCTTAAAACTGTGGGATTCTGCTAGTGCAAACACTATGAAACCATTATTAAGTTGTAAAAAACGTGCTCTTAAACTGGTTCTTCTGAAGAAGACTACCTTACTAGAAGTGGATTATATCAGTTAATATTCTTTCCTACACCAAAGACTAAGATTTAACAAAGGCATT
>CM054165.1:24763504-24766004 GCA_028751875.1 Rapana venosa | reverse complement strand
TAGCACAGATGGAAAGGACAGCCAGCATTCAACACCACTGCACTGGTACTTGTGTGCTAAGCAGAGGTTGACGACCCAGTCCCTGTGGCCTTCCTCACCTTCTGCCTTTGATCTACAGCATGGTGGCAGGTGATTGATGTCCCCACACATACTTGTGTGGATATACTTATAGTCAGCAGGAATCATGATGATGAGGAGGGGGTGGTGAGAGGGGGGTGGGTATATGTGTGTGATTTCGCTTTTTGCCCCCAAACAGCCAGTATAGTATGGTTTAATGGCGGGGTCTGAATTTGTTTTCCAATTTTTTTTTTATGTGTAGAAATAAATCATGTACATATTTGATTGTCTGTCTTCCTGATTGGACTCTCTCTGTCCCTGTCTGTCTGTCTGTCTGTCTGCCTGTCTGTCTGTCTGTCTGTCACACACACTCACACAATGCAGTACTGCTCTTAAAAGCTAAAACCAAAACCGGAATAAAAACAAAACAGCAGCACACTGTGACTCAACACTCTCATGCAGGCTGTCATTCATCCTTATCTTCCACAAAAGCAAGCACTCTATGCTTTCACCCCACACACAACACACACACACGCACGCACGCACGCACGCACGCAAGCACGCACGCACGCACGCACGCACACACACACACACACACACACACACACACACACCTCTAACAAAACAAACAAAATCGACAGCAAAACCCTCAAGGAAATGAAGGAAGATGGTGTCAGCTTATGTTGCCTTGAAAATAACTGATCAACATCACGTAACACCAAAGCAGGAGGGGGGGGGGGGGGGGGATTCGGGGAGCGGCAGGGTGGGGGGGGGGGGGGTTAAACTAAGTCCATTGACCCACCAGTAACCTTGCACTCACTACACAGGCATTTACAACCACCACCACCAGTAACCAGTACACTCGCTGAAGCCTTGTTCAGCACACCGCTAACGTTAAAACCTGAACTCTTTCACTGCTGGCAATGTAGAGGCAAGTTAAGCAAGGTAGGGCAAGGTGGGGCAGGGCAAGGTAGGGCAAGGTAGGGCAAGGTAGGGCAAGGTAGGGCAAGGTGTAGGGCAGGGCAAGGTAAGGCAAGGTAGGGCAAGGTGGGACAGGGCAAGGTGGGACAGGGCAAGGTAGGGCAAGGTGGGACAGGGCAAGGTAAGGCAAGGCAGGGCAAGGTGGGACAGGGCAAGGTAGGGCAGGGCAAGGTAAGGCAAGGTAGGGCAAGGTGGGACAGGGCAAGGTAGGGCAAGGTAGGGCAAGGTGGGACAGGGCAAGGTAGGGCAAGGTAGGGCAAGGTGGGACAGGGCAAGGTAGGGCAAGGTAGGGCAAGGTGGGACAGGGCAAGGTGGGGCAAGGTAGGGCAAGGTAGGGCAAGGCAGGGCAAGGTGGGGCAGGGCAAGGTGGGGCAAGGTAGGGCAAGGTAGGGCAAGGCAGGGCAAGGTGGGGCAGGGCAAGGTAGGGCAAGGCAGGGCAAGGCAGGGCAGGGCAAGGCAGGGCAAGGCAAGGCAGGGCAGGGCAGGGTAAGGTAGGGCAAAGCAGGGCAAGGCAGGGCAGGGCAAGGCAGGGCAAGGCAAGGCAGGGCAGGGCAGGGCAAGGCAGGGCAAGGTGGGGCAAGGTAGGGCAAGGCAGGGCAAGGCAGGGCAAGGCAGGGCAAGGTAGGGCAAGGTAGGGCAAGGTAGGGCAGGGCAAGGTAGGGCAGGGCAAGGTAGGGCAGGGCAAGGCAGGGCAAGGTAGGGCAAGGTAGGGCAAGGTAGGGCAGGGCAAGGTAGGGCAAGGTAGGGCAAGGTAGGGCAAGGTAGGGCAAGGTAGGGCAGGGCAAGGCAGGGCAAGGTAGGGCAGGGCAAGGCAGGGCAAGGTAGGGCAAGGCAGGGCAAGGTAGGGCAAGGTAAGGCAAGGTAGGGCAAGGTAGGGCAGGGCAAGGCAGGGCAAGGTAGGGCAAGGCAGGGCAAGGTAGGGCAAGGTAGGGCAGGGCATGGTAGGGCAAGGTAGGGCAGGGCATGGTAGGGCAAGGTAGGGCAGGGCATGGTAGGGCAAGGCAGGGCAGGGCAAGGCAGGGCAAGGCAGGGCAAGGCAGGGCAAGGCAAGGCAAGGCAAGGTAGGGCAAGGTAGGGCAAGGTAGGGCAAGGTAGGGCAGGGCATGGTAGGGCAAGGTAGGGCAGGGCATGGTAGGGCAAGGCAGGGCAGGGCAAGGCAGGGCAAGGCAGGGCAAGGCAGGGCAAGGCAAGGCAAGGCAAGGTAGGGCAAGGTAGGGCAAGGTAGGGCAAGGTAGGGCAGGGCATGGTAGGGCAAGGCAGGGCAAGGCAGGGCAAGGCAAGGCAAGGCAAGGTAGGGCAAGGCAGGGCAAGGTAGGGCAAGGTAGGGCAAGGCAAGGTAGGGCAAGGCAAGGTAGGGCAAGGCAAGGTAGGGCAAGGTAGGGCAAGGCAGGGCAAGGCAAGGTAGGGCAAGGCAGGGCAGGGCAAGGCAGGGCAAGGCAGGGCAAGGCAAGGCAAGGCAAGG
>CM054165.1:24758504-24761004 GCA_028751875.1 Rapana venosa | reverse complement strand
ACACCCCGCTACACAACACACCACACACAACCCCCCAATTCCTTGTTTGTGGTTTGACGTTGCTGTAGTAAAATATGTTTAAAAACCCAAAAGAAACCAAAAAACACACACACCCCCAAAACACAACACACAAAACCCCACCACACCCAAAAACACCAACCCCACACACACATAAACACATCACGAACTGGACCCCCTAAAGGGCACGAGCTAGGTTTATTTTTATTGGTTGAAGCCCAAAAAACACCCCCTGCCCCGCGTCCCTTTTGGGGACAAAAAAAAAACGTGTAAAACAAAATTTTAGAAAAATGGGCCTTACCTTTTGCTGTACCCCCCAAAAGCACATTTCCTCTCTCTCTCTCTCTCTTCTCTCTTTCTCTCTCCTTTCCCCCTTGTCTCTCTTGTTCCTGTCTCTCTTGTCTCTCTGTCTCTCTCTTGTTTTTGTCCCCTCTCTCTGTCTTCTCTATCTCTGTTTCCCCTTCTCTTTTGCTGTCTTTCTCCGTCTGTTGTCTGTCTTTCTCTTGTCTGTCTGTTGTTGTTGTCTCTCTCTTCTTTTCTCTCTCTCTCTCCTCTTCTCTCTCCTTCTTTCCCCCTCTCTCTTCTCTCCCCTTGTTTTTAGTAAAAATTTTTACCCGTTTTTGATAGTCCCCAAAAGGGCAAAGGGGGGGAGAAAAAAGTTGCGATCTTATTCTGTCACCCCGAAAAATAAAGATTCATTCATTCATTGATCTCTCTCTCTCTCTCTCTCTCTCTCTTCTCTTCTTCTCGTCTTCTCTCTCTCTCTCTCTCTCTCTGTGTCTTGTCTCTCTCTGTTCTCTCTCTGTCTCTCTCTGTCTCTCTCCTGTGTCTCTCTCTGTCTCTTTCTGTCTCTCTTGTCTCTGTTCTCTCTCTGTCTCCTCTCTGTCTCTCTCTGTCTCTGTCTCGTCTTCTGTGTCTCTCTGTCTCTCTCTGTCTCTGTCTGTCTCTCTCTCTGTGTCTCTCTGTCTCTCTCTCTCTGTCTCTCTTCTCTCTCTGTCTGTCTCTCTCTGTGTGTCTCTGTCTCTCTCTGTTCTCTCTGCCGCTCTCTCTCTCTGTCGTCTCGTCTCTGTCCCCTTCGATTATTTGTTATGCTTCTCTCTCCTCTTGCACTGTTTTTGTTTTCGACCCAATCCAGGGTGTGTGTGAGTGTATTGTGTTTTAAAAGTCTGTCTTGAAATGGTGTGTGTTGTGTGTGTGTTGAATGTGTGTGTGTGTGTGTTGTGTGTGTGTGTGTGGTGTTGTGTACGTGTGTGTATGTGTGTACTTTGTGTGTATGTGTGTGTGTGTGTGTGTCTGTGTGTGTGCGTGCGTGTACGTGTGTGTGTGTGCGTGCGTGGTAACGTGTGTGTGTGTACGTGTGTGTGTGTGTGTGTGTGTAAAAGCGTTCATACATGTGTGATATCTACAGTTTAAACGTATATTCACATTTAGTGATTTTACACATGTGTGTTGTATGTGTGTGTGTGTGCGTGCGTGCGTGCGTGCGCGCGCGGCGCGTGTGTGTGTGAGTGTGTGTAAGTGTTCATACATGTGCGATTTTGGTGGATGAGTTGTTCGTGTGTGTGTATGTGTGTGTGCGTGTGTTCGCGCGCGTGCGTGCATGTGTGTTTTGCGTGCATGTTTGGTGTGTTACTGGTGTGTGTCCGTGTGTGCATGTGTGTGTTACTTTGGGTTGTGTGTGTGTGGGTGTGTGTGTGGTGGGTGTTGTGTGTGGTGTTGGTGTAAAAGTGTTCATACATGTGTGCTTTTGTGTCTGCATCACTGCCCAATGTGCTTGCATATTCGTGTTCGTGTACGTGCATCGTATGCAGTGAGGTGCATGCAATAGATGACATCCATTCGTTTCTGTCTTTCCTATGCCTCTGTCATGTAATTATTGTCAGGCGTTCCGCTGCTTGATGCAATCACCCAGAACATGAATCCTGCCTCACCCTGACAACACAGAACCACCAGGATGAATGAGTTAGAGTTTAAGGTGCCTCGAATGTAGGCAGCCATATTCCAACTTCTGATGGAATTTTTCCCCTTTTAAAATGGAGAGTGTACGTTGTTATACTAAGATCATGTTTTTCTTATCGTCTTTTTTTTTTTAATGTACGGCTTGTAACCCACATGAATGTTTGTGAATGATAAAGTGATTGAATGAAATGAATGTAACGGAGAACATTCAATACAAAAACAACATCATTTATTTATTTTTGTTTCATTTTATACCACTTTAAGTCACGAGATTTCTCTGCGGGGAAATTCGGGGTGCTCTCCCCGGGGAGCGCGCTCTCGCCACAAGAGCGGCGCCATCCTTTTTTCTTTTCTTGTTTTGTGTGTGTGAGATACTTCAACTACCTTACTTGGAGTATTCAGCAACAATTGAAGGTCCGGTTGTCATTGTTTCCATTCTGTGAGATGCAGCTAGCTATGCTGTAGCTTTGAGAGTATGCTGACGTCAAATTAATACTGACACAGCTTTTGGCTGGGACAGATC
>CM054165.1:24746004-24751004 GCA_028751875.1 Rapana venosa | reverse complement strand
ACACACACACACACACCAAACACACACAACAACACAACACACACACACACACACACACAACACACACCCACACAACACACCACACACATAACAACACACAAAACACACAAAAACACACAACCCAACACACACACACACACACACACACACAACACACACACACACACACAAAACACACACACACACACACACACACACACACCCCCACACACACACACCACAAAACACACAACAAACAAAACACACACACACACACACACCCCAACACACACACACAACACACACACACAAAACCCAACACACACACCCCCACACAACAAAACACACACACACACACACACAACAACACACACACCACACACACACACACAAAACACACCCCACACCACACACACACACACACACACACACACACACACACAAAACACACACACACCACACACCAACACACACACACACACACACACACACACACACACACACACACATCTCAGCAGAGATTCAAACCCTCTCTCTCCAAACCCCATCATCAACTGTCAAGTCCATGGCTCTGACCACTAAGCTAACCAGGATAGTCTTTTGGACGAGACGATAATTATACCGAAGTCCTGTGTGTCAGGCCTATACATGATTATTTAGCGCACGTAAATGAACCCATGGCAACAAGGGATTCGTCCCTGGCAAAATGATGTAGAAATAAGCCGCTCTGATAGGAGAAACAAATACAGTTGCAGACAGGAAAATAACCAACAAATGGGTGGCGCTGCTCTTGTGGCGACGCGCTCTCCCCGAGGAGAACAGCCCGAATTTCACGCAGAGAAATCTGCCGTGGCTTATAGTGGTAAAGAATACAATATAATAAAACAAATGCAATACAATACAATACAATACAATACAATGCTTTCTATACTAACTATACTATATACTATACTATACATACTAAAACTAAACTATACTAAACTATACTATAAATATCTAAAGGGACGATAGCTCAGTGGTCGAGCACTCACTTTCCCCCAGCCAAGTTAAGCAGCGTCGAGCCTGGTTTTCCACTTGGGATGGGTGACCGTTTGTGCGCCTTGGTTTTCAGTAAAAGTCCCAGTTCACCCAGCTGTAAATAGGTAACCTGCCCTTTTAGGGTCAGGGAAGGTAAAGCAGCGAGGGGGAGGAATGGGCGCCGCCCTCAATAAGCGGCCCCAGAGAAGTGAGGTCTCTGATGCCGCTCCCCTACACCACATAGGTTAGGGGACACCTTTAACCTTTTTTTCTAACTAGACTAGACGAGGCATTTGTTGAAAAGACGGGTTTTTGGGTTGGTTTTTGTTACCCGCCAGGTTTTTTGAGCCAAAAGTAGGACCGATTTTTACATTGGGTTGAGATCCGAATCTTGGTTTTTAATGAGAGGGCTGTTGACCCCCAAATTTGTCCGAAGGGTGTTGAAGGCGTGACGGGCTTTGGTGATTCGGCACTGATGGTCTTCATCTGTTTCCCCATCTTTACTGACGACACTGCCCAGGTAAATAAACTGGTGACTTCTTTGATGGTTTCTTTCTGCATCCGCACTGCATGTGTTTTTCTGTTCACCCTCAGATCTCCGTCTTCCCGATGTTGAATTGGAGGCCATCTTTCACTTCGTTAGCAACACGGGAAACTTCTCCTTGGCGTTTGTTCCTGGGAGAGAAAAGGGGATGTCGCTCGAAGTCCAAAGGGCTTCCCACTGCTTCAGAGGGACATCCCAACACAGTGGCTGGAAGCATATCCAACAAACAACTGTGGGACAGGACAGACAAACCCCAATCGAGTCATTAAACAAAGAAGTGGGGATGGTCGGCCAACACTCCGCAAGCCTTCGTCAAATGTCACCAACAAAGGGCCCTTGAACTGGAATCCCAAGGAAACGGAAGTTGGTCCCACCAAGCCGACCTGGCGCAGGGGAAATGTTACGAAGAACGAAGGCCCGCCGGAAATGACAGGGCCGAGCTGAAGGATCCCCAAAACCCGAGTTCGTTGGAGGGGTGTTGTTGCAGCCCTATGTCCCAAGAACCAAAGGCATAAGTCAAGTCAAGTAAGTCCGACAACTAGACTTTTCCCCTTTTTATTATTCCTTATAGCTTTCCCCCGCGACATAGGGCCTCAACAGCGTCCCTCCCCTTCTCCTGTCTCTGGGGAAGGGCTTTGGGCCCCTTCCCATACAGGCGGGCTCCAGCTCACTAGCAAAGGGTCTCCTCCGTCTGTTTGGGCGCCCTCCTTTCCTTTTCCCGCGGGTTTCCATTTTACGCTTTTTTATGTTTGCATGCTCCTTCCTTTTGGTGTCCCCCGCCCTTTCGCCTCCTTCTGGTTCCATAGCTTTTTTGTGTTCGGGCCCCCCCAGGTGGGGCCCTTGCCTCTTCGAACCCTCTGAGGTAAGGTCTGCCGAGACACCGTTGAATGGCTCTGAATCTTGGGGTAAGCTTTTAGGTTTGATGACCGCCAAGTTTCTGACCGTTAGAAGCACAGACTTCACGTTGGGAGTTGAAGATCCTGATCTTGGTGGTTGTGGAGATCCGCATTTGTTCTCATTCGGGCTTCAAGATGGCAAATGCTTGGCTGCTTTTTTTATTTGCTTGATGCTTCGTCTGTGCCTCCGTTGGCTGTCTTTCTTCCCAGGTACACAATTCACTGACATCCTCTACTGCTTTTCCAGAAATGGTGACAGGAGCCCCTTTCTGGTTGTTTTGGGAGCAGTAGCTTGGTCTTCTCTTTACTATCCGAGGCCAACACGTCTAGACTAACTAGACAGACTAGAAACTAGAGACTAGACAGACAACTAGACGACAGACTAGACAGACTAGACAAACCCTCTATACATTTTTTGGAAGCTCCTTCTTCTTCCCTCTGGTAAATCTCCAGGTAATGCTGCATTTTGTTTTGCAGCTCCGCCTGGGCCAATGAAGTTGTGCAGGAGCCATCAGAACTTGCGAGGGCAATCCGGTTGGGCCTTGTAAAGTATGTATTAAAGATGTATGTAAGTATGTATGTAGTATGTATGTATGTATTATGATTATGTATGCATTAAGTAGATGGGATGTAAGGGATGTATGGTTATGGAGTATGGTGTAGTATTAGAGTAAAGTATGTATGTAGTGTAGTATGAATGTATGTAATGTAGTATGTTGATGTATGTATGTATGTATTATGTATGTATGTATGTAAAAATACTGGTCAACCGTCGTTGGTAGCTAAAAGACAGTAAAACCCTGCACTCATGACCTCAGAGTATTGTCTTTGTTGCTTTCCTTTTTCCTGAATCAGTCCCGGGTTTTTGTTGTTGTTGTGTTAATCCTAAACCCTTATACCTTTTCCCTTGTGCACTGGACAAGCGAACGAGGGCAGAGAAGACAGACGAGAGAGACAGACGAGAGAACAGACAGAGATAGACAGACCGACAGACAGACAGAACCAACAGAGAAGACAACAGGATAGACAGACCCCACAGACAGACAGAGAGACAGACCCGAGAGCAGAGAGACAGACAGAGAGACAGACAGACCGACAGATAGACCACAGAGACAGACAAAGACGACAAGACAGACAGACAGAAAGAAGACAAAACAGAGAAAACAGGAGACAAAGAGAGACGACCGACAGACAAAGCAGACAGACAGACAGAAGGGGAAGAAAAAGAGGAGACAGGAGAAAATGGGGACAAGGGACATTGAAAGGAAGCAATATAAAATTAGTTTTTTGCCCATCTGAAAAGTTTTTGTTTAATTTCATTATTATTCTTGAATCGAGAAATGGATAAGCACTCATGTGCTTTTTTTTCATCCAACCCCCCATGGGAAAGCCGTTTTGTACATTTGTCACTGTTTCCACCGGCACACAATGGTCTGCTCTCCGAAAAGCGGAACGGTCTTAACGTTGCGCAAGATGTTTTAAATGTTTTATTTTGGGGTGTGCGCGCAGCGGTGGGGGCACACGCAATTTTTTGTGGGGACACTTGTGCCATGTGATGCATGGTAAACTTATCACAGGGAATTTCAAGGTGTAAACATCACCTTGTTTTGATCACGCCCCAACTTCATGAAAAATGAAACTAAAAGAGAGCTCCAAAACATCCAGTAATTATGGCAAACAATGCATTAAAGAATGCATTTCAAAAACCTTTTTTTTTCATCTGTTATAAAGCAGACGAAATACAGATCAGCTAACGGGTCATTATTCCAAAATTATCTTCCCCTGATGCGGTCGCATGTCACGAGATGCGTGAGAGATGTGCCACACACACACACAGGGAACATAAAAAGAAGGAGGGAAAGAAGAGGGGGCAACGAGAAAACGATGGGAAGACAACATCAGAGAGTGGACTGGTAACCTTGAGTGGAACGATCTGCTACGGAAAGCAGAGGACCGCGGGGAGTGGAGGAAGCTGGTTGCAAAATCTTCATTGATGCCCCCACGGTCCAAGGGGATAGGTGAAGGTGAAGGGACAGGCATTGTTAATGAGGTATTAAGACAGATCATGACACGATAAAGCCTCGAAAAATGCTGATGCCAGTCTGTTTCGTTCAGACTATAACATTTCCTAATTATCTGACATTATTTTCAGACAAATGGATAGATAGATAAGTAGGTAGGTAGGTAGGTATGTACATAGGTAGACAGACAGACAGCCAGCCAGATAGATAGGCAGGTAGATAGATAGATTGGTAGATAGATAGGTAGATAGATAGACAGAAAGACAGCCAGCCAGATAGATAGATAGATAGGTAGATAGATAGGTAGGTAGATAGGTAGATAGATAGATTGATAGATGGATAGGTACTTAGACAGACAGACAGACAGACAGACAGCCAGATAGATAGATAGATAGATAGATAGATAGATAGATAGATAGATAGATAGATAGATAGATAGATAGATAGATAGATAGATAGATAGATAGATAGAAACAACTACAGAAAAAGAGACCGAGAGACAGAACGACAAATACTGGAAAAAGAGAAAAATAAACAACTGTT
>CM054165.1:24728504-24741004 GCA_028751875.1 Rapana venosa | reverse complement strand
CTCTAGCAGGGTTTTGAAGTGCTGCAACCATCTGTCGACAGATATACTATTCTTTGGCTGACTCTTTCTAAAGGAGCCTTCTTAATATTCTTCCAGAACTGAACTGGAGAAGTGATGGAAGACATCATATCTGCAAGTAATGTCTTGTTATACTCTTTCTTTTTCCTTTCAAGCATGCATTTATATTCCCTTCTTGTGATACAGTACAAGTTTTTGTCTTCATTCTTTAACGCTTTACGGTAAGACTTCAAAAGTTCTCTGACCCTACATTTCATTCTTTTACATTCATTATCAAACCATGTATTATTTGATAGACTTTTATTGATATGAATCTGTTGAGAGAGAGAGAGAGAGAGAGAGAGAGAGAGAGAGAGAGAGAGAGAAGACAGACAGACAGACAGACAGACAGACAGACAGACAGACAGAGACAGACAGACAGACAGAAAGAGAAAGAGAAAGAGAGAGAGAGAACTCGAACTCGAATGTTTTAATGAGAGTAAATGGATAAGCCAGAGGCTTCTATACACCAGGCACCTCATGAAAAAAAAGGCAAACAAACATGAAAAATGTGTAACATATACCCAATAAAGCTGACAATAAACTTTATCACTTAGTTATACATGCAATCAACTACTGACATTATCATTCAATTATATAATAAACCAACCAATCAATACAAATTAACTAATTACATATCTATGCACATCACATTTTCCCTCACACATAAGGATACATTCACACTACCGCCATCCACACTCGCACAGCCATGCATTTCAACGACCAAACAAAGCAATCAGCCCAACTTTTTTTAAAGTCAGAGACAAAAATGGAAACGACTCATCTTTACATCAGTTATTGCAATGAAAGTAAATGATAGAACAGCTCTCTTTCCACAGTCATCAGTTTAGAAACACAGCATACACACACACACACACAGAGCACAGCACAGCACACACACGCGCACACACACATGCAGGCACAAAGAACTCACACATGCACATGAATCAAATCAATACCCATTCCAATAAATATATCATCCAAAATGACACTCCTCACAAATCCAAATGTTTCTACTTTAACAGAACAAAACGCAAGCGCAACCATACACCATGTAAATGCCATAAAGAGCACACACAAAAACCCACAGTTCAAGATAATCAAAATATCCACTCTCAGACACGCACGCGCGCACGCACGCACGCACCTCCTCCCCACCCCCCCCATACACACACATACATACACATGCATGCATACAGAGAGGGAGAGAGAGACAGAGAGAGAAACAGAGAGACAGAGAGCAAGAGAGAGAGACAGAGACACAGAGAGAGGTAGAGACAGGGACAGACATAGAGACAGAGACAGAGAGAGAGAGGGAGGCGGGAGTATTTACAAAAAGGTCATTGACCCATACATGAAGGAAATAGCCGACAGTTTAGTGTTTAAGTCAGTAAGAAAAACAACAACTATAAAACACACACACGCGCGCGCGCGCACACACACACACACACACACACACACACACACACACACAACACACACACGCACGCACACACACACACACACACACACACACACACACGGACTAAAAGTTTGTGATTTTTTAAAATTAAAGCAACACCACAGCAAAACAAGAGTGGATTTGAATCGTCAGTTACCAGGACTTAAACCTAAGATAACAAGACATAGGAGACAGACAGAGGGTGGGGGGTGGGGGGGGGGAGGGCAAGAGATGTAGAGAGAGCGAGAGAGAGAGAGATGGAGAGAGAGAGAGAGCGAGAGAGAGAGAGCGAGAGAGAAAGAGAGAGAGAGAGAGTAAGAGAGAGAGAAAGAGAGAAGAGAGAGAGAGGGGGGAGAGAGACAGAGAGAGCGAGAAGAGGAGAGAGAGAGAGGGAGAGAGGGGGGGGGGAGAGAGAGACGAGAGAGAGTGCTGGTCTTCTGGATGAGACTGATAAACCGAGACCCTGTGTGCATGCATCACGCATTCAGTATATGTAAAAGAACCTGCGGCAACAAGAGAGTTACCCCGAGGAAAAATCTGTAGAAGAAATGCCACTCTCACAGGAACATACACATGCAAACAGGAATTTTTTTAATGGGTGGCGCTGCTGCTGTGGCGACGCGCTCTTTCCAGGAAGCTTCAAGATCAGACTCGTGCGTTCTCTGGTCATGTCCATATTTGTGTATGTGTGTGAAAGGTGGACCATAACAGCGGGGACATTGAAAAAAAGGACACAAGCAATGGAGATGAGCTGCTTTCGCAGATTCATTGGTATCTGATACAGAGATCACATCACTAACGAAGAAGTGACAACCAGAATTAAAACGCCATAGAACCATATCAAGAGCTCCTGACTTCAGTGAAAAAACGCAAACTAAAAGTGGTACAGGCACGTCACACAAACGTCTGGACTGGCCAAGACTGTCCTACAGGGAACAGTACAAGGAGGGAGACGAAGAGGCAGACAGAGAAAACGATGGAAAGACAACATAGCTAAATAAAAACACCAGCTATGTAAAGGAAAATAGCTCTATAATTGCCTACCCCCCCCCCCCCTTTTTTTTTCTTTTTAAATTCTTTTGTTTCGAGGATAATGAAATAAGCACTCATGTGCTTTCTTTTATCCTGTCCCCGTGTGTATGCAGATTTGTAAATTTTGTCATCCATTACACCTACCAGTATGTGCAATGCACAGAGAATACCACAGTGATGATACTGAAAAGGTAAGCTGCCCCCCATAACCTATGTGGTCGTTTGGGGAACGAGGCATCAGAGACCTCAGTTTCTCCAGGGGCCAGCGTATTGAGGGCAGCGCCCATCTCCTCTCCCCCTAACTGCTTTACCTTCCCTGACCCTAAAGAAGGCAGGTACCCATTTACAGCTGGGTGAACTGGGGGTACTGTACTGAAGCTAAGGTATGCAAACGGTCACCCATCCACCTGGTAACCTCTGCTCAACGCTGCTTAACCTTGGCTTGGGAAAAGCGAGTGCTCTGACCACCGAGCTACCCCGGCCCCTAGTGATTATTGTAGCCCAGGTCCAAAGCTTGGCGAGTCTTTGATGTTAGCTCAGTGCCAAAGCCAGTGTTGCTGTGCTGTAGCAGGTTATGTCTTCAGCCCTGACAAGCTCCTGGCTTAACAACCTGCCCTCTCCTTTAAAGGGGACGGGATAGCCTGGTGGTCAGAGTGATGCGCTCGTGATCTGCTGACCCGGGTTCGAATCTCGTTCAAGAGGACTTTTCCTCTGGAGTTATCATCAGTGCTGACTCCACTCTCCCCAAAAGTCCTTCCGATGAGACTATAAACCGAGGCCCGTGTGCGAACGCACGCAGGACATCTTGCGCACTCGTTAAAACCCGTTCCGCTTTTCGGAAGAGTAGGCCACTGTGTGCCGGTGGGAACGGATGACAAAATTTACAAAGCTGCATGCACACGAGGACTGGATGTAAAAAAAAATAAAAGCACACGAGTGCTCATTTCATTATCCTCGAATGAAAAGATTAGAATAAATATATAAAATAAAATAAATAAAAAAAATTTTAAAACACAATCCTGTGAAGTCATAGTAACAGCTGCCTGGTATGGCGAGGTACTTGACAACAGTCCAAACAGGCAAACTTCTCATCCAGTGTGTACCTACCATCTCACCCAGTGATTTATTCCCAGGTGGGGTGATGAGTGAGACAGAACAGTGCATGTTCTGGGTGGTGACCCCCGAAGCTGGGGAACGCCCAACATGACTCCTGTTCTATAGCAGCTGAGTTGAAGACGGGTTGGGGACGGGATAGCCTAGTGGTCAGAACATTGCGCTGGCAATCTGACGACCCGGGTTCGATTCCCGTTCAAGGGGATATTTTCCTCTGGAGTTAACATCAGTACAGACTCCACTCTCCCCAAAAGTCCTACGGATGAGACTATAAACCGAGGCCCCGTGTGCGAACGCACGCAGAACATCTTGCGCGCACGTTAAATCCTGTTCCGCTTTTCGTAAGAGTAGGCCATCGTGTGCCGGTGGGAACAATTAAAAAAATATATATATATAAAGAGAGATCATGGATGGGATGATAAAGATCATTATCTGACTCGGCATTCTCTCCTGTCCTGGTCAGCAAGGTCAGATGCCGAAGGTCAGAAAAGCACGAGGTCAGCTTTGACCCTAGATCAACCTACGCATCAAGGCTGCGAAATTTAAAAAAAATAATTTTTTATTCACGTATTCATCCATGTATTAATTTATTGGTTTGTCTTGTCTATTATCCATTTTTTGGGGGAGGGGCGGGGGGGGGGGGGGGGGGGGGGGGCGGGGGTGTACCTATTCATTCAAATTATTATTTTTATTATTAAATTTCACCAGTTTTTAAGATTCATTTCGCATTTAATGATGTCATTTTTCCTATCTTTTTTCTTTTGAGAGAGAGTGTGTGTGTGTAGGGAGGGGGGGGGGGGGGGGGGGGGGGGAGAATTGTGCGCGAGCAAATGCGCGCAAGCTGCACACCCACGCGCGCGCTGTCTGTATAGTGGTGTTGCAGCATTGTTCGCTGTTGAGCAAGCCACACAGGGTGCCCCGTGCGCGCGCGGCGTGTGTGTGTGTGTGTGGGAAGGAAGGGGGGTGTTTAGACAGGCAGAAAGAGTGACAGAGATAGACAAAGAAACACTCGAACACACGGAGAGCAAGCACTGTAAAAGTGCACACACACAGTACACACACACACACACACACACACACACACACACACACACACACATACATACCGCACACACACACATACACACCGCACACAACACACACACACACACACACACACACACACCCCACACACACACAGTGCAGCTGAGTCTATCCTGTTACATAAAAAGGTCGTTGAACGTTAGGGTAAAAGCAGGAGAGGAAGGGGTTGGGGGGGGGGGGGGGGGGGGTGAGGTCAGCCAAGGTCCTTCACCTTTCTCAAGGCACTGAACCTTCGCAGCGAACTTTGAAAGGTTGACACACTGATTGGTTCGTCAGAGGTCACATCCCCCCTCTTGCATAACTCTGTCTATTTGCCTGTCTGTTGTTTGTCTGCTTGTTTGTCTGTCTGTTTGCCTCTCTCTCTCTCTCCTCTCTCTCTCTCTCTCTCTCTCTCCCCTCTCTCTCTCTTCTCTCTGTCTTTCTTTCTTTCTGTTTCTGTCTCTCTGTCCGCCTGTCTCTGTCTGTCTGTCTGTCTGTCTGTCTGTCTGTCTGTCTGTCTGTCTGTCTCTCTTCTCTCTCTCTCTCTCTCTCTCTCTCTCTCTCTCTCTTTTTATTATTAATATTTTTTGTTCCTGTGTTTTTGTTTATAATTATATATGTTTGTTTGCTTCCTGGTTTTCTGTGGGGTTTGTTGTTGTTGTTGTTGCTGTTGTTGATGTTGATGTCTATTTTTCTACGTTGTCTGCTTCTTCTTAAGGCAAACACACACACACACACACACACACACACACACAGGGGACGGGATAGCCTAGTGGTTAGAACATTGTGCTCGCAATCTGATGACCCGGGTTCGATTCCCCTTCAAGGGGATATTTTCCCTGGAGTTAACATCAGTGCAGACTCCACTCTCCCCAAAAGTCCTTCGGATGAGACTATAAACCGAGGCCCCGTGTGCGAACGCACGCAGAATATCTTGCGCACACGTTAAATCCTGTTCCACTTTTCGTAAGAGTAGGCCATTGTGTGCCGGTGAGAACGGATGACAAAATTTAGAAAACCGCATACACACGGGGACTGGATGTAAAAAAGCACATAAGTGCTTATTCCATTATCCTCGATATAAAAGAATGAAATAAAATAAATAAAAATAAACACACACACCACACACACACACACCACCACACACACACACACCACACACACACACACACACACACACTCTGGTAGTCTCATATATATTTTTATTGGCTTGTTTTGTTGCTTGCAGGGTTTCTGCACCCCCCCCCCCCCCCCCCCACACACCACACAAAGACACACCACACACACACTATATATATATATATATATATATATATATATTATATATATATATATATATATATATATATATATATTATATTATATATATATATATGTGTGTGTGTGGTGTGTGTGTGTGTATGTGTGTATACACTGTATACTGTATACACTGTATACACACACACAGGGGGACGGGATAGCCTAGTGGTTAGAACATTGCGCTCGCAATCTGATGACCCGGGTTCGATTCCCGTTCAAGGGGGGATATTTTCCCTGGAGTTAACACCCGTGCAGACTCCACTCTCCCTAAAAGTCTTTTGTTGAGGATTTATACCCGGGGGCCCCGGGTGCAAAACCCCAAGCAAAACATTTTTGCACCTTTAAAAACCCTGTTCCGCTTTAAGAGTGGGGCCATTGTGTCCCGGGGGGAATGGAGGGCCAAAAATTTACAAACCAAAACCTTAAAAATGAGCCTCTCCATTTGCATCTTTTTTCCCTTCCCTTTCCCCTTTCCCCCCCTTTCCCTTTCCCTTCCCTTCCTTCCTTTCTTTCTTTCTTGTTTTCTCTTTTTCTTCCTTCCCCCTTTCCTTCCTTTCTTGTTTTTTTTCTTTCTTTTTCTTTTTTTCCTTTTCCTTTCGCCCTTCTTTTTTTCTTGTTTTCTTTTTTTTTCCCTTCCTTTCCCTTTCCCTTTCCCCCCTTCCTTCCTTTTTTTCTTTTTTCCCTTCCCTTCTCTTTTTTTTCCCTTTTTTCTCCCTTTTTTCCCTTTCCCTTCCCTTTCCCCTTCCCTTTTTCTTTCTTTTTTTTCTTTCTTTCTTTCTTTCTTTCTTTCTTTCTTTTTCCTTTCCTTTCCCTTCCTCTTTTTTTCCTTCCCTTTTCTTTTTTTTTTTTCCCTTTCCTTTCCCCTCTTTTCCCTTTCCCTCTCTTCTTTCCTTCCTTTTTCCCCCTTCCTCTTTTCCTTTTTTTTCCTTTGTTCCTTCCTTCCTTCCTTTCTTTTTTCTTTTTTTTCTCTCTTTCTTTCTTTTTTCCTTCCCCCCTTTCCCTTTCCTTTCCCCTTTCTTTCTTTCTTTTTCCCTTTCCCTTTCCCTTTTCCTTCCTTTCTTTTTTTTTTCCCTTTCCCTTTCCCTCTTTTCCCTTCCCTTTCCTTCCTTTTTTCTTTCTTTTTTTCCTTTCCTTTCCCTCTTTTTCCCTTTTTTTCCCTTTCCCTTTCCCTTTCCCTTTCCCCTTTCTTTTTTTTTTCTTTTCCTTTCCCTTCCCCTTTCCCTCTTTTTCCTTTCCCTTCTTTTTTTCCCTTTTCCCTTTCCCCTCTTTCCCTTTCCCTTTCCTTTTTTCCCTTTCCCTTTCCCTTTTCCTTTCCCTTTTTCTTTTTTTCCCTTTTTTCCCTTCCTCTCTTCCTTTCCCTTTTTCTTTTTTTTTTCCTTCCTTCCCTTTTTCCCTTCTTCCTTTCTTTTTTCTTTCTTTCTTTCTTCCTTCCTTCCTTCCTTAAAATTCCCTCCTTTTTCCCTTCCCTTTCCTTCCTTCTTTTTTCTTTCTTTTTTTTCCCCTGCCTTCCCCCTTTCCCTTTTTTTTCCTTTCTTCCCCCCTTCCCTCTTTTCCGTCCTTCCTATTTTCCCTTTCCCTTTCCCTTCCCCCTTTTTTTTTTCCCTTTCCCTTTTCCTTTTTTCTTTCTTTTTTTCCCTTTCCCTTTTGTCTCTTCCTTTTTCCCTTTCCCTTTTTTCTTTTTTTCTTTCTTCCCCCCTTTCCCTTCTTTCTTTCTTCCCCCTTCCTTCCTTTGTTGTTTATGTTTTGGTTGTTGTTGTTTTTTGAGGTTTATCTTTCCTTTCTAAGGGGCCAGTGCCTAATGTTATAAGAGTTATCTTAATTATGGAGATTATTTTTTGGCCCCTTTTTTTTTGTGTGATTTTGTTTATTGATTTTGTTGTTGCTGTTGTTGTTTTTGGTTGTTGTTGTTTTTGTTGCTGTTGTTTTTTTGCTGCTGTTGTTGCGGGCTGCTTCGGGTGCTTTTGTTTTTAAATGTTGTTTTTGATATTACTGTGCTGTGATGGTGGTGGTGTTGTTGCTGCTGCTGTTGTTGTTGCTATTGTTGTTCTTTTTGTTTTTGCTATTTTTAAATTGCTGTTGTTGTTGTTGCTGTTTCCCCAGTGTTGTTTTTTGGGGCTGTTGTTGTTTTTTGTTTATTGTTGTTTTAAATTTTTGCTGTTGTGTTGCTGTTGCTTTTGGGTTGTTGCTGTTGTTTTTACTGTTGTTGTTTTTTTTGCGTTGTTGTTACTTTTGCTTTTTGTTGTCTTGTCATTTTTTATTTTTGGTTTAATTTTTTCTTTTGTTTTTTATTATTGTGTTTTGTTATGGTTTGTTTGTTTTTAAATGTCGCTGTTTTTTTGTTGCTATTTTTTGAAAAACTGTTGTTTTTGTTATTGCTGTTTTTTGGTATTGCTGTTGTTGTTATTGCTGTTGTTGTTATTGCTGTTGGGTTTTTTGCTTTTGGGTTGTTATTGCTATTGCTGTTGTATTTTATTTTTGGGCTTTTTGTTGTTATTGTGTTGTTATTGTTTTTGCTCCCGTTGTTGCTTTGCTGTTGTTGTTATTGTTTTTGGGTTGTTTGTAATTGCTGTTGTTTTTAATTTTTTTGTGTTGTTGTTATTGTTTTGCTGTTTTTGTTATTTTGTTATTATTGCTGTTTTTTTTTGTGTTGTTGTTATTTTTGCTGTTGTTGTTATTGTTTTGCTGTTTTTGGGTTATGTTATTTTTGGGTTTGTTGTTTTTTATTTTTGTTGTTGTTTTTGTGTTGTTATTGCTGCTGTTGTTTTTGTTTTTGGGCTGTTGTTATTTTGCTGTTGTTTTTATTGCTGTTGTTTTTTATTGTTATTGCTGCTGTTGTTGTTATTGCTGTTATTAGTGCTTTTGTTATTTTGTGTTGTTTTATTGCTGTTGTTTTTTAATTGTTATTTGCTGTTTTTTTTGGATGGTGTTATTGCTTTGTTGTTGTTTTTGTTGAAACTGTTGTTGTTTTTATTTTTGTGTTCTTTTGTTTTTTCGGCTTATCATCCTTTTTTAAGGGTAAAGGGCTGAATTTTTCATGAAAAAAAATTATCTATTGTTGGTTTTCTTTTCTTTTTTTTGATTTTATTTTTGTTGTTTTTGATGCTTTGTTGCGTTGTGTTGTTGCCGTTTTTACTTTTTGTTTGTTGTTTTGTGTTGTTGTTGGCATTGTTGTTATTATTGTGTTGTTGCTGTGCTGCTGCTGTTGCTTTTTGGTTGTTGCTGTGCTGTTTGCTGTTGCTGGGGGCTTTTGTTGTTGCTACTTTTTTATTTTTATTTTATTTTTGCTGTTGTTTGTGCTGCTGTGTGTGCTGTGGCTGTTTTTTTGCGGTTAAATATCCCTTTTAAAGGGTCAAGGTTGAATATCTTTGAATTATCAGCCCATGTTGCTTTTTTTTTTCTTTGTATCTGTTGTTGTTGTTATTGTGCTTCTGTTTTTTGGTTGTTATTGTGTTTGTTGTTTTGTTTGTGGTGTTTCCCCTTTTGATGGTCCAGATCAAAAATTGCAGGAAAAAAATTACTATTTTTTTGGGTTTTTTCTTTCTTTGATTTATTTTTCGTTTTGTTTTACTGTTGTTGTGTTTGTTGTTTTTTTTGTTGCTGTTGCTATTGTTGTTGTTGTTGTTGTTGTGTTGTTGTAGCATTGTGTTGTTGCTGTGCTGTTTTTGTTGCTGTGTATGTTGTTATTGCTGCGGGTGTTGCGTGTGTGTTGTTGCTGCGGCTGTGTGCTGCTATCGTTGTTTTTTTTGCTGTGTTGTTGCGTTGTTGTTGTTCTGCGTTGTTGTTTTGTTCCCATTTTATTGTTTTCTTGGGGCCAAAGGGTCTAGGGTTTTTGGGGGAAACCTCTGGGGTTTTTGGCTGTTTCTTGCTTTGTTTTTTTGTGTTGTTGTGCTTACACGCTCTCTCACTGGGCGGCGCGTTGTTTTTGGGGGTTTGTGTGTGTGTGTGTGGTGTGTGTGTGTTTTTTTGTGTTTTTGTGTGTGGTGTGTGTGTGTGTTGTGTGTGTGTGTGTGTGTGTGTGTGTGGGTTGTGTTTTTTTCTTTTTAAAACGTTTTTTCACATTTAGTGATTTTGAAGATGTGTGTGTGTGTTTTTGGTGAAGTGTGGGTGTTATGGTGAATTTTGGGTTGTGTTTGGGAAGTGTATGTGTGTGAAGGTGTTGTGCGTGCGAATGTGTGTGAATGTTTGTGAGTGTGTGGTGAGTGAAGTGTGTGTGTTTGTGAAGGTGTGTGTGAAGTTTTTGGGGCGGGGGGTAAAGTGTGTGTGTTTGAAGTGTGTGTGAAGGTGTGGTGAATGGGTGAAGTGTGTGTTTGTGTGGAGTGTGGTGAAGTAGTTGTGTTTATTGTGTGAAGTTGTGTTGGAAAGTGTTTTTTGTGTAAATGTGGGGGTGTGGGAATTGTGTGTGAAGTGTGTGCATGTGTGTGGGGCATGTTGGAAGTGTGTGCGTGCGTGAAGGGTTGTGTGTGCATGTGGTGTAAAATTGTGTGTGGTTTTTGCGTCGTGTGTGTGTTATGTGTGTGAAGGTGCGTGGGGGTTTTTGGTGTGTGGTGTGTTGTGCGTTTTTGCGCGCATGCATGTGTATGTAAAAACAAACCCACAAGTACGCGTTTATGTCTGATGTACACCACCCGCGCAGGGCATGCAGCCTTCGCGAAAAAGTGCTGCTTGAATAGGTGGGGGAGGGGGGGGGGGAGGTGTAACCCTTTTGGGGTGTGGGGGGGGGACCTCCCGTGTGCTGGAGAGGGGCATGTTCGGTTAGGACCCAGTTTAGCCCGCCAGGCCTTGCTTTTCCAGGCATTTACACCAATCTTCTCCCCCTCTCTTTTCTCTCTCTCTCTCCCCTCCCCTCTCTTAATGATTTCTCTTTCTCTCAAAGAAGTTTCTCTTTCTCAATGAAATTCTCTCTCTCTCTCTCTCTCTCTCCTCTCCTCTTTTTCTTTTTTAAAGGACAGCTCTCTCTCTCCTCTCTCTCTTCCCCCTCCTTAATGATTCTCTCTTCTCTCCCCCCTCTTTCTCTCTCTCCTTTCTCTCTCTCTCTCTCTTCTAATGCAGTTCTCTCTCTCTCTCTCTCTCTTCTTCTCTTCTCTCCCTTTTCTCTTTTTCTCCTAATGACTTCTCTCTTCCCTTCTCTTCTCTCTCTTCCTCTCCTCTTCTCTCTCTCTTTTCTCTCTTTTTTCTCTCTTTAATGACTTTTTCTTTCTCTATTCCTAATGACAGTTCTCTGTCTCTCTCCTTAATGCAGTTATCTCTTTCTCGATGACAGTTTTTTTTCTTTAATGACATTTTCTCTCCTCTCTCTCCCCCCTTTCCTCTCTCCCCTCTCTTTCCCTCCCCCCTCCTCTTTCTCTCTCTCTTTCTCTCTCTTCTTTTCTCTTTTTTTCTCCCCTCTCCCTTTCTTTTTTCTCTCTCCCCCTCTCCTTTTTTTTTTCTTCTTCCTCTCTTTCCCTCCTCTCTCTTTTTCTCTTCTATCTCCCTCTTTTCCTCTCTCTCCTCTCTCTCTTCTTTCCTCCTCTCTTTTCTCTCTCCTCTCTCCCTCTTTTTCTTCTCTCCCCTCTTTCTCTCTCCCTCCCTTTTTTTTTTTCTTTTTTCTTAAACCCCCTTCTTTTTTTTCCTTTTTTTTTTTCTCTTTTTTTTTTTCTTTTCTTTTTCTTTTTTTTCTTTTTTTTTTTTTTTTTTTTTTTTTTTCTCTTTTTTTTTTTTTTTCTCTTTTTTTTTTTTTCTTTTTTTTTTTTTTTTTTTTCTCCCCCTCTTCTCCTCTTTCTCCTCTCTTTTCTCCTCCCTTCCCCCTTTCTCCTCCTCCTCTTCCCCTTTTCTCCTTCCTCTTTTCTCTCTCCCCTTTTTCTCTCTCCCCTCTTTTTCCCTCCTCTTTCCCTCTCTCTCTTTCCTCTTTCCCCCCCCTCTCTCCCCTTCCCTTTTCTCTCCCCTCCTTCTCTTTCTCTCTCTCTCCCCCTTTCCCCCTTCTCTCTTTTTCTCTCCTGTCTTCTCTTTTCTCTCTCTTTCTTCTCCCCCTCACTCTCTTCTCTCTCTCTCTCTCTTCTTTTCCTCCTTTCTTTCTCTCCTCCTCCCCTTTTCTCCTTTTCTCTCTCCCCTCTTTCTTTCTCCTCTTCTCTCTCTCCTCTCTTCTCTCTCTTTTCTTTTTTTCCCCTTTTCTCTCTCTCTCTCTTCTCTTCTCTCTCTTTCTCTCCTCTTTTTTTCCTCTTCTCTCCTTTTTTTCCCCCCTCTTTCTCTCCTCCTCTCCCCTCTCTCTCTCTCTCTTCTCTCTCTCTTTCCCCTTCTCCTCTTTTTTTTCTCCTTTCTCTTCTCTCTTTTTTTCTTCTTTCCTTCTCTCTCCTTTCTTTCCTCCCCCTCTCCTTTTTCTCTTTCCCTCTCCCCTCTTTCTCTCTCTCTTTCTTTCTCTTTTCCTCTCTCCCCTTTCCCCCTCTCTTTTTCCCTCTTTCTCTCTCTCTCTCTCTCTCTCTCTTTTTCTCTCCCCCTCTCTTTCTCTCTTTTTTCCTTTCCT
>CM054165.1:24721054-24728004 GCA_028751875.1 Rapana venosa | reverse complement strand
TTTTTATTATTAGGTCGTCAACATCGCCTTTTTGTGTATGTTAGAATGATAGATTCAGTCCAGTTATCTGGAAAAATACCATTATCAAAGATTTTGTTGAATAATTTTAGCAGAATAAGTACATTTTCACCTCCATTTTTTAAAAGTAATTCTCCAATGATTTGATCAGGACCAGCTGCTTTATCATGTTTAAGTCTTCTAAGTGCCAATAATATTTCATCTTTAGATATGGGACAATCAAAATCTTCCTCAGTTTCTTCATAGTCACCATCAGTGTTCATGGAGTGGTCTACTGAGTCTTTCTATAGCAGAGTTTTGAAGTGCTGCAACCATCTGTCGACAGATATATTATTCTTTGGCTGACTCTTTCTAAATGAAGCCTTCTTAATATGCTTCCAGAACTGAGCTTGAGAAGTGATGGAAGACATCATATCTGCAAGAAATGTCTTGTTATACTCTTTCTTTTTCCTTTCAAGCATGTATTTATATTCCCTTCTTGTGATACAGTACAGGTTTTTGTCTTCATTCTTTAACGTTTTACGGTAAGACTTCAAAAGTTTTCTGACCCTACATTTCATTCTTTTAGATTCATTATCAAACCATGTATTATTTGATAGACTTTTATTGATATGAACCTTTTGAGATAGGAGAGAGAAAGAGAGAGAGAGAGAAGAGAGAGAGAGAGAGAGAGAGAGAGAGAGAGAGAGAGAGAGAGAGAGAAGGAAGACAGACAGACAGACAGACAGACAGACAGACAGAGAGAGAGAGAGAGAACAGAC
The DNA here is from genome assembly GCA_028751875.1 of Rapana venosa. NCBI lineage: Eukaryota > Metazoa > Mollusca > Gastropoda > Neogastropoda > Muricidae > Rapana > Rapana venosa. Next base: position 24,727,225 of record CM054165.1, on the reverse strand, counting down.
AGACAGACAGACAGACAGACAGACAGAGACAGACAGAGAGGCACAGAGAGACACATTCGTTTATTTATTTATTTTTATGAATTTATTTCTTCTTTTATTTCGAAGATAATGGAATAAGCACTCGTGTGCTTTTTTACACCGAGTCCCCGTGTGTATGTAGTTTTGTAAACTCTGTCATCCGTTCCCACTGGCATACAATGGCTTAACTTTTTCGAAAAGCGGAACGGGTTTTAACGTGTGCGCAAGATGCTCTGCGTGCGTTGGCACACTGGACCTCGGTTTATAGTCTCATCCGAATGACTTTTTTTTTTTGGGGGGGGAGGGGAGCGGAGTTGGCACTGATGTTAACTCCGCAGAGAGAGAGAGAGAGAGAGAGAGAGAGAGAGAGAGAGAGACAGACAGGCAGACAGAAAGAGAAAGAGAGAGAGAGAGAACTCGAACTCGAATGTTTTAATGAGGGTAAATGGATAAGCCAGAGGCTTCTATACACCAGGCCCTCATGAAAACAAAAGGCAAACAAACATGAAAAAATGTGTAACATATACCCAATAAAGCTGACAATAAACTTAATCACTTAGTTATACATGCAATCAACTACTCACACTATCATTCAATTATATAATAAACCAACCAATCCATACAAATTAACTAAGTACATATCTATACACATCAAAATTTCCCTCACATTCACACAACACCATCCACACTCGCACAGCCATGCATTTCAACAACCAAACGAAGCAATCAGCCCAACTTTTTTTTTAAAAGTCAGAGACAAAAATGGAAACTACTTATTTTTACATCAGTTATTGCACTGAAAGTAAATGATAGAACAACTCTCTTTCCACAGTCATCAGTTTACAAACACAGCACAGCACAGCACAGCCACACACACCACACACACACACACACACACACATGCAGGCAGAAACAAACTCACCACATGCAACACGAATCAAATCAATACCCATTCCAATAAATGTATCATTCAAAATTAAAACTACCTCACATATCCAAATTTTTCTACTTTAACAGAACGAAACGCAAGCGCAACCATACACCATGTAAATGCCATAAAGAGCACACACAAAAACCCACAGTTCAAGATAATCAAAATATCCACACTCAGACACGCGCGCGCACGCACGCGCGCACGCACGCACGCACCCCACCCCCATACACACACATACATACATACACATGCATGGACACAGAGAGGGAGAGAGAGACAGAGAGAGAAACAGAGAGACAGAGACCAAGAGAGAGACAGAGACACAGAGAGAGGTAGAGACAGAAACAGAGAGAGAGAGGGAGCGGGAGTATTTACAAAAGGTCATTGACCCATACATGAAGGGAATAGTCGGCAGTTTAGTGTTTACGCCAGTAAGAAAAACAACTATAAAAACACACACGCGCGCGCGCGCGCGCACACACACACACACACACACAAAACGACTAAAAGAGAGAGAGAGAGAGAGAGAGAGAGAGAGATATATATATAATATATATATATATAAAATATATATATATATATAATATATATATATATATATATATATATATATAAACAACACCACAGCAAAACAAGAGTGGATTTGAAACAAGAATCGTCAGTTACCAGGACTTAAGCCTAAGATAACAAGACATAGGAGAGAGAGAGAGAGAGAGGGGGGGGGGGGGGGAGCGAGAGAGAGAAGAGATGGGAAGAGGAGAGAGGAGAGAGAGAGAGAGAGATGGAGATGGAGAGAAGAATAGAGAGAGAGAGAGAGATGGAGAGAGAGAGAGATGGAGAGAGAGATGGAGAGAGAGAGAGCAGGAGAGAGAGAGAGAGAGATGGAGAGAGAGAGGAGAGAGAATGAGAGAGAGAGGAGGAGAAGAGATGGAGAGAGAGATGGAGAGAGAGATGGAGAGAGAGATGGAGAGAGATGGAAGAGAGGGAGATGGAGAGAGATGAGAGAGAGATGGAGAGAGATGGAGAGAGAGAGAGATGGAGAGAGAGAGATGGAGAGAGAAGGGTGTAGACAGATGACTCACTGTGCATCTCACCTCTGAGCTCAGGGTCAATGACTGCAGACTCACTCCGCAACACTCTGCAACACTCTGCAACACTCTGCAACACTCTCCAACACTCCGCAACACTCTGCAACACTCTCCAACACTCTCCAACACTCCGCAACACTCTGCAACACTCTGCAACACTCTGAAACACTCCCCAACACTCTCCAACACTCTGCAACACTCTGCAACACTCTGAAACACTCCGCAACACTCTGCAACACTCTGCAACACTCTGAAACACTCCCCAACACTCTGCAACACTCTGCAACACTCTGCAACATTATCCAACACTCTGCAACACTCTGCAACACTCTGCAACACTCTGAAACACTCCCCAACACTCTGCAACACTCTGCAACACTCTGCAACATTATCCAACACTCTGCAACACTCTGCAACATTATCCAACACTCTGCAACAGGCCAGGCCCGGGTCAAAAGCCTTGTCAGTTATAAAAGGCCACACGATAGACCTTGAGTGCTGGTCTGGGTGCTAGTCTTCTGGCTGAGACTGATAAACCGAGACTGTGTGCAACATGCATTCAGTACATGTAAAAGAACCTGCGGCAACAAGAGAGTTATCCTGAGGAAAAATCTGTAGAAGAAATGCTACTCTCACAGGAAAATAAATACACATGCAAACAGGAAATTTTTTTAATGGGTGGCGCTGCTCCTGTGGCGACGCGCTCTTCCCAGGAAGCTTCAAGATCAGACTCGTGCGTTCTCTGGTCATGTCCATATTTGTGTATGTGTGTGAAAAGTGGACCATAACAGCAGACATTGAAAAAAAGGACACAAGAAAATGGAGATGACTGCTTTCGCAGATTCATTGGTATCTGATACAGAGATCACATCACTAACGAAGAAGTGACAACCAAATTAAAACGCCATAGAACCATATCAAGAGCCCCTTTACTTCAGTGAAAAAAACGAAAACTAAAAGTGGTACAGGCACGTCACACAAACGTCTGGACTGGCCAAGACTGTCCTACAGGGAACAGTACAAGGAGGGAGACGAAGAGGCAGCCCAGAAAACGATGGAAAGACAACATAGCTAAATAAAAACACCAGCTATGTAAGGAAAATAGCTCTATAATTGCCTACCCCCCCCCCCCCCTTTTTTTTTCTTTTTAAAATTCTTTGTTTTCGAGGAAAATGAAATAAGCACTCATGTGCTTTCTTTTATCCTGTCCCGTGTGTATGCAGATTTGTAAATTTTGTCATCCATTACACCTACCAGTAATTGCAATGCACAGAGAATACCACAGTGATGATACTGAAAAAGGGAAGCTGCCCCCCATAACCTATGTGGTCGTTTGGGGAACGAGGCATCAGAGACCCATTTTCTCCAGGGGCCAGCGTATTTTAGGGCAGCGCCCATCTCCTCTCCCCCTAACTGCTTTAAACCCTTTCCCGACCCTAAAAAGGCAGGTACCCATTTTCAGCTGGGTGAACTGGGGGGGGACTGACTGAGCTAAGGTATGCAAACGGTCAACCATCCACCTGGTAAAACCCCTGCTCAACGCTGCTTAACCTTGGCTTGGAAAAGCGAGTGCTCGACCACCGAGCTACCCCGGCCCCTAGTGATTATTGTAGCCCAGGTCTAAAGCTTGGGCGAGTCTTTGATGTCAGCTCAGTGCCAAAGCCAGTGTCGCCGTGCTGTACGGTTATGGTCTTCACCCTGACCCAAACTCCTGGGTTAAACAACCTGCCCTCTCCCTTTAAAGGGGACGGGATAGCCTGGTGGTCAGAGTGATGTATTCGTTTATCTGCTGACCCGGGTTCGAATCTCGTTCAGAGGACTTTTTTCCCCTGGAGTTATCATCAGTGCTGACTCCACTCTCCCCCAAAGAAAGTCCTTCCGATGAGACTATAAACCGAGGGCCCCCGTGCGAACGCACGCAGACCCCTTGCGCACTTTGTTAAAACCCGTTCCGCTTTTCGGAAGAGTAGGCCACTGGTGCCGGTGGGAAACGGATGACAAAATTTACAAAAACTGCATGCACACGAGGACTGGATGTAAAAAAAAAAAAAAAAGCACACGAGTGCTCATTTCATTATCCTCGAATGAAAAGATTAGAATAAATATATAAAATAAAATAAATTAAAAAAATTTAAAAACACAATCCTGTGAAGTCATAGTAACAGCTGCCTGGTATGGCGAGGTACTTGACAACAGTCCAAACAGGCAAACTTCTCATCCAGTGTGTATCTACCATCTCACCCCAGTGATTCATTCCCAGGTGGGGTGATGAGTGAGACAGAACAGTGCATGTTCTGGGTGATGACCCCCGAAGCTGGGGAACGCCCAACATGACTCCTGTTCTATAGCAGCTGAGTTGAAGACGGGTTGGGGACGGGATAGCCTAGTGGTCAGAACATTGCGCTGGCAATCTGACGACCCCGGTTTCGATTCCCGTTTAAGGGGGATATTTTCCCCTGGAGTTAACATCAGTGCAGACTCCTCCACTCTCCCCAAAAGTCCTTCGGATGAGACTATGAACCGCGCGAACGCACGCAGAACATCTTGCGCGCACGTTAAATCCTGTTCCGCTTTTCGTAAGAGTAGGCCATTGTGTGCCGGTGGGAACAATTTAAAAAAATGAAATAAAAAAGAGAGATCCTGGATGGGATGATAAAGATCATTATCTGACTCGGCATTCTCTCCTGTCCTGGTCAGCAAGGTCAGATGTCGAAGGTCAGAAAAGCACGAGGTCAGCTTTGACCCTATGTCAACGTACGCATCAAGGCTGCGAGATTTTAAAAAAATATTTTTTTATTCACGTATTCATCCATGTTTTCATTTAGTGGTTTCGTCTTGTCTATTATCCATTTTTGATGGAGTGGGCGGGGGGGGGGGGGGGGGGGGGGGGGGGGGGGGGGTGGATGGCGGGGGTGTACCTATTCATTCAAGTTATTATTATCATTATTATCATTATTATTATTATTAAATTTCACCATTTTTTAAAATTCATTATCATTTAAGATGTCATTTTTCCTACTTTTTTCTTTGAGAGAGATGTGTGTGTGGGGGGAGGGGGGGGGGGGGGGGGGGGGGGGGGGGTTGTGCCGGGAGCAAATGCGCACGCGCACACCCAGGCCCCGCGCCGTCTTATGTTGTGTGTACATGCATGGGTTTCCTGTTGACAACCATACACGGGGGCAGTGCGCGCGCGCGCGCGCGTGGTGGGTGTGGGGGGGGGGGGGGGGTGGTGTTGTCAACAGGATGAGAAAGATGAAAAAGATAGACAAAGAACACTCGAACACCGGGGGCAAGCACTTAAAAAGGGACACACCAGTACACACACACACACCACAACACACACACACACACACAAAACACACAACACACACACACAAAACACCACACACACACACACCACATACACAACACACATACCAAAAAACCACACACACACACACGTGCACACACAAAAAACCCCGAACACCATATACACACCGCTGCGCGCGCAACAAAACCACAGATGCACAGCCACACACACAACACACCCCAAACCGCGCGCGCACAACAAAACACATACACACAACCACACACACACACACGTGCCACACATACACACCGAACACACATATACACACCGCTGCGCGCGCACACACACAACAGAGTGCACAGCACACACACACATACACACCACCCGCCCGCCAAAACACCAAAAATACCACCCACACACACCACACACACACCACACCACCGCACACCCCACACACAACCACAGATAACACACAAAAACCACACACAAACAAACTAACACACCCTAACACACACACCACACACAACAACACACGCACACCACGCGCACATACAAACACACAAACTACATACACACTTAGCGCGCACAAGAGAAGAGAGAGAGAGAGGGGGGGGGGAGATAGAGTACACCAAGGGCACCACCCACAAACTACACACACCCCGACACACACACAACACACACACAGCAACCCCACACACATACACACACACACACATACACCACAACACACACAATACACACACACACACAAAACACACACAACACAACACACACACACACCACACAACAACACACACAGACACACACACAAAAAGTGCACCAGTCTATCCGTTACATAAAAA
>CM054165.1:24713554-24716054 GCA_028751875.1 Rapana venosa | reverse complement strand
GTTGTTGTTTTTTGGGTTTTTGTTTGTTTTTGTATTTTTGTTTAATGTTGTTGCTATTATTGCTGTTGTTTTGCCTTTTTTTTATTGTTGGTTTTTTTGCTGTTTTCTTTTTGGGTATTATTTCTGTTGTTTTTGTTGTTGCTTTGTTTTTAACTGTTGTTTTCTAAATTTTTGCGTTGTTATTTTGGTTTTGTTGTTTTGTTGCTATTGTTTTTAACTTTTTTGGAATTTATGCTGTTTTTATTGTTTTTGTTGGTTTTGTTGCTAATTTTTGTAACTGTTGTTTTTATTATTTGCTGTTGTTATTGCTGTTTTTTTTGTTGTTTTTTGCTATTGTTGTAACTTTTTGTTTTTCTGTATTATTGCTGTTTTTTTTTGTTTTTTGTTGTTGTTGATTTATTTGTTTTTTCTTCTGTTGTTGTATTTAAATTTCTGGGTTTTTTGCTGTTTTTTTTGTTGTTGTTTTGGGTTTCTATTGTTTTTAATGTTGTTTCTTTTTATTGCTGTTGTTTTTGGGTGTTTTTTTTTGGGTTTTTATTGTTTTAACGTTGTTGCTATTTTTTCGTTTTTTTGCGTTGTTTATTATTGCTTTTTGTAATTTCTGTTTTTGTTTGTTGTTGTTTTTGTTGTTTTTTTTTGTAAACTGTTGTTGCTATTATTGCTTGTTTTTTTTGCCCGTTGTTGTTTTGGTTTTTTTTTTAATTTGGGGGGTTTTTTGCTAAATTAAATTTTTGGTTTTTTTTCCCCTTTTTTTATTCTTTTTTGTTTGTTTTTGTTTTTTTGGTTTTTTGTTGTTTGTTGTTTTTTGCTTTGTTTGTCTTTTTGTTGCTTTTATTTTCTATTGTTTTGTTTTCCCGGGGAGGGGGGCCCACCCCCCGGGCCTTTTTTTTGCTGTTGTTGTTTGCGGCTTAATTTCCTTTTTTAGGGTTAAAACTTAATAAAATGAAAAATTTTTTCCCATAGTTGGATTTCTCTTTCTTTTTTTTATATTTGTTGTTGGGCTTCTTTGTTGTTGTTTTTTGTTGTTGTTTTGTTGTTTTTGTTGTTGTTGTTTTGTTGCTGTTTTTTGCTCGCTGCTGCGTTGTTGTTTGTGGTTTATCATACTTTCGCAAGGTCCAAGATCGAATATCATGGATAAATTTTATACTTGGAATTTTTGTTCTTTCTGTTATTGTTGTGTTGCTGCTGCTGTTGTTGTTGTTGTTTTTTGTTGCGTGCTGCGTTGTTGTTGCTGCTGCTGTTGTTTTTTTTTTGTTTATCTTGGGGTTTTTTTTTGGGGCCCCAAAGGGCTAGAGTTATGAGGAAAAAACTGCGTTTTTGTCTTTTCTTGCTTTTTTTTTTCTTTTATGTTTTTTGCACCGTGTTGGGTGGTTTTGTTTGTGGTTTTTGTGTGGTGTGTGTGTGTGTGTGTGTGTGTGTTTTGTGTGTGTGTGTGTGTGTGTGTGTGTGTGTGTGTGTGTGTGTGTGGTGTGGTGAGGTGTGTTGTGTTTGTGTGGGGTGTGTGTGTGGGGAGTGTGAAATGGTGGGTATTGTGTGAAGGTGGTGTGTGAAGTGTGTGTGTGTAAGTGTGTGTGTAAGTGTGTGTCTGAAATGTGTGTGAAGTGGGGTTGTTGAAAATGTGTATGTGCGCTCGCGGTGTGAAGTGTGTGTGTTTTTGTGGAAGTGTGAAAGTGTGTGTGTGAGTGTGTGTGTTGTTTGAAGGGGTGTGTTAAGTGTGTTTTCAGTGTGTGTGAAGTGTGTGTGTGGGGAAGTTTGTGTGTGAAAATGTCTGTGAAGTTCTGTGTGAGTGTGTGTGAGGTTGGGGGTGAAGTGGGGGTGAATGTGTGAAGTGTGGTGTGTGTGTGTGGTGAAAATGTGTTTGGTGAAGGTGTGTGTGAATTCTGGTGAAGTGGTGTGAAGTGTGGTGAATGTTTTGAAGTGTTGTGGAAGTGTGTGTGTGTGTAAGTGTGTGTGTGGGGAAATGTGTTTTTGGTGAAGTGTGTATTGCGCGTGTGTGGTGAAGTGTGTGTGTGGGTTTATTGTGTGAGTGTGGAAAGTGTGGTGGTGTGTGAAGTGTGTGTGAAGTGTTGGGGTGTAGTGGTGAGTGAAGTGTGGTGAAGTGAGTGTGTGAAGTGTGTGTGTAAGTTGTGTGGAAGTGTGTGTTGAAGTTGTGGAAGTGTGTGTGAAGTGTGGTGTGTATTGTGTAAAGTGGTGTGTGTTGAAGTGTGGGTGGTGAAGTGTGGTGTGTGTGTGAAGTGTGGTGTGTGTGTGTGTGAAGTGTGTGTGAGTGTTGGTGAAGTGTGTGGAATTGTGTGAAGGGGTGTGTGTATTTTGTAAAAATGTGGTGTGTGGTGAAGGGGTTGGGGTGTAAGTGTGTGGTGTGAAGTGTGTGGTTTTTAAGTGTTGTCTTGTGTGAATGTTATTCGCTTTATAAGATTTAGCGCTAAAAAATACCTAAAATTATTATTATTATTAAGTGTGTGTGTGTGAAGGTGCGTGATGGTGAGTGTGGAAGGTGTGT
>CM054165.1:24676214-24710554 GCA_028751875.1 Rapana venosa | reverse complement strand
TTATGATTTCGGAAAGCGGGGCCACACCACATCAGACTTTTAAAACCGGGGCCACATCCACATCTTAACTTCAGACACTGCAGGCCCCAAACATCCACACCTGACTTCTGCATGCAGGCCACATCCACATCATACTTCTGAAAGGGGGCCCAATCCCATCACCCCCCAAATATGACTTGACACTGCGGGGGGACATCCAATCATGCCCTGAATGCAGGGCCCACATCCACATCATACTTCGGCACGCGGGTAAACACTTTTCCCCCCAAAATAAAACTTCTAAACCGGGGCCCCCACTTTCACATCATGCCTCTACCTGCGGGGAACACCACACATGACCCTAACCGCAGGGCAACATCCAAACATGTTTCTGAAAACTGCAGGCCAACCAAAAACATCTTTGAAACAAGGGCCCACACCCCAACCCACATAGACTTTGACACTGGGGGGGCCAATCCACACAGATTCTAAAAGCAGGGCCACATCCCAAATGACTTCTAAAACCCGCGGGGGACCACACCCACATCCACTCATGAATGACACTGGGGGGGAAAATAAAATAATGACTTCTGAAAAGCAGGGACACATCCACATATGAGTTCTGAATGCAGGGCCCCCAACACATCAAATCTTTACTTCTGAAATTCGGGGGGAACCACTCCACTCCAAAAACAATCCTTCAAAAACCCGATTTCAACCCACATTCATCATGCTTCTAAATTTTGGGGGGGCCAAACCACTAAAATACTTCTAAACCCGGGGGAACACACCCACATCATGTTCTGAACCCGGGGGGCCCAATCACATAAGCTTCTGACAGGAGGGAACTCCACAAAACATATATTCTGCATGCGGGGGCCACACCACATCGACCCCCCAAAGCGGGGACCAAAATCCACATCAGATTTGACACTGCAGGGACCAATCCACACCACTCAGATTTTGACACTGCGGGGCCACTACACCTGATTCTGAAAGCGGACAACAACCACATCATGATTTCTGAATGCAGGCCAATACACATAATGATTCTGACTGCAGGACCTCCCATCAAATCTAAATTCTGACATCCCCACATAAACATCCACCCCTACACCCACAATGCGGGGACCACATCCACAATATTTTCTGCATCGGGGGGACCACAGGTCCAGAGTCACATACATGAGCTTAAGGAGAGCTGCGAATGGGCCAGCACTGCTTACACCGAACGTGACTTGTGAAGTACGGCTGGGACACAGTCGCACGCATGCGACGTTGCATGATTGTGCTGGACTGCAGGGAAGCACATTCACATCATTGCGTGTGCGTAGGACGAGGCGGCGGGGAGGGGGATTTCAATCTGGAGAGGGATCATATGCCATCGTGTCTTATGTGTCTTGTGATATCGCTATAGTTGACGACTGTGTCGGAGTGAGAACGCTATCGAGACTATCCGGCGTAGTCGATGGAGTACGGGACCACCTCCTGAGGGGGATGCTAGGCAGCTTACACGACATGCTCGTGACGGAGACGCTTCAGTAGATATACGCTAACTGACAATGAGCGCCTTGTACCCCAGGTCCATCTCTCTACATGACGGAACATGGCTGAAAGTAGCAGCGTTGTACTGCATCGATCCACATCCACATCAGACTAAAGACACTGCAGGACACATTGAAAACCAAGGCACATTTTGAATAAGAGCAGGGCCACATCCATATCGCACATCATGACTTCTGACCACTGCAGCGGACTACATCACATCAGGCTCTTGCACACTCGCAGGGGTACACATCCACATCCCACATCATGGCTTCTGACACGCAGGAACCACATCGCATGCGTGTCCACATCATGTACCTAGTGTGTGAGACTGCAGCTGCTAGGTGGATCTCTGTGTACGGATCGCATCGTGGAGAGCTACTGAGGCATGCAGGGGCACGACATGGCCACATGCGTGGTCGTGACGTACGGAGAGTCTAGGTCTGCCGTCCCCACAATATGTGTCGACAGGCAGTAGGCTGTGTGTAGTGCATGGTTGTCGAGAGAGCGCAGAACAGAGTTCCAATTCACATTCATGACTTCTAGACTTCCAGGGGCAAAGGAAAACAACATCCTTATCAATTCCTTCTGACACTGCAGGACCACATCCACCCCATCATGACTTGTGTGTAGTGTGACATCGAGTGCTGCTATGTGGGTACAGTCGATCCTAAGCGTATCGCTGTTCTGTGACATGTAAGTGATTTCTGAATACGACTAGGACACACATATGTCGACTTCATAAGAGATTCTGACACGTGTACTGCATTGGAGAAGGCACGATTGCCGTGAGCAGTCGTGTGACTTCGTGTGAGGACTGCGTGAGTCCGAAACTCAGCAGACATGCATTACTCTAAGAAGCAGCGACCGGGACCACACTCCACAATCCAACATATTGATTTCCGACCAGTGCAAGGACCACATCAACATCCACATCCTGCTTCTGACAATGCGGGACCACATCCAACATTCTTGATTCCTGAATACGACAGGGACACATCCAATTATAACTCTGACACTTGCAGGGCCCAACCACATCCATTCATCATGAGTTTCTTGATACTGCGGGAACCACATCCACAACATGACTTGCTGGACTGCAAGGACCACATCCTACACGCCCTACATATCATGGACTTCTGACACTGCGGAGACCACATCCTTATCAGGAACTTCTGAAACTTGCAGCATAACATACAATCATGACTTCTGACACGCAGAGACGAAATGAACATCCAAGCACTCACTGACAATTCTGAACTGCAAGGACCCAAAACCCACCACATCCAGACTTCTGACACTGCGGGAAAACATCCTATCATGACATCTCACAATACAGGACCACATCCACATAATGACTTCTTTACAATGCTGGGACCATCCCCATCCACATCATGACTTCTGGCACTGCAGGATTACCCATCCACATCAATGAGCTTCTGACTACTGTCAGGGACCATATCCACATCATGATCTTCTGACACCCGCAGGCCCACATCCACATTCACATCATGACTTCTGACACTGCAGGACCACATCCACATCCACATCATGACTTCTGACACTGCAGGGACCACATCCACATCATGACTTCTGACACTGTAGGGACCACATCCACATCATGACTTCGAACACTGCAGGAACCACATCCACACATCATGACTTCTGACACTGCAGGGACCACATCCACATCATGACTTCTGAAACGCAGGGACACACCACGCATCCACACATGACTTCTGACACTGCAGGGACCACATCCACTCCACATCATGACTTCTGACACTGCAGGGATCCACATCCACATCATCCAACTTATTCTGAACCGCAGGACCACATCCACAATCACATGCAACACATCCATTACTCTGACACTCAGGACCACATCCACATCTGCACTGCGGAAACCTCATGACCACATCAACATCCACATCATGACTTCTGACACTGCAGGGACCACATCCACATCACTCATGACTTTAAACTGCAGGACCACATCCACATCATGACTTCTGAACCGCAGGACACATCCATCCACATATGACTTCTGACAACGCGACAACCACATCCACATCACTGGACACATCCTGAACTACTGCAGGGACACATCCACATCATGACTTTCTGAACTGCAGGACCATAACATCCACATCACATCATGACTTCGACACTGCAGGCCACATCCACATCATGACTTCTGACACTGCAGGGACCACATCCACATCATGACTTCTGACACTGCAGGACCACACATCCACATCAATGACTTCTGAACGCAGGGACCCATCCACATACACACATCATGACTTCTGACACTGCAGGAACCACATCCACATCAGACTCACACAACAGACCCACCACACCACATCATACTTCTGAACACTGCGAGGACCACATCCACATCATGACTTTGACACGCAGGGACCCATCACACCACATCATGACTTCTGACACTGCAGGGACCACATCCACATCATGACTTCTGAATGCAGGACCATCACATCCACATCATGACTTCTGACACTGCAGGGACCACATCCACATCAATGACTCTGACATGCAGGGACCACATCCACATCATGACTTCTGAAACCTCAGGACTCACATCCACATCAGACTTCTGACAACAGGGACCACATCCACATTCCAGACTTCTGACATGCAGGGACCACATCCACATCATCAGAACTTGCACGACAACCACATCATGACTTCTACACTGCAGACACATCCAAATGACTTCTGAACGCAGGCAATCACACCATCATGACTTCTGACACTGCAGGAACCAATCCACATCATGACTTCTGACACTGCAGGCCACATCCACACTGACTTTGACACTGCAAGGCAACCACATCCATACATCATGACTTCTGACACGCAGGGACACATCCACATCATGACTTCTGACATGCAGGGACCAAATCCACATCATGACTTCTGACACTGCAGGTACCACATCCACATCATGACTTCTGACACTGCAGGTACCACATCCACATCATGACTTCTGAAACCGTATGGACCACATCCACATCCACATCATGACCTCTGCCTCTTCATGGACCACATCAACATCATGACTTAGACACTGCAGGGCCCACATCCACATCATGCCTTCTGAAACGCAGGGTACCCATCCCATGAATGACCTTCAAAACGCTGCCTGGACCACATACACATAATGACTTCTGAAACTGCAGGGAGCACATTCACATCATGACTTCTGACACTGCAGGGCTCTCATCCACATCATGACTTCTGAAACCGCAGGGACCACATCCACATCATGACTTCTGACACTGCAGGGAGCACATCCACATCAACATCATGACTTCTGACAGTGCAGGGGTCACATCGACATCGACATCATGACCCCCGACAATGCAGGGACCATATCCACATCATGACTTCTGACACTGCAAGTACCACATCCACAGCCATATCATGACGTAAGACACTGCAGGGACCACATCCACATTATGACTTATGAAACCGCAGGGTTCCCGACCCACATCCACATCGCAAGACTTAGACACGTTGCAATGAACCACAAAACCACATCCCACAATCATGACTTTCTGACACAGCAGAAACCTACCATCCACATCCACGAATCAAGACTCTGACAACTGCAGGGCCACTAACCACATCCTATCATGCTTCTGATTACGCAGGGACACCCATCCACAACATGACTTCTGTAACCGCATGACCACAATACATCGTGATTTCTGTCAACAGTATTGACTCACATCCCACATATCCACATAATGACTTCTGACTCACCTGCAGGGGCCACATCCACATCATGACTTCTGACACTGCAGGGAGCCACATCCACATCATCAGACTTCTGACACTGCAGGGACCACATCCAAATCATGACTTCTGACACTGCGGCCACATCCACATCATGCCTTCTGACACTGCAGGGACCACATCCACATCATGACTTCTGACACTGCAGGGACCACATCCACATCCACATCACGACTTCTGACACTGCAGGGACCACATCAACATCCATATCATGACTTAAGACACTGCAGGGACCACATCCACATCATGACCTCTGACACTGCAGGGACCACAACCACATCATGACTTCTGACACTGCAGGGGCCACATAAACATCCACATCATGACTTCGGACACTGCAGGGACCACATCCACATCATGACTTCTGACACTGCAGGGACCACATCCACATCGTGACTTCTGACACCGCAGGGACCACATCCACATCATGACTTCTGAAACCGCAGGGGTCACATCCACATCATGCTTTCTGACACTGCAGGGGCCAATTCCACATCATGCCTTCTGACACCAAAGGGACCACATCCATATCCACATCAGGACTTCCGACACAGCAGGGACCACATCCACAACCAAATCATGACTTCTGACACTGCAGGGACCACATCCGCATCATGACTTCTGAAACTGCAGGGACCACATCCACATCATGACTTCTAACACTGCAGGGACCACATCCACATCATGACTTCTGAAACTGCAGCGACCGCTTCCGCTCGGCACCTCTGGGAGTACGAGCAGAGGTGGGCTGCACAACTAGTGCAATTCAACTTTTATGTCCAGTACATACCAGGAAGACTGAACCCTGCAGATGCCCTCTCCAGACTCCCCACCAACCATGGTGTTCCTCCGTGTTCCACTACTGTGCCACCACAACTCGCCATGGCACAGAAGTGATGTGTCAGAGACAGAAGGCAGCCGGTCCTGAACCTATTGTCCCAGAAACCCCCTCAAAGACCCAGAAAGCCCCCTAAAGACTCTGAAAACCTTGTTTGAAACCCTCCGTCTCCAGCAAGAAGACCTCCTTATTTCCCCCTTCCTGGACCATTGGCCCTCAAAACCTCCCACATGAAAGGAGCGTGACCTGCAAACTTGCAACAACAGCACCCCCGCTTGTTCCTGAAAGAGGGTGTTTTGCATCGGCGATTACAGGACCACCAGCAAGGGACCCTAGAGCAGTTGGTCCTACCCAGTGTCCTCAGACCTGATGTCCTCGCATCGCTGCATGACCAGATGGGCCACCAGGGACTAGACCGCACACTTGGCCTCCTATGGTCAAGGGTCTACTGGCCAGGCATGCACCGGGACATCGAGAACTACATCAGGCCTTGCGAGCGCTGCATGCTGGGCCAATAACACCCATCGGTAAACACCACCTCTGGTCATCTCCTGGCCTCACGACCATTGGAGGTCCTGGCAATCGACTTCACCAAGCTGGATATCATGGAGAACGTCCTTGTGATGACAGACGTCTTCACAAAGTTCACCCACGCCATGCCTACAAGGAACCAAGAAGCGGTAACAGTCGCCAAGATCCTGACCAGTGAGTGGTTCCAGCGATTCGGGGTGCCAGAGAGGATCCACAGCGACCAAGGCAGAGACTGTGAATCGCGCCTGATTCAAGAACTCTGCCAGACCTACAACATCAAAAGGTCGCATACCACGCCTTACCACCCACAAGGAAATGGCCAGTGTGAGCGGTTCAACCGCTCCATGCATAACTTGCTGCGAAGCCTACCCCAGGAGAAGAAGACCAGATGGCCTGCACACCTCCCAGAGCTGGTGCAGGCCTACTGAGGCTACATGCCTCATGCCTCCACAGGCTTCGCCTGACACTTCTTGCTCTTCGGCCAACAGCCAAGGCTGCCTATTGACAACCTGTTGGGTTGTCAAGCCCCAGACACAGCTGGCACCGTTGACTGGGTCCGACAGCACCGCCTCCGCCTCCAGGAAACCCCCCAGAAGGCATACCAGCAGCTGAAGGAGACTGCCGCAAACGGGAGAGGTTCACCGACAAGAGAGCCTCTGACCACGCCCTGAACATTGGCGAGCACGTCTACCTCCGTAACTGTGTGGTGGGCCGACACAAGATCCAAGACTTCTGGAGGCCAGACCTGCACCTGGTGACGTCACGTCCTTACGACGGACTGCACGTGTACCGGGTCAGCCAGTGGCAGGTGGTGCTGAACGGACAGTCAACAAAAAAGACCTTCTGCCAGCAACTGTACCCTTGGAGCTGGACCAGTGGCACCAGATACCTCTTCTTCAGCTGGCTCTGTCACAAGAGTCGGAATTGGACAGTGAAGATGAAATTATGAACCATGTATCCAGAGAAAAGGAACGAAGTTAAGAACACTGTGTGTGCTGCCGCCCCTGTCCTAGCCCCCAGACATTCTTTACAGTTGGCCTTGAAGGGAGGAGCCAAGGACAATCCTACCAGTGGTATGTAAATAACTAGTTACAATTTTTGGTAGTTTCCCAGATAAAAGGTCTATCCTGAGAAAAAAATCAAGACATTTTCTATTTTCGACATGATAAGCGTTTGCATGTTGTGGAATTTTTTTTTAAAGTTATTTTCATAATATTCTTGTGATGTGTTAAAACACTACTTGACTAATTGATTAATTAATACACATTTCTAATGTCAATTTTTGAGTGAATAACAGAAATATTGAATGTAACATGTCCCTATGTATTGAATCAGGGTGTTCAGGAAATACGTTCAAATTACAAGTCCTTACCACCTGCCATTCAAAGAAGATGTATAACTTTACTCAGTTGAATGAACAGAGCTCTGTGATCACTAATGATAGGAAAGAGCTTGACTTTGAGGTATTTTACTCATATAGCAATCCCTCTGTAGTCTGTGATGGCTCATGACTTTCTCTTGACTATGAGAAAATTGTCTAAATACAAATCTTCTGTAGTCAGCCCTAGCTCTCATTGTCGAAGCAGAAGCTATGTACTGATAGATCTACTAAATGTCCTGTTTACATAACAGACCTCCGCTAGACAATCACACGGAAATGAAAAAACAACATGGGTTTTAAAGATTTTACTGCTAAAATAACATGATCGTAAAAAATGCATGTATCATAAAAACGTAAAATATGTTTTATAATCACCTTGCTATGAAGGTTTAGAAATAATGCTACA
Source organism: Rapana venosa (assembly GCA_028751875.1). Lineage (NCBI taxonomy): Eukaryota > Metazoa > Mollusca > Gastropoda > Neogastropoda > Muricidae > Rapana > Rapana venosa. The sequence goes on along the minus strand of CM054165.1, from coordinate 24,702,049 downwards.
ATTAGCTATAATCTGTCTATGAACTGTTTAAAGCTGAGTCTGGTTAGGAGGAGGAGGGGGGAGGAGATGTATGAGAGTACGGCAACTGGGCTATGGTTGCTGTGATTGGTTTAAATAGAGGACTTTCCCTGTGGCCTATGTAAACTACCGTTGTCCTTATGCATACTATATATTTGTATTTTTATATTTAGTTTTTCATCTAAACACATTTGTTTTCCAATACCCTGATGTAACTAGCTAGTTAATATTTTGTTGTTGTTAATTTTGTTATTGTTTACATGAAATATCTCAAAATAATGAGTTTTAGTAATTCAATAATACATTTTTGTTTTTTTTCTATTGGGGGTTCCTCCCCCACATGCGACAGGTTGTACTGGGTTACATGGATACCAGTAGCAGTAACAGAGAATTTCTCTGACTGACCTGACTTGGAGAGGAGATTGGCGCCACCAAGGAATATCCTAAGCACACAGAAAAGACATGAGAGACAGATACAAAGCCAATATGATACTGGAACGGTCGAGGCCCGGGTTACCAACGGCCGCGCTTTCCATTGATCAACACCAGGGTGGAAGTGACAAGTCAGCTACTGGAGTTAAAACATTACTTAAGCTCCCTAGAGAACAGATCACCATTGGAACATGGAACGTCCGTACACTCTACCAGTGCGGAAAAATCAAAGAACTAGAGTATGAGCTTAGCCGTTATACATGGGACATTATTGGACTAGGAGAAGTGAGATGGACAGGATTTGGTGAGACAATGACTGAAGAAGACAACAAGATCTGGTACAGTGGTCAAGAGAAACATCACCAACATGGAGTGGCATTTATTGTCAGAAAGGAAGTAGTGGGGTGCATTGTCAGCTGTACACCAGCTTCCAGCAGGATTATCAGCATCCGGGTGTCGACCAAGCCCAAGAACATCACCATCATACAAATCTATGCACCATCATCTGACCATGCAGATGAAGAAGTAGAAGAATTTTACGAAGAACTTGAAGAGACCATTATGAAGATACCCAAGAAAGACATCATCATCATTCAAGGGGATTTTAACGCCAAAGTAGGTCCTGACTCTTACAACCAATGGGCCGAAACATTTGGTCAGTTTGGAACTGGAGAGACCAACGACAGGGGACTACGTCTGCTGGAGTTTGCCTGCACCCACAGACTTACCATTGCCAATACCCTCTATCCCCACAAGCAGTCAAGGAGGACAACCTGGCATGCGCCAAACGGCAAAATCCATAACCAAATAGACTTCATCTTAACACCACGGCGCTTCAAATCCAGTATCAACAGAGCCAGAACAAGAACCTACCCTGGAGCTGACATAGGCAGCGACTACGACCTTGTGCTGCTGGTATTCAAAATGAAGCTGAAGAAAAATAAACAGCCAGCAAAACCACGTATCAAATTTGACGTGGACAAACTGAAAGATCCAGATGTCAAGGAGATCTTCCAAGCTAAGCTTGGCGGACGTTTTGCGGCATTAACCCTCCTGGACAATGACATCAATGACCTCTTCAACAACTTTAATGAGGCAGTCCGAGAAACAGCAGAGTACCTCACTCGGTCGTCAGAGGAATAAACACCAGCCATGGACTACCAATGACATCTTGGACCTCTGCGATACAAGAAGAGCACTGAAACCAACCAGATCTTCCAACCCTAAAGAATACCGGGAGGCCAACAATCTTGCGAATAAGACAATGTTAAAGGCCAGAGAGAAGTGGATCAGTGATCAATGTGATGAGATCGGAAAAGCATGAAAGTGGGCAACAGTAAAAAGGCATACGACACTCTGAAGAAACTCACAAAACCACTTCAAACCAAATAGTCATTGAAGACAGCTCCAGAAACCTCCTCACAGAAAGCTCAGCTGCATTGAACAGGTGGTCTGATCATTGTCAAGAACTATACAATTACCCAATCTAACCTGACAAGATCATAATACAAGAGGAAGCAGCAACATCAAGAGTACCCTCGCCATTACCTATACTGAGGGAAGAAGTGGAAGAAGCCATCTGCAGTTTACCAGTAGGAAAGTCCCCAGGAGCAGACAACATACCAGCAGAGCTGCTCAAGCATGGTGGCGAAACAGTTATCACACATGTTACAGCAATCTGTCAGAAGATTTGGGAGACAAAACAGTGGCCAACAGAATGGACACAATCATTCATCATACCTCTGCCCAAGAAGGGGAATTTACGCCAATGCCAAAACTATAGAACAATCAGCCTCATCAGCCACGATAGCAAGATCATGCTCAAAGTTATTTTGAATCGACTCAAGAAGGAGGCAGAAGAACACATTTCAGAGGAACAAGCTGGGTTCAGGGAAGGCAGGAGCACATCGAAACAGATTTTTAACTGCCACATCCTGATGGAAAAACATCTTCAACATCAGAGAGATCTGTTCCACAACTTCATCGACTTTAAGAAGGCTTTTGACAGAGTATGGCACGAAGGCCTGTGGCAGGTCCTCAGAATGTTTGGCATTGAAGAAGGTTTAGTGCAAACCAATCAAGCACTATACAACACCGCAAGCAGTGCAGTCCTTCTGAACATTCAGGTCGGAGACTACTTCAAAACCACAGTTGGGGTCCGACAAGGATGCCTGTTATCTCCAGTCCTGTTTAATCTGGAAAACATTATGAGAGAGACCCTCCAGGACTTCCACTCTACCATCTCCATTGGCGGCAGACCCCTCAACAACTTGCGGTTTGCCGATGACATTGACCTCATGGGCGGAAGTAACACAGAGCTGCAAGATCTTACGACCAGACTTGAGAACAGAGCTGGAGCATATGGGATGGCGGTGAGCTCGGAGAAAAGAAAAGTACTTGTGAACAGCACGAGCAACGCCACTGCTAAAATTTACATGAACGGCCAGCAACTGGAGGAGGTAGACGCTTTTAAATACTTTAGCGCTACACTCACAAAGGACGGGCAATCGACAACAGAAATCAAAGTCAGACTAGCCATGGCAACATCTTCCATGACAAAACTCACAACCATAAGGAAAAGTAAAGAGATCAGTTTCCCAATCAAACTAAAGCTCTACAAAGCCCTAATTCAGACTATCCTGCTATACAGAAGTGAAACCTGGACATTGACTGCTGAAACAGCAAAGCAAATCCAGTCATTCGAAACAAAATGCCATAGAAAACTGCTGGGCATATCCTGGAGAGAACGAAAGACCAATGAATTTGTCAAGAGCCAAATAACACGGCTGGCAGGTCCACAGGAACCCCTTCTCACCCTCGTCAAGAAGAAAAAGCTGACATGGTTCGGCCACGTCACCCGCCACAACACTCTGCCAAAAACAGTACTGCAGGGAACACTCGAAGGTGGCAGAAAGAGGGGAACACAGAACAAGTCATGGATGGACAACATCAGAGAATGGACCAGGATGAATGACTCGGCACTACTGCGCAGAGCCGAGGACCGAGATGGATGGAGGAGGCTTACCACGGCATCGTCTTTCGTGTCTCCCCCACGACCGCCAAGGTAACGGGTCTGATGATGATGATGAATACATTTTGAATTATCGCCCTTGCAATGCAAGTGTTGGTCTGGTCTAGAACACAAAATCAATAGTATCGACTTTAATAAGTCATATCGTTTGCTCATATTCATGGGCATGATTGTTGAAAGACATCTTGAATCGATTCTCTCGACTACAGTGAAAGCTCTCTATTATTTTTATGTAAATTATTTTTCCACCTGTGGTGTCATAGCTACCTTGATCTCATGACTAGAAAAGCAGTTCTAATTCCTATGTAACGGAATGTTTAATAGATCGTATTGTGCGAAGGTGGAATAAACGTTATTTAGATAAATAAAACATCGTTTATATTAAGAGGTATTAGATCATAAAGCTTATGACACCGTTTGAAATATGGCCATAACTGCGCACCATTTTTGTTTGACCCTTTACCATTTGCATATCTCACAGAGAAACTCTCTGTAGTATTCGTAAATTCATGCAGTTTTTTTTAAAGAAAATAAGGTACCTCAAGTATACAGAGTGCTGTACAGTTACTATTGTTCGCAGAGCATTCATATTTGGCCAAAGTATTCATATGATGTCATACTTTGATCTGCATCCCAAGATGTGTCTCCTACCTATATGTGTCGTGCTGCTGTCCCCTCTTTGTCACCAAATAAAGGTAACATTGCAGTGACATCATGCTGTTAGTCTACAACTACCCTCTAACATGCGTAACATACGTATGTGAGTTGTTTTTTTAAAAGTGTGGTCATGCCTGAATATGTCCTCCATTGCATCCACCGTCATGGTAATAAAATCAAACATTCACACTTGTCACAAAACTACTGTCACCAAGTATACAATTTCTGAGTGGAAAGTATTCAAACATATTGAAAACAATGTTGACTAATGCACATATATACATTATTTACAAAAATGTAGGCACCGCCTACTATTTACAAAAACACTAGTGTGTCCTTCACCAATAGCCAGTTACATGGCTGTCACAATACAGGTGTCACAGCCCAGTGTCGGGTCCAGGTGTGGTGGCGGTGTTTCTCAGGTGAAAATACTGATACATTTTGAGAAATCTGGTTTACGTCATAGTAGTACTGATCCATGACTCAGAAAATCTCGAATCAGTAGACCAGTAGAGATGAATCCTTGGCAAACGCTTGACCCTCATCATGATCAAAATTGACATGTAAGCCCTAATTTCCTCTGGTGTTGTTTCTGTCCATAATGGATCTATGACTAAGCCTTTTCACGGCGATCTTTTGCCTGGCATAATTGTTAGTTTCATCTGCTGCACTTTGAAAAACATGTTGGGGCACAAAACAAAAAAAATAATCTAAGGGCTTGGCATTCAGTGGGAGAGTTTGTGCTGGCCCAGTCGGCAGCATGAAGTCTTGCACTGATTGTGACTGGCACTTGTGCGCCTCGCCACGTCGTTTGCTATGAAGCCAACTGAATGTTATCTTTAGCATCACTTTCCAACTCACTATCTTCTCCTATTTCATATCCTTCTTCTACATCTACTTCAACATCGGATTCAACATTTTCTTCTCTTTGGAACTGTTCCACTTAAGCCAAAATAGCTTTACATCAGTATATTCCTCCCAAATCACATCCTCAATCTTTGCTGCCATTTTTAGTTAGAAGAAAGTGTGGGAAAGACAAAGCCAGTCACTGACCAATTTCTTGTAAATGGGAGGCTGTGTAGCACTGAATTTGGTGCCCATTCCTTCCTTCGTTATGCTGATCTCAGTGAAATGTTCATTCATAGTGTGCATGTGCTAGGCAGAGCTTAGTGCATGAAGGAAAATCCCTACTAGGCTGAAATGATGTCCGGCGTCTGTGGGGCATAAATATCCCCGGCCAGCAGGCTGCTGGGGCTACGTGGGTAAACATGGGAAAGGGTTGAATCAGTGGAACTGGAATCAACAAAATGCAGACACGAAAGTACAAATTTAGGGTGTTGTTTTTGCAATATGGATGAGTATAAGGTTCAAAGATGTTAGTAAACGTAATTCATGTTATTATAGATCGTTCTTGCTTTCGATCACATTAACGGCTTTGCAAGCAGAAATGAAAATAGCCTACAGCAGATCAAAACTGTGTTTTTAAGATATCTTATTTCATGGACACCTTTGGTAAATGATATGTAAATGTATAAAGACTGTGCATAATGGGGGGTTTTCTTACTAAGTACTTTTCCTTTGTTGGAGTTTAATATTTTGTAAAAAAAACAACAACTACAGCATGAGTCTGTTAAAATTGTGTTTGGTCAGAGGCTTTAATCACCATTAGTTGGTAGCAAGATGATTGTTGTACAAAACGCAAAAGTGCACTTTAATGTTTTTGTTTTGAAGTTTGTTTTGGTATGTCTAGTTTTGTTGCGCGGGTTACAAGATAATCACTATGGAAGCTTCGTGAGGAAACACAAATTGTCCTCCATTTTGGCCCAAATCGGCCGATTCGGCTGCAGTTTCGTGGTGCTTGCTTTGCGGTCCACGCAGAATGTATATGTAAGGGATGGTGCCAGAAGTTAGGGTGTGCCAGTCATCCCTGCACAACCAGTGTGATGGGGAGAACTGAATAAAGAAAGACCAACTTCCAGCTGTTGACTTCTCCTGAATCTTCTGTTGCCTGGCTGCTGTACATTGTTCCACTCTTTCCCATCTCTGCCTTTATCCCTGCTTCTTGGCTCTATCACAAGTGGCGCTGTGAGCAGGCTGACGAAAAGTACTAGGAGCTACTGGCTTGAGCATCAAATATGCTGGTCAATAGGGGTGGGGGGGGGGGTGGAAGGGGGGACGGTAATTAGCTTATCTCCCATGCGATCAGAGCAACCTGTGTTACTTTTTGGGGACACACCTGCAAATTATGCTGGGCTCTGGTTTGTTGGGTGGTAGTTGAAAAACATCTGTTGCATATGTTTGCCTTCGCCATAAAATGTAATATTTATGCAGCCTCTTTTTAGAGGCCACTTCCGCTCTGACTAGATAGTTTGGTGATGCACTTGTGATCTTCTGACTAGGGTTCGATTCCCGTTCAAGAGGATTTCCTCGTGGAGTTAATATTAGTGCCAACTCCACACTTCCCCCAAAAGTCCTTCGGACAAGGCTATAAACTGAGATCCCGTGTGCGAACGCACGCAGAACATCTTGCGCACACGTTAAAACCCGTTCCGCTTTTCGTAAGAGTAGGCCATTGTGTGCTGGTGGGAACGGACGACAAAATTTCCAAAACTGCATACACATGGGGATTGGATGGAAAAAAGTGCTTATTCCATTATCCTCAAAATAAAAGAATAAAACAAGACTGTGCTGCCGAAACTGAGAAGCTGTACGGAGTCGTGGCAGATCAAATATCTCCACTTTGTGACACCTAGATATACAGGCAGACCGACCGACCGATAAATAACTTGTTCTCCTGCTTACTTGAAATGTTAGATTTTGTTACCTCTGAAGGTCTTCCTCTTCGCACAATAAAGCACTTTGTGTGTGTCCTTCTATTGCGAAATGCCAATACAGAACGAGTAGTCACCATCAGTCTGAGATGAAAATCAATTCTGTTAATCGTTACAGGAAAAAGAAAAGATGTGTGAAAAGAAGCATGTGTTATTACAGGAGTAATTCCATTTGAAACATTCAAAACTTTAAATTGATATGGAAATCTCCTTTCTCTTGAAATTGCTGCTGCATAATGGGATCTGAATAGCGTCAATGAGGGAAAACGATGCTACACACATGCGCGCGCACGCAACACACACACACATGCACATCCTTAAACGTGCATACTTTAAAACCTGTTGAGCCTTTCGGAAGATTAGGTCATTGTGTGCTGGATTACAAAATTTACAAACCTTCATGCACATGGGAACTGAGTATAAGAAACCATACGAGTGCTTAATTATCCCTGAAATACAAGACTGAATAAAAAAAAAATGAATAGATAAGAAAATCATACAAAAGCCCAGGGGTATTCAACAAGCACATACACATAGACGTTTACTAGCAAGCATGTGTGTTCTTGCACAATCGTCATTCAAACTGATAGACCTGAGTATGTGTGAGTGCGTGCGTGAGACTGAGAGAAAGAAATCGAAATTCTATTCACAGAGAGAGAGAGAGCGTGTGTGTGTGTGTGTGTGTGTGTGTTGTGTGTGTGTGTGTGTGTGTGTGTGTGTGTGTGTGTGTGTGTGTGTGTGTGTGTGTGTCTGTCTGTTGCTGTCTGTCTCTCTCTCCTCTCTCTCTCTCTCTCTCTCTCTCTCTCTCTCTCTCTCTCTCTCTCTCTCTTTCTCTCTCTCTCTCTAGCTAGCTAGCTAAAATCTATTTATCTATCTATCTCAACCTATCTCTCTATATCTATCGATCTATGGATCTATCGATCGATCGATCTCTCTCTCAATATCAATAAATCAATCTCCCTCTCTATCTATCTATCTATCTATCTATCTATCTATCTATCTATCTATCTATCTATCTATCTATCTAATCACATGTGTATGTAATTTATCTATCTATTTATCTATCTGTCTATCTATCTATCTATCTATCTATCACATGTGTATGCAATTTTGTGTGTTTGAGTGTCTGCGCCCACATACATGCTTCACGCATGTGCAATTTTGTCCTCTTTCACGTAGGTATGTATGTATAATTGTTAGGTCCATACTCGTGCGTCGTGCTTTCGGTTATACTTGAAAAAAGTTCTGAAACTGCTAGACAGTTTTAACGGCTACTTTGATCATCACATCTTGCTCTTTTGTCAGGCTTGTCATGGATGACGGCAATCAACCTGACTTGTCAAAGCATGACGACATTGTACTGTAGGTCTTGGCAGTCACTAGTAACTGACGAAGCTTTGGGTAGGGCCGTCACAAGCTTAGAACGGGGTAACATTTTCTGCATGAAAAATATCATCCAAAGCAATTTATCTGAATACAAAATAACATGGACGAAGTCGTGGGGACATCGCACTGTAAGAAAACCTGCTAGCTTTCTGTTGTTTGTGGCAGTCCTATGCCATGACCTTGGTTTCCGCAACACCTTTTTGTGGTGGGGGTTTGTTTGGTTCTTGTGAGGAAGGTTTGCTGTCTCTCTCTGCTGCCTCGTCTTCAGCCTTCCAATGGAAGAATGTCCTCGGAAAGTGTTCTCTGTCGTGTCGTAGTTTACATCATCTTGCCTTCCCTGGCCTGACCCTGCCCTGCCCTGCCCTGCCCTGCCCTGCCCTGCCCTGCCTTGCCTTGCCTTGCCTTACCTGATCCTGTTCTGCCCTGCCTTGCCCTGCCCTGCCCTGCCTTGCCTGCCCTGCCCTGCCCTGCCCTGCCTTGCCCTGCCTTGCCCTGCACTGCCCTGACCTGCCTTGCCTTGCCCTGCCTGCCCTGCTCTGCCCTGCCTGCCTGCCTTGCCCTGCCCTGCCTTGCCTGCCTGCCCTGCCTCTGCCCTGCCTTGCCCTGCCTTGCCCTGCACTGCCCTGACTGCCTTGTCCTTGCCCTGCTGCCCTGCTCTGCCTGCCTGCCTCCTTGCCTGCCTGCCTGTGCCTGACCCTGCCTGCCCTGCCCGCTGCCCTGCAATTGCCCTGCCTTTGCCCTGCTCTGCCCTGCCTGACCCTGCTTGCTTGCCTGAACAAGCCCTGACTGCCTGCCATTTGCTGCCTTGCACCCACTGCCTTTGCCCTCTGCATGCCCTGTGCCCTGCCTGCGCCCTGCCTGCCCGCCCTGCTTGCACTGCCTCGCCATACCTGCTACCATGACCAAGCCTTGCCTGCCCTGCCTGCCTGCCTTTGCCCTGCCCTGCATTTGCCCTGCCCTGTCCTGCCTGCCACTGCCTTCGCCTGCCTCCACTGCCTGACCCTGCCTTGCTCTGCCCTGCCTTTGCCTGGCCCTGCCCTGCCAGCTTGCCTTGCATGACCTGCCTTTGGCCGTCTGCTACCTGCCTTGCATGCTGCCCTGCCTTGCCCTGCCCTGCCTTCCCTTCCATGACCTGCCTTGCCCTGCCCTGCCTTGCCCTGCCTGCCTTGCTTCCTGCCCTTGCCTGCCCTGCCCTGCCTGACCTCCTTGCCCTGCCTTGCCCTGCCTTGCCCTGCCTTGCCTTGCCCTGCCCTGCCTTGCCCTGCCCTGCCCTGCCCTGCCCTGCTGCCTTGCCCCTGCCTCTGCCTGCCCTGCCCTGCCTTGCCCTGCCCTGCCCTGCCCTGCCCTGCCTTGCCTTGCCTTGCCCTGCCCCTGCCTTGCCCTGTCCCTGCCTGCCCTGCCCTGCCCTGCCCTGCGCCTGCTTGCCCTTGCCTTGCCTCCCTGCCCCTGCCCTGCCTCTGCCTTGCCCTGCCCTGCCGCCTGCCCTGCCTTGCTTGCCTGCCCTGCCCTGCCCTCCCCTTGCCCTGCCCTGCCCTGCCCTGCCCTGCCCTGCCTGCCTTGCCTTGCCCTGCCCTGCCTTCCCCTGCCCTGTCTTGCCTGCCCTGCCCTGCCCTGCCCTGCCCTGCCTTGCCTTGCCTTGCCCTGCCCTGCCCCTGCCCCTGCCCTGCCTGCCCTGCCCTGCCCTGCCCTGCCCTGCCTTGCCTTGCCTTGCCCTGCCTTGCCCTGCCCTGCCCTGCCCTGCCCTGCCCTGCCCTGCCCTGCCTTGCCCTGCCTTGCCTGCCTTGTCATGCCCTGCTTTGCTCTTCCCTGCCCTGCCCTGCTTTGCCCTGCCCTACCCTGCCCTGCCCTGCCCTACCTTGCCCTGCCTGCCTGCCCTGCCCTGCCTTGCCTTCCCTGCCTTGCCCTGCCCTGCCTTGCCCTGCCCTGCCCTTCCTTGGCCTGCCTTGCCTGCCTTACCCTGCCCTGCCCTGCCCTGCCTTGCCCTGCCCTGCCCTGCCCTGCCCTGCCCTGCCTTGCCATGCCCTGCTTTGCTCTGCCCTGTCCCTGCCCTGCTTCTGCCTGCCCTCCTTGCCTGCCTTGCTTGCCTTGCCCTGACCTGCCCTGCCTTGCCTTCCTGCCCTGCCCTGCAATGCCCTACCTTGCCCTGCCCTGCCCTGCTGCCTTCCTTGCCTGCCCTACCCTGCCCTGCCCTACCCTGCCCTGCCCTGCCCTGCCCTGCCCTGCCCTGCCCTGCCTGCCTTGCCTTCCCTGCCTTGCCCTGCCCTGCCTTGCCCTGCCCTGCCCTTCCTTGGCCTGCCTTGCCTGCCTTACCCTGCCTTGCCCTGCCCTGCCCTGCCTTGGCCTGCCTTGCCTGGCTTACCCTGCCCTGCCCTGCCCTGCCTTGCCTGCCTTACCCTGCCCTGCCTTGCCCTGCCTTTCATGCCCTGCCCTGCCCTGCCTGCCCTGTCCTGCCCTCCCCTACCCTGCCCTACCCTGCCCTGCCCTGCCCTTCCTACCCTGCCCTGCCCTGCCCTGCCTGCCCAGCTCTGCCCTGCCTGCTCTGCCTGCCCTGCCTGCTCCTGCCCTGCCTGCCCTGCTCTGCCCTGCCTGCCCAGCCCAGCCTCATGCCCTGCCCTGCCTGCCCTGGCCCTGCCCTGCTGCCCTGCTCTGCCCTGCTGCTGCCCTCCCTGCCTGCCTCTTGCTCCCCCCTGCCTCCCTTCCTGCTACCCTGCCCTGCCCTGCCCGCCTGCCCTGCCTGCTGCTGCCCTGCCTGCCCTGCCCTGCCTTGCCTTGCCCTTCCCTGCCTTGCCCTGCCCTGCCTTGCCCTGCCCTGCCCTCCTGCCTGCCTTGCCTGCCTTCTACCCTGCCTTGCCCTGCCCATGCCCTGCCTTGGCCTGCCTTGCCCTGGCTTGCCCTGCCCTGCCCCTGCCCTGCCTGCTTTTTGCTCCTGCCCTGCCTGCCCTGCCCTGCCTGCCCTGCTCCTGCCCTGCCTGCCCATGCCTTGCCTGCCCTTTGCCCTGCCTTGCCCTGCCCTGCCTGCCCTGCTCTTGCCCTGCCTGCCCTCCCTCTGCCTTGCCTGGCCCTGCCTTGCCCTGCCCTGCCTGCCTGCCTGCCTTGCCGGCCTGCCCTGCCCTGCCGCCCGCCCTGCCCTGCCCTGCCCTGCCCCTGCCCTGCTGCCCTGCCCTGCCCTGCCCTGCCCTGCCCTGCCCTGCCCTGCCTGCCCTGCCCTGCCCTGCCCTGCCCTGCCCTGCCCTGCCCTGCCCTGCTCTGCCTGCCCTGCCCTGCCCTGCCCTGCCTGCCCTGCCTGCCCTGCCTGCTCTGCCCTGCCCTGCCTGCCCTGCCTGCCCTGCCTGCCCTGGCCTGCCCTGCCTGCCTGCCCTGCTCTGCCCTGCCTGCTCTGCCCTGCCCTGCCTGCCCTGCCTGCCCTGCCTGCCCTGCCTGTCCTTCCTGCCCTGCTCTGCCCTGCCTGCTCTGCCCTGCCCTGCCCTGCCCTGCTTTGCCTAATCGTTCCTTACATTGACATAATACCGTTTCATTTTTTTCCATATTCAAACGATATCTTCATAGGGACTAGAACTACACCTTATAAAGGCAGACAGCCAAAGAAATGTTGTGGTGAGGTGTTGTTGGGTGTGGTGTGAGATGGGGTGCGGTGGGTGGATTGGGGTGGTGGGGTGTGATGTGGTATGGTCACCACATGGTGGGGTGGGTGGGTATGGTGTGATGTGGAATGGAGTGTAATGGTGTAGTGTATTGTATTATATCATATCATATTGCAATGTACTGTATCGTATTGAACTGCATTGCATTGTGCTGTTTGTATTGGCATGCATCGCAGGCAGCTGTACTATATTGAACTGCTTTCTTCTTCTTCTTCTTCTTCTTCTTCTTCTTCTTCTTCTTCTTCTTCTTCTTCTTCTTCTTCTTCTTCTTCTTCTTTGACGTCGTCGTCGTCGTAGAACGCTCAGACAGCAACTATTATTGCCTGTTATGGGAGCGAAAATGCGTTGCGCTGTTGTTAAGCGCCTGACAAGTCAGGCCCAGCGCATCTGCCTTCGGCATAAGAGGGAATTATCTTTTAAGTCTTTCTGTAAACAAGGTAGGAAAAAGGACCAAAGAGGCAGAAAATAGAAAAGAAGAAGATGACAGGAAGAAATGAAACAAAGAAAGTGAAAGAAAAGATTAAATGTATAGCACAGACTTTCCAGAATGTGGGGGTGCTATTTATGCTGACAGACCTCCGGCGGCCCCGGGGAAAAACTACTTGAGTTGTGGTGCAGTGTTTCCTTTTGTCTTGCTGTGCTGTGCTGTGCAGTGCAGTGCAGTGCAGTGTAGGGCATGGCATTGTATCGTATCGTACCGTACCGTATCGTTCTTTATGGCATAGGATTGCATAACCTTGCTTTTTCTCGCTGTACCTAACGGTGTTCTATACAGTATTGTCTTGTACTGCATTATATTGTAGTGTTTGGCATTGTCTTGTCCTGTCCTCTCCGACTTCATCTTCTCTTGTGCTGTAAACACACGTCGGAGCAGATTTCTCAGCTTAACAGTTAGACGGCCCTTCCTGAACAAAGACAAGTGTCACGGCAGCTCAGCGCCACGCCACGCCACGCCTCGCAATGTAATGAGTGTTTCCATTCGTTTACTCTGAAAAGTGGCTAGTTTCCACACATCTGTCTGTCCTGAAAACGACTTTCTGGAACCTTGTAAAATCACAATGTGGTGCAACCAGAGAGGGAAATCTTCATGGACTTTCTACATAGATGACGCAAGGCAGCCACTGGGACAGAATGCAATCGTGGACAGGATTGTGGACTTAGGGCGTTGAGAAGGGCTAAGAGAAAATGGCCTTTTTCCTGGAACTTTTCAAAGTCTTTCTGGAGTATGACGCATTATGTACATGTCATGGAGTTTTAAAAAAAGCACGAGGAAAGCAGAAAAGGAAAGCATATATATGCACGGGCACATAGTTATACAGACACACACTCACACACACACACACACACACACACACACACACACACACACACACACACAACACCCCACACACACACATATTCATACACAGCCCAAAAGACATACTTAAACACACACTGACATACTGTAATCAAACACACTGCTGGTTTGTTTGCGGGTTTGTTTGGTTTTGTTTTCTTGCATCCTGTCTTGTTGCTGTGACCATTCGTCATTATCTTGTCAAGGCATAATGTCAACATGTAACAGCCCGTTTTTGAGGGCTGAAATAGCTATGCTTGGCCTCGTCCTTCGTCTCACTTTGTCTTGTTTTCTCCCCGTTTCCTTTCTGTCTTTCTTTCTTTCTTTCATTTCTCTTTTTTTGTTTTGTCTTTACTCTTTTCCCCTTTTCTTTCTGTTTTTCTTGTTTGCTTTCATTTTGTGTTTGGTTTTTTCTTTTACTTTTTTCTCCCTTTTGTCTTTGTTTTCTATTTTGTCCTTCTGTTTGTCAGTTTAATCTTTCCTTCTATTTTTCTTTTCGTGTTTCTTTCTTTATCTCCTTTATTTTCTCTGTTTCTCCTCAATTTTTTGTCTTTGTCTCTGTCTCTCCACACCCTCTCTCTTTCTGGTATAAAGAAGCCCTAAGCTCATTTATTTACTATCAATTCCAGTTTTCTCTCTCTCATGTTTGTCCATGATATTCCATAAGGCACTCCCCTCCCCCGAGAGAACCAGCGACTTATCAGTCTGGTATGAGTACCTTCCTATTAAACATATCACGAACAATTCAATATTCGGTCTTAACTTCTGGTTACATTTTATCTCAACTTATGATTTTGGCATTGGCTAAAAGCTATGTCACTTACTGATAATACATAAGAGCAAAGTGCCAAGGCCTACACTGAAATGGTCACAGGATGCTGTTTTTCTTTGAGACTGGTATCTCGTAAAGAGATCACATGCCATTTGAGAGCTCCTGACTTCAGTGGAAAGAAACCCCCGCAAACTAAAGTGGTGAGGGCAAGTCACAGGAACATCTGGACTACAGGGAACAGTACAAGGAGGGAGACGAAGATGAAGACAGAGAAAACGATGGGAAGACAACATCAGAGAGTGGACTGGCCTTGAGTGGAACGACTTGATGCGGAAAGCTGAAAACCGCGAGGACTGTAGGAAGCTGGTTGTAAAGTCTTCAGTTCTGCCAAGGGGATAGGTGAAGAAGAAGGTGCTTTGGAATGTGACATCTAGATTGTCTTCCATCCATGACAAGCTCTTAGCCTAACAACAATACTCTCCAATCAAAGAGAAATAATCTTCTGACACTTGAGTATTGCTGCTCATATGGGGCGAGGTACTTGAAAACAGCCATGCAAGAAAACTTCTCATCCAGTGTGTATCTTACAGTTGTGTGTGTGTGTGTGTGTGTGTGTGTGTGTGTGTTTTCTCAGTGTGATTCTCAATTTGGTAGAGTGAGACAGATTGCATAATTATTCTGAATCACCTTAGGGTGTTAGCTAGAGAGCCCCCAACAGCACCACCACCACATTATCATTTAGCTGGCTCTTTAGTTAACCTTCCTGTAATCTTTCTGATTGACAAGGATGTGAAATAGACTGAAAAGTGAAAGGAGTTTCAATTTGTAGATAGCAAGCTAATTGCTCTATTTTAAACTTGGCTGTAATTCTGAGCGCAATGAGCACCCTGACAGCCTGTCCTGTGGTGCGCGCAGATATCACCGTCATAATTATTAGACTGCTTCCTCTTCACATTTCTTTTCTTTTGCACTCTTCGCATTCCTCTTTGTAGTCTTCGTCTTCTTTTTTTTCTTTATTTCTTGTCTGTTTGTTTGCTTCTTTCTTTCGTTCTTTCCTTCTGTCTGTCTGTCTTTATCTCTTTCTTTCTTCTTTTTTTCCATGAAAAGCAGTCTTATTGTCTCAGGAAAGGGAAGTTATTTCCTGTGACGAAAGGCAGGACTTAATGAAGTTGCAACGCCTTGTTTGAACGCATGTTCTTTTTGTTCCTGTTTTTGTTCGTGTTCATATTTTTGTTCTTATGCTGGCTATTCTTGTATTTCGTGTCAAGTGTTTTGCTTGTTTTTGCTGTTGTTGCTGTGCTGCTGCAACTGCTGTGCTCTTTTTGTTCCGACTTTTGTCCCTGTTCTCGTGCTGGCTCTTTGCGTGTCTTGTTCTTGTTCTTTAGCATGTTATCGTTACTACTGCCGTTGCTGCTGCTGCTTTGATTTCCTATTTTTGTGACCGTTTTTCTCTAATTTTAATCCGCTTTGTAAAATTGAGTGTTTGAATGTCATTGAAAAAGAATAAATTGCTGAATGATTGTCATTGAGAAAGTGTAACTGCTGAATGATTGTCATTTAGAAAGTGTAACTGCTGAATGATGCCATTTAGAAAGTGTAACTGCTGAATGATTGCCATTTAGAAAGTGTAAACTGCTGAATGATTGTCATTGAGAAAGTGTAAAATACTGAATGATTGCCATTGAGAAGGTGTAAACTGCTGAATGATTGTCATTGAGAAAGTGTAAACTGCTGGATGATTGTCATTGAGAAAGTGTAAACTGCTGAATGATTGTCATTGAGAAAGTGTAAACTGCTGGATGATTGTCATTGAGAAAGTGTAATCTGCTGAATGATTGTTAACTTTACTGCCCTCTAAGATGCTTGATTGTCGGTGAAGGTGAGTGGTGAGGTTTGAGCTACACAGCTGGGTACTGCACGCAGTTAACGCAAAGAGTTATGAGGCCCAAATCCAGGTTGAATATGTATTTGTGACGGGGCGGTAATGAAATTACCTCCCATGCCAAAAGAGCATGAGCCCAACGCCGTGTTTCTAAATCGGGAAATACCAGGAAATTGTGCAAGTCTCTTGTTTTGTTGAGTTACAGTTTTCAACTGTTTGTAGGAGCCTAGTCAATTGTAGTAGAGCTGTGTGCTTATATATTGCCTTGATATGATCATTAAAAATATTTTGGGATGTAAAAATATGCAGATAAGCTGATCTAACTAGGCCGATGTCAACAGCAGACTCTAGCAAAAACTGTGCATATAGACAACACTATCCTCAAAAAGACACGAGGATATAAACAAGAGCAAATTAACACATGGACGGATTAATAACAGGGAAAGCGAGTTATTCAGGAAAAACCAGCCTAACCATCTATACTAATAGGTAATGTGGTCTTACGAGTGGAGTTGGTAATGATTTAATAATGCTAAATGGAATTTATATAGTGCGATATCAACCACAATGTATCAATTGTAGCTAGCTCCTGGGTTGTCAGATCATGGGTGCAGTGCATTAAGCCGATAGGTTCACCCTCACACCCCCACCAAAACCGCCCCGCCCCCCCCCCCCACCCACCCATCAAAAACAGAATAGAGCAATGCAATTACTTAGCTTGACCACACAACTTTAAATAGGTTTGTTGCTTATTTTCTTGTATGCGCCTAAACAAAAAGTGGGCAAATCTTCTTTGCTGTCTCACTCTACACCGTTTTCATCGACTTCAAGCTGAAAACTTAAGTAATCTGGCAATGTGAATTATGTAGATATAAAAGGACAGGTGGGATCCTGTCTAGAAAAAATGTTTTACGGCAACATTGATGATATGTAGCCAACAAACTTAATAGCTGAAGACAAAACAACATTGACCTGTAGCCAACAGACTGACTAGCTGAAGACAAGACAACATTGACCTGTAGCCAACAGACTGAATAGCTGAAGACAAGACAACATTGACCTGTAGCCAACAGACTGAATGGCTGAAGACAAGACAACATTGACCTGTAGCCAACAGACTGAATAGCTGAAGACAAGACAACATTGACCTGTAGCCAACAGACTGACTAGCTGAAGACAAGACAACATTGACCTGTAGCCAACCGATTGAATAGCTGAAGACAAGACAACATTGACCTGTAGCCAACAGACTGAATAGCTGAAGACAAGACAACATTGACCTGTAGCCAACAGACTGAATAGCTGAAGACAAGACAACATTGACCTGTAGCCAACAGACTGACTAGCTGAAGACAAGACAACATTGACCTGTAGCCAACAGACTGACTAGCTGAAGACAAGACAATACTGACCTGTAGCCAACAGACTGAATAGCTGAAGACAAGACAACATTGACCTGTAGCCAACAGACTGAAAAGCTGAAGACAAGACAAACATTGACCTGTAGCAACAGACTGACTAGTGAAGACAAGACATACTGATCTGTAGCCAACAGACTGAATAGCTGAAGACAAGACAACATTGACCTGTAGCCAACAGACTGAAAAGCTGAAGACAAGACAACATTGACCTGTAGCCAACAGACTGACAAGCTGAAGACAAGACAACATTGACCTGTAGCCAACAGACTGAAAAGCTGAAGACAAGACAACATTGACCTGTAGCCAACAGACTGAATAGCTGAAGACAAGACAACACTGATCTGTAGCCAACAGACTGAATAGCTGAAGACAAGACAACATTGACCTGTAGCCAACAGACTAAATAGCTGAAGACAAGACAACATTGACCTGTAGCCAACAGACTGAATGTATAGCTGAAGACAAGAAAACATTGACCTGTAGCCAACAGACTGAATAGCTGAAGACAAGACAACACTGATCTGTAGCCAACAGACTGAATAGCTGAAGACAAGACAACATTGACCTGTAGCCAACAGACTAAATAGCTGAAGACAAGACAACATTGACCTGTAGCCAACAGACTGAATGTATAGCTGAAGACAAGAAAACATTGACCTGTAGCCAACAGACTGAATGTATAGCTGAAGACAAGACAACATTGACCTGTAGCCAACAGACTGAATAGTGAAGACAAGACAATTGACTGTAGCCAACAGGAAATGAATGTATTTGCTCAAGACAAGACAACATTGACCCGTAGCCCAAAAGACTGAATAGCTGAAGACAGACAACATTGACCTGTAGCCAACAGACTGAATGTATAGCTGAAGCAAGACAACATTGACTGTAGCCAACAGACTGAATTTAATAGCTGAAGACAAGACAACATTGACCTGTAGCAACAGCTGAATGCTGAGACAGAACATTGCCTGTAGCCAACCCGATGAATGTATAGCGAAAGACGGGGAAAAAATTGACCTGTAGCCAACAGACTGAATGGCTGAAGACAAGACAACATTGACCTGTAGCAACAGACTGATAGCTGAAGACAAGACAACATTGACTGTAGCCAACAGATTGAATAGCTGAAGAAAGACAGCATTGCCCTGTAGCCAACAGACTAAATAGCGGAAGACAAACAACATTGACCTGTAGCCAACAGACTGAATGTATAGCGGAAGACGAGACAACATTGACCTGTAGCCAACAGACTGAAAAGCTGAAGACAAGACAACATTGACCTGTAGCCAACAGACTGAAAAGCTGAAGACAAGACAACATTGACCTGTAGCCAACAGATTGAATAGCTGAAGACAAGACAGCATTGACATGTAGCCAACAGACTGACTAGCTGAAGACAAGACAACATTTACCTGTAGCCAACAGACTAAATAGCTGAAGACAAGACAACATTGACCTGTAGCCAACAAACTGAATGTATAGCGGAAGACGAGACAACATTGACCTGTAGCCAACAGACTGAATAGCTGAAGACAAGACACATTGACTGTAGCCAACAGACTGAATAGCTGAAGACAAGACAACATTGACCTGTAGCCAACAGACTGAATAGCTGAAGACAAGACAACATGATCTGTAGCCAACAGACTAATAGCGAAGACAAACAACATTGACCTGTAGCCAACAGACTGAATGATAGCGAAGACGAGACAACATTGACTGTAGCCAACAGACTGAAAGCTGAAGACAAGACAACATTGACCTGTAGCCAACAGACTGAAAGCTGAAGACAAGACAACATTGACCTGTAGCCAACAGATTGAATAGCTGAAGACAAGACACATTGACATGTAGCCAAACAGACGGGACTAGCTGAAGACAAGACAACATTTACCTGTAGCCAACAGATAATTGCTGAAGACAAGACAACATTGACCTGTAGCCAACAAACTGAATGTATAGCGGAAGACGAAGACAACATTGACCTGTAGCCAACAGACTGAAAAGCTAAAGACAAGACAACATTGACCTGTAGCCAACAGGATTGAATAGCTAAGAAAAGACAAACTTTGGCCTGTAGCCACCAGGACTAAATAGCTGAAGACAAGGAAAATTTTTACCTGTAGCCAACGAATTAATAGCTGAAGACAAGACAAATTGACCTGTAGCCAAACGATTGATAGCGGAAGACAAGACAACATTGACCTGTAGCCACAGAAAAATAATGCTAAAGAAAGACACCATTGACTGTAGCCAACAGACTAAATTTGCTAAGACAAGACAAACTGTCCCCTTTGTGGGCCAACAGATGAATGATAGCTGAAGACAAGAAACATTGATCTGTAGCCAACGATTGAATAGCTGAAGACAAAAACTTGACTCTAGCAAATTTTGTTTAACCTAAGAAAAGACAACTTCCCTTGGCCAACAGAAAAAAACCCCCCCTTAAAGTTGATTTTTTGGTCTTTTTTAGCCAACAAGTGAATTAGACGGGGGAAGGGGAAAGGGGGGGAAAATTGATTTTGAATTTGTAGGTGCTGATAAAATGGTTAAGTCAAAATCCTTTAGGCAAACAGAAAAAGCTAAGCAAGAAACATTACTGTACCCAACGATGAATAACTAAACAAATTTCTTGGACTCAAAATTTTGTTTCAAACCAAAATTTTTGTTCATTTCTAGCATCTCTTTAAAAAGAAAAATTTTAACCTTTTAAAAAATTTTGTGTGTTTTTTTTTGTGTGTGTGTGTGGGGTGTGTCGTGCGTGCGTGCGTGCGTGCTGTGCGTGCGTTGGGGTGCGTGCGTGCGTGCGTGCTTTGCGTGGTGGTGTGTGTGTGTGCATTTGGACTTGTTAGAACTATTACTTGCTATTGGCTGCATGACTGGTAAGAATGAGTTGAGTGCAAGCGCTTTGATTTGTCTGTGCAAGTACAGCATTTATATAAGTTCTATTTATTATTATTATTATTATTATTATTATTATTATTATTATTCACCTGTAGCCAACAGACTGAATAAATAGCTGAAGACAAGACAACAATGACCTGTAGCCAACAGACTGAATAAATAGCTGAAGACAAGACAACATTGACCTGTAGCCAACAGACTGAATAGCTGAAGACAAGGCAACACTGACCTGTGGAGCCAACAGACTGAATAGCTGAAGACAAGACATCATTGATCTTTAGCCAACAAACTGAATAGCTGAAGACAAGAGAACATAGACCTGTAGCCAACAGACTGAATGGCTGAAGACAAGTTCAGCACAGATGACTAAATGAATGGCTGAAGACAAGGCAACATTGATCTGTAGCCAACAGACTGAATGAATGGCTGAAGACAAGTTCAGCACAGACTTTCAGTTATCGCTCACTGGGCAATCAAGGTCCCTGGCCTGAGTCCTGTCACCGTTTCCTCTACCTTCCTGTTGACTCTGGTCACTTCACTTCACTTTTCTTTACTTCCCCAGATTAAAAAGGAAATGTCTGTACACTGTTGACAACTTGTACAAACTACTGTTAAATTATGAAATCCACATTTATTCCTAATCAGTACACCTCTCAAAATTATCATCACTGCTAAGCCTTTTTAGTTGTGTTATGGGAAATTTGAAGGCTGTGTTCCTGGACTTTCCTTCCTGCTCCCCTGATCAACAGCAATCTGTGTTTGCACATGATCAAAACCCCTGCAGCATTGCCCTTATCGACTACTGTGAAGGATAGCTTTGCCAACACTGCTCTTTGCATCGCTCATGATGCAGCAAAACAGCCTGTATTTGTCCACCACTGATAACAGATATTTTAGTAGTTAGTAATGATGTTGCAGGAATTTCCAAGGCATATTCTGATGTTATCAGGTTAGTATTGCTAGATTCTTATTCACAACTGTGATGGTTTATTGTCATCAGCCTGCGCCACCCACCCGCTCGCGCGCACACACACACACACACACACACACACACACACACACACACACACACACACACACACACACCCCGAAACTTCCCATCAGCATTTCATGTTTGCTATGTTACGGCACTACTACATTTGTAAAGCTTGGATTCTTTCTGGATCCACTGTCATCGTTCACGTCTCACGTGCACAGAGGAAGATTGAATACCAGTACTAAGGGGGACGGGATAGCTCAGTGGTCGGAGCACTCGCTTTACCCCAGCCAAGGTTAAACAGTATCAAGCGTGGTTTCCAGTTGGATGGGTCAGTTTGCTCGCCTTGGCTTCAGTACAGTCCCCCAGTTCACCCAGCTGTAAAGGGGTATCTGCCTCTTTAGGGTCAGGGAAGGTAAAGCAGTGAGGGAGAGGAGATGGGCGCTGCCCTCAATATGCTGGCCCCTAGAGAAGTGAGGTCCCTGACGCCTCGCTACCCTACGGCCTTAAAGGTTATTGGGACACTTTGACCTTTTACTTACTAAGAACCTTGAGTAAGTAAACATACTGAACAATTTATAATTCATGTCAATGGACTTTTATTAGTAGTGATAATAATACTGTGACTGGTCATCAAATTGAGTTTACTTTTCGCTCTGATTTTGATTAATCTTTTAGCAAGCTTGGCGAGCTCTTTTTCACTGCTTGCCAGGTAATTGCGGTCTGTAATGTGGAGATTTTTTACATATTGTTCTTACTCCATTATTAATTGCGCTAATATGATCTTGATGTGCATCCAGTGTGATGCGGTCCCGGAATATTTGGAAAAGTGTGAGAGATAGAAGGGAATACTAACAAACTTCCAACCAAGGCACGGAACGACCTTCCTACAGCACTGGCTGTTCTGAAATAAATCTATTGATTTTATCCGCTGTTCATTAACTTGTGTTCGATTTCATTGTTTTCATCATGACTCATAGGACTAACTTCCATACTGTCAAAGCCTTCTTAAAGTCTGCAAGGCGACTCGTATATTGCAGGTACATTTTCAAAAGGTAGGCATATTAAAATCTTGATCATGGTATTTTCGTCTTTAAATTGTCATGAAGTGTTTCTAGTTCTTTTTAGTTCAAAGCAGGCTTTTCATTTGTAGGCTTTGTCAATCTTTTAAATTGCCTTTAACCCGTGAGATAAATCTCATCTTCAATCTACCTATCTATATATAGTTGTCAATGTATACCTACAAACTGTCTTCTCCATGGTTGACTACACTGAGTGAGTATGATTAATCTTGGTCTAATTCATCATAGTTGCCTGCTATTCCACTTGTTGGCAAGTCTTGCAGCAGCCGAGTTCATGATATAAACTCTATCTGGTTATGTGTAAGTCATCCCTCATTACAGCTTAACTTTTATCCCTCGCTTTCCCCAAGCTAAGGTTAGGCAGCATTGAGCGTTGTTACCTTGCAGTTGCCCCAGTTCCCCCAAGCTGTAAATGGGTACCTGTCATGTTGAAGGACAAGGAAGGTAAAAAGGAAAGGGAGAGGAGATGGGTGCTGCCCTCGAGATACTGGCCCCTAGAAAAGTTGAGGTCTCTGACATCTCCCTCCCCAGTGATCGCATAGGCAATGAGATACCTTTGCCTAAGTACATAGACACCTTACTCTCTAGTTAAACATACTTGGTTGAAGATTGTTTCTCGACTTGCCAAACCTCCTTGGGGCTTAAGTCTCTTTCATTTGCGTCTACATATACAACATGAAATTTGCAACGTTAAAGAACATTAATCAGGATCAATATTTAAAAAAACCTGACATGGAATACAATGTCATGATGGTAAAACAACGGCCACCGAGGATTACTTATTGCTCACAAACACAGGTTGAGTAAGCTATGCAGCAAAGACGGACAGGATAGCTATAGTTCACTGGTTCCATGGGATGACATGAGGGCCGCTACAGCTGTAGCTGAATGAAGAAGAACGTTTCACGTCCATCTGTGTGGAGTCATGAAGTCGAGGGCTCGCACGATGGCAGCTGTAGCAGCACTTGATGAATTGAGGGTGGACACTTTGAAGATTTTTCACGTCAACTTAAGTGCAGACATACCAGAGCCTTAATCCACTGTGTGTACATATAAATGTAGAAGACTAACTAGTTATGTGTGCTAAAGATACTGCAGTTCATGTCAGCATTTTTAAGGTTACAAAAACACTAACATACCCAGTATGGGGACGGGATAGCTCAGTGGTCGGAGCACTCGCTTTCCCCCAGCCAAGTTAAGCAGCGTCGAGCGTGGTTAGCACTTGGATGGGTGACCGTTTTCGCGCCTTGGCTTCAGTACAGTTCCCCCAGTTCACCCGGCTGTAAATGGGTACCTGCCATCTTTAGGGTCAGGGAAGGTAAAGCAGCGAGGGAGAGGAGATGGGCGCCGCCCTCAATACGCTGGCCCTAGAGAAGTGAGGTCTCTGACGCCTCGCTTCCCTACGACCTTAATATAGGTTATGGGAAACCTTTTTACCCAGTATGTACCTGGCATCTGGAGAGCAAGGGGTTCAGAAATAAATAAATAAAATATATAAAGGTAATGGTATACTTATAACCTATTCAGTTGTTGGGGAGCGAGATATCAGAGACCTCAGCTTTACTAGGGGCCAGCATATCGAGGGCGGCGTCCCATCTCCTCTCCCTCGCTGATTTACCTTCACTGACCCTTAAGAAGACATGTACCCATTTACAGCTAGGTAAACTGGGAGATTGTACTGAAAACCAAGGCACAATAACGGTTACTCATCCACTAGGCAACCGCGCTCAACACTGCGAGTACTCTGACCATGAAGCTGAGCTATCCTGTCCCCACCCAAGATAGACGACAGCCTGTCAGAGTCAGGTCAGAGTCAGGCCCTTGCCCGACCAATGACTTCAGGAGCTCAGGCCTCTAGAGACACACTTGATGAAGACAAGGATGAAGACAACCACGACGAAGAAGAAGAATGCGAAGAAGAAGACGACGACTTGCGAATAATAATAATTATTTATAATAATTCTTATAAGAAGAATGCGAAGAAGAAGAATGCGAAGAAGAAGAATGCGAAGAATGCGAAGAATGCGAAGAATGCGAAGAAAGAGAAGAAGAAGAAGAAAAGAAGAAGAAGAAGAAGAGAAGAAGAAGAAGAAGAAGAAGAAGAAGAAGAAGAAGAAGAAGAAGAAGAAGAAGAAGAAGAAGAAGAGAAAGAGAAGAGGAAGAAGAAAGAAGAAGAAGAAGAAAAAGAAAGAAAATGTAAGAAGAAGAAGAAAAGAAGAAAAGGAAGAGAAGAAGAAGTCGAAAAAGAAGAAACAGGAAATATGGAGAAGAAGAGCGAATAAGAAGGATAAAAGACAAAGAAAAATTGTGGCAGATATGTCTCGGAGAAAACTGATACTGCCCGGTGATTTTTGCCTCTTGTATACAGACGTATAATCAGGTACAACTGACAAAGTATGCTTGCTGGCAAAGGAATGACTGGTCATTCGAAACACTCCAGCTTACAACATAGCAACTTGAGGGGGGGGGGGGAGAGAGAGAGAGTGAGAGAGAGAGAGAGAGAGAGAGAGAGAGAGGAGAGAGGAGAGAGAGAGAGAGAGGAGAGAGGGGGGGGGGGGGGGGGAGATAACGATAACGACGATTTATTCCATAAGCCTATTGCCCCATTAGAAGTGGGTAATTACAGATCATTATGTGCAACATAATAATTAATTATACCCTCACACTAACACACATACACACAACACGATTATAATCAAACATAATGTGCGTCTCAGCTGTTTGCATTACCCAATTAAACAACTTCGTCTTTTGAAGGATTTATACAGAAACATAGCACGATTATGCATAACAGTCTGATTTGACGATGTTAAAAGCAAAACTAACGGATAAAACATTAGTTTTTTTTAATAATTCAAAGGAATGTATTTTTCTCTCAGATCATCTAATACTGGGCAACATAATACAAAGTGAACTTCATCTTCCTTCGCTAATCTACATTACGGACATTCATAATTGCTTACAGAAAGAGATTTGAATCTTTGACTGTGCACAGCAATATCAGATACCCCCAGTTAATGTATTTCTAACAAATCGGTTCACATTTATCACTAGATATGGTTCAATCAAGTGATTTACTTTAAGAAAGTCTAAAGAATAAAAATCGTTCACTTCCTTGGATACGCGAATGCCACTCTTACCATCTGCAATCTACCATGCCTTGTTTGAAATACCCCAAAAACTGTGCACACACCCAACTCCTTGGTTAATCCATACACACGAAAAACCACATCGACATAAACAGTTAAGAGATAGGGTAAAAGCCGAGTCAAGCTCAACCACTTACTGTTTATCCAAAACCAGGCAACTTTTGGTCCGATTCGGCTTTGCCTCATCGAACCAAAAACTTGCATAGTTTTATATAAAAACTAAGCAGTTTACCTTGACTCGGCTTTTACCCTATCTCTCTACTAAAACTGAAAAGTAATACTAATTTATTTTTGATGGTTAAAACTAAAATTTG
>CM054165.1:24659098-24675714 GCA_028751875.1 Rapana venosa | reverse complement strand
TAATGTTTCTCCAGATAAGATCTTTTGCTTTGCTTGATTGCTAAGTTTTTTCTGTCGATTCCATTCTGCTAACCTCTTGCCAGCTTCAACTCTCCCAGGTTTCTTTGTTACAGATGTCACTTGTGAAAGGGAGGGTTGCTCTTGGTTCTTGGCATTCTCCTGTGCTTCCTGTTGGTTCGATACTGTGTTCTGTTCTTCCATCTTTCTCTATATGGTTAAATTTTATATGTTTTAATGTTATCATACTAGCAGCTACTGGTGCTAACAGAGAGCCAAAACGGTAATACATATCACAGCCAAGTGTCTCCAGCGTTCTAGACAAAATAGGATCTTGTGAGAGGTCATATGCTAAGTCAGCTTCTGAGTCCACATTAAAGACCCTACTTGTTGCTTTAGCATATAGACCAATAACAGTATGCCCTAGGCTTTTCACTATCTTTGCTCCAAGAAGAGATTCATACCTATTAAAATACTTATTAATGTCTTGTGGTGATAACTGCTGCACCTGTTCAACTGTTAGTTGTGTTCCTAAGTAATGCTTTGTTTTACCACAAGCAGCAAGAGAGTACAACTTCTCCTTCTTATCCAGTAGACTCTTCTCATCTGTTATTTCTTCTTGACTAGAACCAGTAGATGTCATCAACAAAAGTTCGTCGCAATTCATGTTGTCTATCTTTATCAATATATTTTGTGTAAAATAATTATTGTTGTTCTTGACAAGTTGTTGATAAGTTGTTAACAATGTTGTTGATGGGGACTTGTTTATTTCTTGACAAGTTCTTAATATAGTTCTTGTTTTAGTTCTTGTACTAGTTCTTGATAAGTTCTTGGTAAGTTCTTGGTAAGTTCTTGATAAGTTCTTGATAAGTTCTTGATAAGTTCTTGATAAGTTGTTAATAAAGTTCTTGACAAGTTCTTGATAAGATATTGTTTTAGCATAAATTCCCATAATTTTATAGTTTTACCCATCAAAAAATAAATTAGTATTACTTTCAGTTTTAGTAGAGAGATAGGGTAAAAGCCGAGTCAAGGTAAACTGCTTAGTTTTTATATAAAACTATGCAAGTTTTTGCCTGGTTTTGGATAAACAGTAAGTGGTTGAGCTTGACTCGGCTTTTACCCTATCTCTAGTTACATACATTCGCATCAAGTTCACATAATAATTTATAGCTTTCTTAGGTAATCTGTGGTTGTTCATATAAACTAACTTAAGCCAGCACATGATACATTTAATATAGGAATTCACATAAATTGGAAATCGACCAAGTTCACCATAAACCAGGTCAGTCAGTGTACGTCGATCCACATGTAAACATCGCTTCATGGTAACAGATGTACCTTTTCCATTTCAAAGCCATATTCTAAACCCCAAATTTCAGTACCGTATTGAACTATAGGTTGTACCTGGGCATCAAATAATTTAAAGAATAATTTTGCACAATTACTTTCATCAAACCTATACAGAAAATGTAATATGCTCATAATAGCACGTCTACCTTTGCTGACAAGATCTTGACATGTAAATGTAAAGCTCAGTCTCCTTGAGAAATATAAACCTAAATACTTATAGGCATTTTCTAGAGAAATTTTTGATTTTCCATAAACCATATTTCGCGTGAAGCTAGATATCCACCCTTTCGAAATAATATTATATTTGTTTTATCCATATTAACTTAAAGATCTAACCTGAGCGCAGAGGAGTACAAATTATTTAGTTGAGTTTGTAGTCCTATCACCGTTTCAAAAACAGACAGTAAAACATCATCTGCAAACAGTAATATGAAGAGTTCTGTCAAATCAAAATTTACTCCATGTTTGCCATTACCAATACTTTTCAGGGCTAGTTCATTTATGAATAAAGAAATTAAGTCAAGTCAAGTCAAGTCAAAAACACTTTAATCATCCCATGAAGGGCAATTACAATACTGCCAGGCACATTAATACCTGTCGGTAGTGGTGGAAGTTGGAAGAATTTCGCAAGGAAAGTTTACGTCTTGACCCTCAGCTAACACACTGGCCCATTGGCGAAGGCTCAGAAGAAATTCACGAGTGTACATTCGGCCATGATTGTTGTTGGCGGGTTCACCTCGCACATGATCGAATGACGCTATCAGAAAACAAACCAAGAGAGTGGATACAGCTCTTCCAAACGTGTCACGTTCATTGCAGACACCTCAGACACAACTATGCAGGATATGACACTGATACACGTACAATTGATATGAAAACAATATAAAAACAATTGCCTAGCAGAAGAGTGTGTCGCCACATGAGCAGCGCCACCAAGACAGGACTACATATATCACCTGCTTGACACCTTGCGTACAATTTATATAATCACTAAATTTAGCGCCACGTCTTCTCTAGCTTTAACATCTCTGTACATACTCTTTATACACTTATAAAGTTTACCTTTAATGCCATTCTTCATCAGAATAGAATTCAGATAGGGATACAAATACAGCTGCAGAAAAAAAAAAAAAAAGGGTGAAAGGGTGGCGCAGCGCTAAGTGGCGACGCGTTCTCCCGCTCTCCCCAGGGAGAGCAGCCCGAATTTCACGGAGAGAAATCTGCCGTGACTTAAAGTGGTATGAAATAAAATCTGAGCGCTTTGATTTGTTGCTTTACAAGATTCAGCGCTATATAAATTCCATACATTATTATTATTAGAATCAGCCATAGAAGCTTCTTATTTATGATGCTGCCATACACGGTACTAACTATGTTATCATTTAAGGAAATGCCTCTATAATTGTTTGGATTACATTTATCACCTTTTTTAAAGAAAGGAAGGATAACTGTTTCTGTCCATTCTTTGGGATAAATCATTTTTTTCAAAAATAAAACTTAAGAAATGTACAAGAAAATGGATGGCATAGGGTTTAAAAAAAGTTTTTAAGGAATTCATTATCAAGACCCTGCAGATTTACCACTTGCTAACTTTCTTATAGCAAACAATTCCTCTTTTTGAGAGATAGGTCTGTCAAAAACGCTGTTTAATCGTCATCTAATGGTACTGACTCCTCATCCCCATTAAGCTGATTAATATGAGGGAGAGAGAGGCAAAACGCAAAGGCAAACGCAACTTTATTTTACGAGGGCAATAGATTAAGTTACAAAGACTTTTTTCATCCAGCCCTCAAGAGAGTGGTCAGAGCACTTGCTTTCCCCCAGCCAAGGTTAAGCAGCATCGAGCGTGGTTACCCGCTGGATGGGTGACCGTTTGTACGCCTTAACTTCAGTACAGTCCTCCAGTTAACCCAGCTGTAAATGGATCAGGAAAGGTAAAGCAGTGAGGGAGAGGAGATGGGCGCCGATCTCAATATGCTGACCCCCTAGAGAAGTGAGGTCTCTGACACCTCGCTGCCCTACGACCTTATAGGTTATGGGACACCTTTACACAGAGAGCGAGCGAGAGAGAGAGAAAGAGAGAGAGAGGGGGAGAGAGAGAGAGAGAGAGAGAGAGAGAGAGAGAAGAGACAGACAGACAGACAGACAGACAGGCAGACAGAGACAGACAGAGACAGACAGACAGACAGAGACAGACAGACAGACAGACAGAGACCTTGTATATTTTAGTTTAACGTCTATTCACGGTATGTGAGCGTGCATTCCAGTGTTTGCAGAACTCAAATACCGGTTTCAGATGAACAATGGGAGCAACAAACAAACTGCAAGCAAACAAAGTCACATGCAATGATTGATAAGAACCATCGGGAACACACACACACACACACACACACACACACACACACACACGTGCTTATTCATTATCCTCGATATAAAAGAACAAAATTTAAAAAATTAAATAAATAAAACACACACACACAGGAGACAAAAGGAATGATGGGGAGAAGGAGGTTACAGGAAGTGTAGAAGACACAAAGATTGATGAAATCATGAAGGAAAGTCCTCAATAAGCCAATGAGGGAGATAGCGATGACGTCAGCAAAAAGAAGCAAATCCATCCTTAATAACCCAATGAGGGAGATAGCGATGACGTCAGCAAAAAGAAGCAAATCCATCCTTAATAACCCAATGAGGGAGATAGCGATGACGTCAGCAAAAAGAAGTAATCTTTGATAACCCAGTGAAGTGATAGCGATGACGTCAGCAAAAGAGAAGTAAATCCTTAATAACCCATTGAGAGAAATAGCGATAAGGTCAACAGAAAGACGTTAATCCTAAATAACCTAGAAAATGACCCAGAGAGAAATGGCAATGATGTTTAACAAAAAAGAAGAGTAAATCCTAAATGACCCAAAAAAGACATGGTGCTGACATTAGCCGCCACCCCCCCCCCCCCCCCCCCCACAGTAATACTATATGACCTAGAGAGTGAGAGAGAGAGAGAGAGAGAGGAGAGAGAGAGAGAGAGGGAGAGAGAGAGAGAGAGAGAGAGAGGAGAGAGAGAGAGAGAGAGAGAGAGAGAGAGAGAGAGAGAGAGAGAAGAGAGAGAAATGATCATGAAGTTAACAAAAGATTAAATCCTAAATAACCTGAAAGAGACATGGCAAAGACATTAACAAAACACTTTTTTTGAAATGATATGGAGATGACGTTAACAAACACAGAACTAAGTCCTTATTGATCCAGAGAGAGATACGGAGATGACGTTAACAACACAGAACTAAGTCCTTATTGATCCAGAGAGATAGAATACGAGAATGACGTATTAACAAACACAGAACTAAGTCCTTATTGACCCAGAGAGAGATACGGAGATGACGTTAACAAACACAGAACTAAGTCCTTATTGATCCAGAGAGAGATACGGAGATGACGTTAACAAACACAGAACTAAGTCCTTATTGACCCAGAGAGAGATACGGAGATGACGTTAACAATCACAGAACTAAGTCCTTATTGATCCAGAGAGAGATACGGAGATGACGTTAACAAAGAAATACGGAGATGACGTTAACAAATAAAGAACTAAGTCCTTATTGACCCAGAGACAAGGTGACGACCTTAACCAAACAAAATTCTCTCTCTCACTCTGTGCTTAAAGTAGCATTTAAAAAAAACACACACACAAAAAAGGACGAAAATGAAATCAAATCCAATAAATTAACAACTCCAAGAAAAGTATGTCCCCCCCCCCCCCCAAAAAAAAAAAAACCAACAACCCACAACCCCAAACAAAACAAACCACCTGAGCCGAGCGGAGTCTGAATCAAACACCCACACCCCTCAGCTCACTGACCCACTCACACACATCACATCACATGATACAGATTCACCAGTCACCACTAAGCCTACTACTTCCCCACCATGCCTCTACAATCCCAACATGCACATCCAAGAAATTGTTGACATGTTTTCTCACCACCACCAATATTACTCAGCCATCATGTATTATATATCATTTAGAAAAGTAAACTAGACTTACATTACACAAGGAAGTTGAAGTTGAATGGAAATTCTAAATCATCTCCCGCTGATCCCGGCATTAAGAGTGAGTGCCCCTGAGAGAGAGGAGCAACACGCCAGCCTGACGTCAGTTTTGGTTGAGCCCTGCTGGGCCAGTCACGTCAGAAGAAGCAGGGAGGGCCAGTCACGTCAGAAGAAGCAGGGAGGGCCTGCTCTGTACTGTGACTCTACTTTGAGACCGAGTCCACAGCAATCTTTTTTTTTGTTGTGTGTACATGTATGTGTGCAGTAGTGTTATTGAAGCATTCATGGCATTGGAAATCACCAGGATCCTACAGAACTAGCTGAACGCAAAAAGCTGTGTTGTAGCAACACTAAAGAATGATTAAGAAGAACAGCTTCTCTGAGAAAAGACATATGTATCAAACTTTTCATTGCCTTACAGAGACACTGGTATTGTAGTTCGCTAAAAGAGGATTCCTGCTGCCAGGCGCCTGTCAGTGTTGTTATGACTGCTGTTGCCAAACTTCCACCTGCTTTTACAGCAAAAGTGATTATCAGTGGCAAATCACACTTGGACAGGTCATTGATCTGTTCTCTTTTTAACTCACAAATCTTGTTTCTCAATATATCTCAGTGGCTCTGCACTCCCTTTAGTGGACTTGTACACACACACTCGTTTCGGCACGCACCGTATTATCGAGACACGGTCTATCTGGAACAGAGCGACGGTATTTCATTTATTTTTCTAACTCTGTACTATATACCATTATTAGACAAATAAAATATAGAACGTTGCTTATACAAAATGACTTAATATGATTAACATTTCATTGCATGGGTGATGTGTATGCTGGGAAGGGGTCTAAACCACCACTCAATGAAACACATTGTCACACAATTCGCAGGTGTGTCCACATTTAGAAATACGACTCTGACTGCATGGGAGGTAATCCAATTACTGCCCGTTACATTTCACACGTACATATCTACTTACAGGGTTCAATTCCCGTTCAAGGGAGATATTTTCCCCTGGTGTTAACATCAGTGCAGACTCCACTCTCCCCAAAAGTCCTTCGGATGAGACTATAAACCAAGGTGCCGTGTGCAGAACATCTTGCGCACGCGTTAAATCCTGTTCCGCTTTTCGTAAGAGTAGGCCATTGTGTGCCGGTGGGAACAGATGACAGACTTTACAAAACCGCATACACACGGGTAATGGATGTAAAAAAAAAAAAGCACATAAGTGCTTATTCCATTATCCTCGATAAAAAAGAATGAATCATTTTTTTTAACCAGATGGATGGATGCATGGATGGGTGGGTGGGTGGATGAGTCTATGCGGAAGGGTGGATGGATGGGTAGGTGGATGGATGGATGGATGGTGGCTTGATGGATGGATGGATGGATGAATGGATATATGAATAGATGCATGCATGGATGGTTGCATGGATGGATGGATGGATGTAATCATAAACATTTCAAAACAATGGTTGGTTCACAATTATTGCATCTCAATTATTTCTCCTCTTGATATGAGTCAGCATTTTAGTAACATTTCTATCACTTATAAAACTAATACTGCTACTCTTTCTCTATATAACTTTCTGTGTGTATTGTGTCTGTTTGTCTTTTTGTCTGTCTGCCTCCGTCTCTGTATCTCTCTGTCTCTCTCTCCCCAAGAGTGGTTTGCGGACATAAGGAGCGTTGTAGACTAAACAGGTCATTCCAATCTGTCCTCTCAACAGAGAGCCATTTTTCAAAAGTGTCTATCAAAGTCTTTAGAGACTCTCTGGTTAGGTTCACAATGGGCGTCAGCGACATCAACACGCACAGAAAATGTTTTAATGGCGATGTCAACCCAGGTAGGAATGACTATCCCTTCTGCCCGGAAATCAGGGAAGATGAAGAGCACCTTTCATTTCACTGCATGCCGTAAATACAGCAGTCTTGGTCCAGATGTTTTGAAGACAGTATCTCCTCCGCACTCCGAAGACCAGTGCTGACTGCATGATGTGCTGTCTGTCCTGCAGACAGGCACAGACCACACGGCAGCTGGCTTGGTTCTGACACCAATGTTTGGAGATCAGATAAAATGGACGAAATGTCCATCATGCCTCTAGGCAAATGTTAATGGAAATGTTCACAATCAGATCTAACAATACGCTTTTCCCATTTTGCTACTAACAGATAATATGAACCACTTAAAAACTCCCTTTGCTTGTATGTATTGTTTTCAATACAATACTTCTGTTTCTTATGTTTGAAATGTTGCTCACCTTGTGTCAGAAGCCATCGTGCCAAAAGTCAATTAACAGTTCAGTTCTCTCTCTCTCTCTCTCTCTCTCTCTCTCTCTCTCTCTCTCTCTCTCTCTCTCTCTCTCTCTCTCTCTCTCTCTCTCTCTCTCTCTCACAACACACACACACACACACACACACTGGCTTGAATGACATGATTGCAGTTCCTGTTCAGGGTAAGGGCTAGATATAAAAAAACTCTTGTGAGTGCTTATGTCGATTTATTACTATTTTAATCTATTCTTTTGTTTCGAGCGTAATGGAATAATCACTCATGTGAGGAATATTTTTACATCCACTCCCAGTGTTCGCGCGGTGATAACCCTTAGAAATAAAGATCATCGTCGTTGTCGTCGTCATCATCATCATCATCTATCTCTCTCTCCCTCTCAAACACACACACATACACACACACACACACACACACACACACACACACACACACACACACACACACACTTTACACTCACTCAACCTCTCTAAAACGGTACATACTCCGTCATACAAGACACGAACAACCCTGACTACAAAACCAGTGGTGATAAAGATGTTCTGATGTTTGTCGCTGGGATCTATCGCTGCTTGCTAGGTAATGCACAGCCTTGTTATCTCTTCCTTTTGTTTTTGGTCTGTTTGTCGGTCTGTCTCTCTTGCTCCCCCCCCCCTTCTCTCTCTCTCTCTCTCTCTCTCTCTCTCTTCTCTCTCTCTCTCTCTCTCTCTCTCTCTCTCTCTCACTTCGTCCCTCCCTTTGTTTCCTTTTTCCTTTCTCTCAGTCAATCTCTGTCTCTGTATCTCTGTATCTATTGACCTCTGTCTCTCTTTTGTCTACCCTTCCCATCTTTCTATTTCCTGTAATACCCCCTCTCTCTCTCTCTCTCTCTCTCTCTCTCTCTCTCTCTCTCTCTCTCTCTCTCTCTCTCTTGTTTTTTCTTCTTCTCTCTTTTTCTTTAAAAAAAAAGTTGTTTTTTTTCCTTTGCTTCTTCTGCTTGAAAGTATGAGTAATGAGTGCATTTTTAAATGTGACCCCATGGGCGGGGACTGGATGTAAAAAAGCACATGACTACTTATTCATTATCCTGGAAAAAAAGATTTTGTTTCTATTACTTACAATGTGTAGATGTTCTTTTTATGACTTTATTGGCTTTTCCCCCCTCTTTATTATGTGAGTGTATGGGTATTGCACTTATTTTATTACCATGACATTCAATTTGCATGAGCATAATTAAAAAGTGTTTGTGTTGATCGTGTGCTATGTGAGTATTACATATTAAGTATTATCCCTGAAACACCCCCCCTACCCCACCCCCCCACACACACGCTCAAACAAACACAAACACACACACACACACACACACACACACACACACACACACACACACACACACACACACTCACTCACTACTCATCACCACCACTCATATTCTCTCCCTCAACGACTGTATAGTTTTAAATTTCTTCTTGGTTTGTTTCTTGTTTTTATTGTGTGGATGTATGGGTATCAAATTTATTTCATTATCATGACATATAATTTGAAACGAGTATAATCTAAAATGAGTGTTGATGGGATCGCATACTGTTTTAGGAATTATATATTGGATATTATCTCTGAAATACACACACACACACTCTCTGTCTCTCTGTCTCTGTCTCTCTCTCTCTCTCTCTCTCACCTTTTATCGTCCTGCTTATAGTCATAGTATATCCTGATGAAGGATTCATATTTTTATATTTTCAATACTTTATTGGACTTGCCTCTGTACTTAAGTTTTAATGAGTGCCCTATTTCAATATCTTATAATTATGTGTAACAAGTATGTGTACCATTTGACAATGTGTAGATGTTTATCTTTATGACTTATTAAGTTTGGTTGTGTTATTTTTCTTGGCTTTGTTGTTGTTCTTGTTCTTGTTGTTGTTGTTTGTCTGTTTTTCTCTTTTTTATCATCTTTTGTTGGTTTGGTTTTTTCTTCTCTTTTGTTTGTTTGTTTGTTTGTTTTGGTTAGGGTTTTTTGGGGGGTGGGGGTAGGGGTGGGGTATTTTTTAGGATTTTCTTTTAATTGCTTGCTTTGGGGGGGGGGGGTGAGGGTTGTTGGGGGGAGCTGTTTTGAAAAGGGTTATTTCCCGTTGTTTTTATTGTGAGACTGTATAAGTATTGGGTTATTATTATTAAGATGTATCCCTAACGGGCGGGGACTGGATGTAAAAAAGCACTTGTGTGCTTATTCATTATCCTCGAAATAAAAGAATTTGTCATTGTCATTGTCATTGTCATTGTCTCAATCTTACTTATTGTCTGTCTCTCTAGCTAATGATTATTTTTGTTCTTGTCATCTAGCAGATTGTTTAGTGTATCTCTCACCTGCCATGCCATGAATACTGCTATCTACATACAACGTCACACAACAGGAACGGCAAGACTGTAGCAGTTATTTGTCATTTATTTTTGTCACGCTCATCATACTCTGTATGACTCGTTAGCAATGTTAATAAGGAAAGGAATGGCAACAACAACAAAAACCACAACAGCAATAACAAAGTCATCATCAACATAAATAACAACAACGTCATCAACAATAAAACCACCACAACAACGACAATAACCAACAGTAACCACATAACACAAAAGAATCGATCGTTGTAAATATTGGTTTTGGTCATCGACAATGTCAGCAATGTAATTGTTGTCTTCCTCGTCGTTGTCTTCGTGGTCATTACCATCGACCTTGGCATCATCATCATCATCATCATCATCATCATCATCATCAATCATCATCATCATCATCATCATCATCATCATCATTGCCGTCGTCGTCGTTGTCCTCCTTCTGATCATTTTTACTGTCATGGTTGCTGCTGTCGCTGTTGTGGCTGGATAGAGGGGCGGATGAATGAATTTATTTATTTATTTATTTATTTATTCTTTCATATCGAGGATAATGGAATAAGCACTCATGTGCTCTTTTACATCCAGTACCCATGGATGAAAGGTTGGATGGATGGATGGATGGATGGATGGATGGATGGATGGATGGATGGATGGATGGATGGATGGATGGATGGATGGATGGACGGGTGGATAGGTGGATGGACGGATGGATGAATGGATGGATGGACAGACGGACGGACGGACGGACGGATGGATGGAGGGATTGAGATTACTGATTTTGCCTATTGATTAATATAGGATTCCTTCCTTCCTTCCTCCCTTTTGTGTTCCTTCCTTTATTCATTGATTTGTTCCCTCAGTCGTTCACTCATCAATTTATGTATGTGTACGAATGTTGATTCGGTTCAACGAGTTTTTCATTCAACACATCAAGAAAGAGGGGAACACAAAGAGGGGAACACAAAGGGGAACACAAAGAGGGGAACACAAAGAGGGGAACACACAGACGGGAAACACAAAGAGGGGGACACAAAGAGGGGGACACAAAGAGGGGAACATAAAGAGGGGAACACAAAGATGGGAACATAAAGAGGGGAACACAAAGAGGGGAACATAAAGAGGGGATCACATAGAGGGGAACATAAAGAGGGGAACACAAAGAGGGGAACATAAAGAGGGGAACACAAAGAGGGGAACATAAAGAGGGGAACATAAAGGTAAAAAGATAAGGTAAAGGAGTCCCATAACCTATAAGGTCGTAGGGGAGCGAGGCGTCAGAGACCTCACTTCTCTAGGGCCAGCATATTGAGGGCGGCGCCCATCTCCTCTCCCTTGCTGCTTTACCTTCCCTGACCCTAAAGAGGGCAGGTACCCATTTACAGCTGGGTGAACTGGGGGAACTGTACTGAAGCCAAGGCACGCAAACGGTCACCCATCCAACTGGTAACCACGCTCAACGCTGCTTAACTTGGCTGGGGGAAAGCGAGTGCTCCGACCACTGAGCTATCCCGTCCCCACATAAAGAGGGGAACATAAAGAGGGGAACATAAAAAGGGGAACACAAAGAGGGGAACACAAAGAGGGGAACAGTTGGAGTTTAGAAGGAAAGGGGGAGAGTTAATCAGACAGACAGACAGAAGAAAAACACAAGATGTTACAGAGGTGAAAAAGAGAGGGGGACACAGTGATGAAGGGTGAAAAAGAGGGAGGGACACAGCAATGAACAGTGAAAAAGAGAGAGGGACACAGCGATGAAGGGTGAAAACGAGGGAGGGACACAGTGATTAACAGTGAAAACGAGGGAGGGACACAGTGATGAACAGTGAAAAAGAGGGAGGGACACAGCAATGAACAGTGAAAAAGACAGAGAGGGACACAGTGATGAAGGGTGAAAAGAGAGGGAGGGACACAGTGATGAACAGTGAAAAGAGAGAGAGGGGCACAGCGATGAATGGTGAAAAGAGAGGGAGGGACACAGCGATGAATGGTGAAAAGAGAGGGAGGGACACAGTGATGAACAGTGAAAAAGATAGGAAGGGACACAGTGATGAACAGTGAAAAAGAGAGGGAGGGACACAGTGATTAACAGTGAAAAGAGAGGGGCACAGCGATGAACAGTTAAAAGAGAGGGAGGGACACAGTGATGAACAGGGAAAAAGAGAGGGAGGGACACAGTGATTAACAGTGAAAAAAGAGTGAGGGGCACAGTGATGAACAGTGAAAAAGAGAGGGAGGGACACAGTGATTAACAGTGAAAAGAGAGGGGCACAGCAATGAACAGTTAAAAGAGAGAGAGGGGCACAGCGATGAACAGTGAAAAAGAGAGGGAGGGACACAGTGATTAACAGTGAAAAGAGAGAGAGGGGCACAGCGATGAACAGTGAAAAGAGAGAGAGGGGCACAGTGATGAACAGTGAAAAAGAGAGGGAGGGACACAGTGATGAACAGTGAAAAAGAGAGGGAGGGACACAGTGATGAACAGGGAAAAAGAGAGGGAGGGACACAGTGATGAACAGGGAAAAAGAGAGGGAGGGACACAGTGATGAACAGGGAAAAAGAGAGGGAGGGACACAGTGATGAACAGTGAAAAAAAGAGGGAGGGACACAGTGATGAACAGTGAAAAAAAGAGGGAAGGACAGTGATGAAGGGTGAAAAAGAGAGGGAGGGACACAGTGATGAAGGGTGAAAAAGAGAGGGAAGGACACAGTGATGAAGGGTGAAAAAGAGAGGGAAGGACACAGTGATGACCAGTGAAAAAGAGAGGGAAGGACAGTGATGAAGGGTGAAAAAGAGAGGGAAGGACACAGTGATGAAGGGTGAAAAAGAGAGGGAAGGACACAGTGATGAACAGTGAAAAAGAGAGGGAGGGACACAGTGATGACCAGTGAAAAAGAGAGGGAAGGACAGTGATGAAGGGTGAAAAAGAGAGGGAGGGACACAGTGATGAACAGTGAAAAAGAGGGAGGGACACAGTGATGAACAGTGAAAAAGAGAGGGAGGGACACAGTGATGAACAGTGAAAAAGAGAGGGAAGGACACAGTGATGAACAGTGAAAAAGAGAGGGAGGGACAGTGATGAAGGGTGAAAAAGTAAGTGTCATGACTGTCGCCCAGATCCCTGCAGGAATCTGCAGGTAGCCCAGACAGGTCGTTGTGAAAGGAAAGGGAGCTCCATCCTTCCAGGCACGACTCAGCACAACACAAGCCAGGTGAAACAAACAATACTTTATTACGACTCAATCATACACACATATAATAACAACCTACTAGCTAAACAACACACTATTCCCACCCTTCCTCCCAGTTCCCTAAACCCACTACCCCCTTTAACAATAAATTAACAACTTAATAAAGAAACGAAAAACTCATCCTTCCATCAGTCTTATACACACGCACTCACTGACTGACATACCTGATCCTCCCGGAACCATTCCCACACACACATCCGACCTCCGGACGATGGACAGTTCATTCGGGGAGAGGGACCTGAGGGTGCCCTAGCTGTATGTCACTTGCTGCGTTGAGTCGTGGCAGTCCTCCATGGCTACCCAAACACGACGCCAGGCTGCCAGTGCTCCTTCCACGTCATCAGATCTCCTCTTCACGCTGCCAGATTTCCAGCGCTGATTTCCGACACAGCTTACCTAGAAAGATGCACAGCCCGTAAGTCATCTTGGCAGACATAGCCAGGTACATCCCTCCTTCCCCCATTTCCCCCGTAACTTTAATGGAGTTAGGCCGGCGCTCCTCAATTAAACAAAAACATTTCATTACTACAATATCTAACACACAACCATACCACAAAGAAAACAGACACTGACTTAGGTCTTCATTCACAAACATAAATAATATTTTTTTAAAAACAAAACAAAACCCGGCCTCTACCATATTCTATCAGTTTCCCTGGACACTGTTGGTGTACACTACAATACGATAACTCAAAACTAAACACCATCTGGAGAGATAAAAATATCTCACTTATCTCCAAGATCAGACTAATGCGCTCCCTTGTCATATCCATATTTCTGTATGCCTGTGAATCATGGACCCTGACTGCAGATTTGGAGAGAAGAGTACAGGCGGTGGAGATGAGATGCTTTCGGAGACTCCTTGGCATCTCCTACAAAGACCACATAAGCAACGAAAGCGTGCATAACAGAATCCAGCAAACCATTGGACCCTATGAGAACCTTCTAACGATCGTAAAAAAACGTAACTTAAATGGTATGGGCATGTCACAAGATCCAAAGGACTTGCAAAGACAGTTTTACAAGGCACTGTCCAGGGAGGAAGAAGAAGAGGCAGACCAAGGAAGAGCTGGGAGGATAACATCAGCGAATGGACAGGCCTAGAACTCAACAAAACCCTGAGAAAGGCAGAACAGAGAGAGGAATGGAGGGAACTGGTTGTTGAGTCTTTGAGGGTGCCCCCACGGTGGTCAGACTACGGGACAGATAGATAGATAGATAGATAGAAGAAGCTTCCTTAAAACAAATTTATAGAAAGCATCAGCAAATCAATCAGCTTTCACGTTCAACTCTGAGTGGGAATAGTGTAGTTGAATACATTGAAGACTTAGAGACTCATGCAAATGCTGTAAAAGAAACACAACTCAAGGCATTATTTTCAGGATAAGATAAATGCATTCATGACAAAATTCAGCAAGGGAATTAAATGCTTATGTAGCGAATATATTTCAAATACCCATATCATACTTAACTGTGAGATGTTAAAACCTCATCTCCCTGCCTTTTCTGAGAATTCCATTGAAGAAGTTTTGAACAATGTAAGTTAACAATTGACATTGCTAAGGGTTTATTGTTAAGTCCTATAGAGCATTTATTGTGGTTCTTGTAGTTATTTTTTAATATAATTTTTTTAAAAATTTCTGTTCTTGATCTGTTCATGTTAAGAATACTATTTCCTTTGTTATTACTATTTATTACACACACGAGCGCGCATGCATGCAGGGACGCCCACACACACGCTCACGCACACACACAGAGTAGATCTCTCTCTCTCTCTCTCTCTCTCTTCTTCTCTCTCTCTCTTCTCTCTTCTCATCTCCACACACACACACACAAATTCAGTCTCCTATTTTAGGGTCGTCTGGTATCACTTAAAGCGGAAAGACGTTCAAATTGAAGGCTTACTTACTTACTTACTTACACACACACACACACACACACACATACACACACACACACACACACACACACACACACACACGCACACAGATAAGGATAGGAAGACTGGCACACAACGAGGCAGACAGTCACATAGGTAGGAAGGAAACTAAACAAGTAAGCGAGCGAGAATGCAAATAGACACACCGACATACAATCAAAGCATATAAAAAGCAACCAACAGGCAAACGGACTGATGCCATGAGAGGACAGAGATACATACATGCAAAGAAGCAGACAGACTAAAAGACAAACGGGCAAACTGGCAGACGGACACACAGACACACGGAGGCAAGCCAGTTGGCAGGCAGTCAGAGAAATAAGCACATGTACGCCCCACATGCACACTGACTGATGGGGGAGACAGCGTGGCCTAGTGCTTACAGTGTGGCCAGGTGCTTACAGCGTGGCCTGGTGCTTACAGCGTGGCCTGGTGCTTACAGCGGGGCCTGGTGCTTACAGCGGGGCCTGGTGCTTACAGCGTGGCCTGGTGCTTACAATGTGGCCTGGTGCTTACAGCGTGGCCTGGTGCTTACAGCGTGGCCTGGTGCTTACAGCGTGGCCTGGTGCTTACAATGTGGCCAGGTGCTTACAGCGTGGCCTGGTGCTTACAGCGTGGCCTGGTGCTTACAGCGGGGCCTGGTAGCGCTGTTTTCTGACCACACGAGATGTGAGCCACCACACGGATTCTTCACCCACAGTTAACACCATGGAGTGCCAACTCCATTCCCCCAAAACTCCTTCGAATAAGATTGCAAACATGTTATAACCTGTTTCACCTTCTGGAAAAGTAGGCCATTTGTGCCAGTGAGAACAGATGACAAAATTTGCAAAGCCCCATGAACACGGGGACAGGATGTATAAAGTCACATGACTGCTTATTCCTTTCTCCTCCAAACAAAAGAACTACAAAAATAGACACTCTGGCAGCCATGTATACAGACAGGCAAGCAGACAGGCAGACAGAAAGACAGACAGGCAGAAAGACAGACAGGCAGGCAGACATGCAGACAGACAAAAAGGCAGATATGCAAGCAGACAGGCAGACAGACAGACAAACAGGCAGACAGACAGACAAACAGACAGGCAGGCAGACATGCAGACAGACAGGCAGGCAGACATGCAGACAGACAGACAGACAGACAAGTAGATAGACAGACAGACAGACAGGCAGACAGACATGCAGACAGACAAAAAGGCAGACATGCAGACGGACAGGCAGACAGACAGACAAACAGGCAGACATGCAGACAGACACGCAGGCAGTCATGCAGACAGGCAGACAGACAGGCAGACATGCAGACAGACAGACAGGCAGGCAGACATGCAGACAGACAAACAGACAAACAGGCAGACAGGAAGACAGACAGGC
>CM054165.1:24624098-24644098 GCA_028751875.1 Rapana venosa | reverse complement strand
AACCCCCAAAAGCATGTACAAATCTAATAATAATAAATCTAGCACTTCACATTTCCGACTTTTGAAAGTGTGAGGAAAAAGCTCTCTCTCTCTCTCTCTCTCTCTCTCTCTCTCTCCTCTCTCTCTCTCTCTCTCTCTCTCTTATAATCAGTGTATCTGTTTTGACATTAATGTTCAGATCAAGTGGGGATTATGCATTGTTTGAATACACATTTATTATCCTTTTCTTAAAACATAATTTGAACTTTTGTCGTCATTGTAGATGGGTTTTGTTTTGTTTTTGTTTTTCTTTGTTTTGTTGATAGTCCCTAATCAGGCCAAGGGCTGGTTGAAAAGAGGTATGTGAATGCTTATTCTGTAACTTTGGAAAATAAAGATCATTCATTCATTCATTCATTCATTCTCTCCCCTCTCTCTCTCTCTCTCTCTCTCTCTCTCTCTCTCTCTCTCTCTCTCTCTCTCTCTCTCTCTCTCTCCCTCTCCCTCTCCCTCTCTGTCCTCTGTCTGTCTGTCTGTCTGAGACTGTCTGTCTGTCTGTCTGTCTGAGTCTCTCTATATCTGTTTGCTTACCAAATTTCATATATGATTTTCTTTGATATCATGTTTTCTATGTTATTCTCTGCAACGTATCTTTTTTCCTTGGGGAGGGGGGAGAATATCAGTTTTTCTATTGGTTTGATATTGTTGATCCTGATTCATATTGAAGATGTAATCATTATAGTTTCTATTGGTGATATTTTCTCTCACTCGCGCGCGCACGCGCGCACACACGCGTACACACACACACACCACACACACACCCTTCTTGTTTGACAAAAGGTTTTTAATTTTCATGTTTGCAATGGTCTGTTTTTGTTGTTACTGTTATTGTTGTTTTGTTTTGTTTTGATTTTTATATCAGCTTCCTCATTCATTTAATTTTTGTTGATGTCACATTTATATTGACAATATAATTATCTTTTTAAGAAAAATTTCACCGATAATTTTTTCTCTCTCTCTCTCTCTCTCCTCTCTCTCTCTCTCTCTCTCTCTCTCTCTCTCTCCTCTCTCTCTCTCTCTCTCTCTCTCTCTCTCTCCCTCTCTCTCTCTCTTATATCAAAGTAAACTTTGTTTATGATTGTTTGCTGGGAACTATCCGTTGTGATCACTAATGACAGTCGCAAATCAGGGCAAGGGCGGGATGAAAATAGTATGTTAATACTTATCTGTAACCCTTTGGAATAAAAACTCTCTCTCTCTGCGTGCGCTGTGTGTGTGCGTGCGTGCGTGTGTGCGTGCGTGTGTGTGT
This sequence comes from Rapana venosa, assembly GCA_028751875.1. Classification (NCBI taxonomy): domain Eukaryota; kingdom Metazoa; phylum Mollusca; class Gastropoda; order Neogastropoda; family Muricidae; genus Rapana; species Rapana venosa. The sequence continues at coordinate 24,642,810 of CM054165.1, read as the reverse complement.
GCGTGCGTGTGTGTGCGTATATGTGTGTTTTGTGTGTGTGTGTGTGTGTGTGTGTGTGTGTGTGTGTGTGTGTGTATGTGTGTGTTCATCACTCTTTCATTTAACTCCGATTTTTAGGTTCATGACTAATCCCTCCAGAGTTTGCATCCTCCCCCAAAACGCTTCATTCAAAGTAGAGTACAGAAATAATCTGGTCATCCCAGATACATGCAGTTAGTCGTTTTGGAAGATGCTGGTGTATGGGAAGGCTTTATTGTGCAAAGGGCTTGTTGTTGCTGTGATTACATTACGTCGGGGAGGGACCCCTTAGTTATACAATTCTAACCTATTGGTTTAGGGTAAAGTAGGGAGGACTGATGAGCTCTGCCAAAATGCCAACTCCAGCTGACCAATGGATACATTTAGGTGAGACTTGCCAATTCTGACCACACTTTGTACTCAGATGACAAGTAAGCCGGACTACACAAGAAAACTCGATAATTTCAACTGAGAGAAGGAGAGGAGGGGTGAACAACGGGCGGTGCTGTTGGAGGAGGCATTGGACACTTTGCCACTTTGAAGTGTCACAGGTACCCAGCTGGGCTTACCTCCAGGTGACTTCCTTTCAACAATGACGCTATTCTCAAAGGGTAGAGATTGCTTCAGGCCATTTATTTCATCGGAAAAATCATGCTTTTCGAAGCGAGTGAAAAATGCATTTAAATGGTCTGGTAAGTTGTTGTCACAGACCACCTGGAGACTAATCTTTGACCTATGTTTGCTTGTTAAATGAAGAACTCGATCAACTACAGTATTCAACATCCTTACTTTCAAACTTTACTGGCAGTCTTCTTCTTCTGCTAATGCCGATGGAACTCCTATCTTTCTTTATAGTTCGTCTGTAAGCAGGATGTTGCTGCCACATCGCTCTGTTATCAGATGACTGATTAGGATTGGCAGAAACTCCCACTTTCCCACCCGCCAGCAGTGGCCATGTACATCTGGCCAGTTTGTGCAGGATCAAAACAAGGCAGCCTGCAGCCACATTGCTTCTGCCAGCTTTGACCACCCCAAGATAGACAGTTCAGGCAGGGAGAAAAAATCAGAACAGAGGTAAACTTGCACTGCCAGGAGTGGCCTTCCTTATGTGGCCAGGTCTGGCGGTACAGGAAATCAAAACGGGCAGTCATCTTGCATTGCCAGAAGGGGCTATCTTCAGCTGGGCATTACTGGCAGGGCCGGGATGGGTGAGAACTTTTATAGACCAGTATGGTTTTTGTAAATAATTGTTAAAATATCGATCCCCGCAACATGACTTATTGTAGTAGTAAAGTACATGCTGAAAAGTCTGTTCATGCCAAAAAGTTAAAAAGTGGCCGATAGACAGTTCTGGCAGGCAACCCTCGATATGCTGCAGCCCTGGGGTGAAAATAGTATGTTAATACTTATTGGCCTTTGAAGAACATCTCTAACGCTGACTGTCCCTATGCCGTCGTGGCTGAGAGAGTGTGGATGTGCTGTGGGCAAGGCATCTCCACTATCAGAAAAGTTCTGCCCAATTTCCGAATCAGCAGCTTGGGCAAACATATATAGATATTTTCATGGCACGAACTGATTTTTTTGTTAATCAAGAAAAGCAATCAACAATGTACCTGGAAATTGACTTTTTCTGACAAAAATGTTTAGAAATCAAATATTGTATTTTTTCTTTTCAAGACAGTTAGAACGAACATGTTTAAATGCACAGTATTGTTGCTGAAAAATGAATGGATTTCTTTTTATAATATGCTAATACACAACAAATCATAATGAAGTGGTCGGGATCAGTTAAAAATAAACTTGCTAGTGTACTTACACCTGACATTTATTCTTTATGGCCTACTTGTTAAGGGCAACGGTTTGGGGGTTTTCATCCAGTTTCAGAACTAATTTTCTTAATGTGCATATTGTTTTGTGCAAAGCATTTTAGATTTAGATTGCAGCATAACTGAATTCAGAAAAATAAGACAGAAAGAAAGAGGGAAGGAAAGAAAACAAGTAAGAAATAAAAAGAACGAAAGAAAAAGAAAGAAAGGAAAAGAAAGAGAGAGTCAAAAAAGAAGGTAGAGGAAAGAAGAACATAGGCAGAGAAGGGAAATACAAAAGGAAAAAAAACCCCAGAAAAAATCGAAAAAGAAAGTGGGAAGGAAGAAAGAAAGTTAAGTAAAAGGAAGAAAGAAAAATGCAAAAGACAAACAAATAAAAAGTCAGAAAGAAGAAAAGAAAGAAAGAAACAAGCAAGTACAAAGAAAGAATGAACAGTTTTCTGAAAGATTTGTATACAAAGGAAGGAATTGATTCGAGTTCAATGTTGACAGGAATGGGAAAAGTATTGTATGAATCTCAGCAATGTAATCGGTGGTCTACAGGTAACGCATCTGTCACAACAGCAAAAAATCCAGGGTTCGATTAGGGTCTGGGTTCGATGCCCGTTTGTGCCCGAAATTTCCCCATATCCACTAGACCGTGTCGTGGTCAGGGTGCTAGTCTTTCGAATGAAACATAAACTGAGGTCCAGAGTGCAACACGCATTTAGCGCAAGTAAAAGAACATATGGCAACAGGGGTGTTGTCCCTGGCAAAATTGTGAGGAAAAAGCCACTCTGATTGGGGCAAATACACAACTACACAGGGAAAGAAAAAAGATAAAAGGTGGCGCTGCTCTCGTGGCGACGCGTTTTTCCCCGGTGAGAGCAACCTGTATTCTACGCAGAGAACTATGAAGTGACTTAAAGTGGTGTACGATACAATGCAACAACATAACTACCACCACTTGCTGAAATCATTTAGCACTCCACAGTGGGGAGGGAGGTTACTACAGTCCTCCTTGGCGCACTGCTTACTCCCCTCTGCTTCAATCAGCTGTTTAATTACGGAAGTTTAGCAGTCTAATATCGCCTAATAGGGAATAACCATGAAACAATGATAACGACAAAAAAGAAGGAAAAGAGAGAGAGGAAGACAAAGAAAAGTAAACGAGAAAGGCGCAAAAGAAAGATAAAAACCAATCAAACGGACAGACTATAACATATAAAGCCCAAAGAAAGAAAGAATAGATCAAGAACCAAATAGAAAGAAAAGCAATACAAAAAGAAACAAATGAACAATAAAAGCAATCAATGACACAGCTCAACTGAAACATATTATGATTGATAAAATTGCCTTTTTCGGGCAAACAATCAACATTTAAGTACACAATTTGGAACAAAATACACCGAATGGTTTTTGCTCCTTTTCGCACATTGTCTGAGGCATAAACTCCAGAGTTTTGCGAAAATAAAAATGAGATGATTTGTTTCTCTTCTCTGGAAAATATTAAAGACAAACCATACCCGTTTTGCAAAATGAAAGCATGCCCATTCTGTCAAATAAAGGCATGCCCATTCTGTCAAATAAGGCATGCCCATTCTGTCAAATAAAAGCATGCCCATTCTGTCAAATAAAGGCATGCCCATTCTGTCGAATAAAAGCATGTCCATTCTGTCAAATAAAAGCATGCCCATTCTGTCAAATAAAAGCATGCCCATTCTGTCAAATAAGGCATGCCCATTCTGTCAAATAAAGGCATGCCCATTCTGTCAAATAAAAGCATGCCCATTCTGTCAAATAAAAGCATGCCCATTCTGTCAAATAAAGGCATACCCATTCTGTCAAATAAAAGCATGACCATTCTGTCAAATAAAAGCATGCCCATTCTGTCAAATAAAAGCATGCCCATTCTGTCAAATAAAGGCATGCCCATTCTGTCAAATAAAAGCATGCCCATTCTGTCAAATGAAGGCATGCCCATTCTGTCAAATAAGGCATGCCCATTCTGTCAAATAAAAGCATGCCCATTCTGTCAAATAAAAGCATGCCATTCTGTCAAATAAAGGCATGCCCATTCTGTCAAATAAAAGTTGAAAGTGAAGTTCATTTTTGTTATAGTATCCAATGAACACAGATTTAACGAATAAGTTTCAAATTAAAGACAACAATTTATTTGTTCCAGATTTGCTCACAGAAGCAGTGACCTCAGACACAATACATTTTTCTAGGATTATTTTTCACTCTTTCAATTAAAAAAACAGCATCGATTCAATTGTGTGTAGAGAATAATACAGGATCAGTTGAATAATGTGAAAATAGATGCGTTTGTCTTGATTGCTATGTTCATTACTGATATCCATTGTATTGTGACCCATATCTGGTGTACACTAAATTTGTTCAGTGTTCTCTCTCTCTCTCTCTCTCTCTCTCTCTCTCTCTCTCTCTCTCTCTCTCTCTCTCTCCTCTCTCTCCTCTGAGCTAACAAGTGGATGTGAAAAGAGGTGTGGGAGTTAACTTTGCTTTTGACATCTCTCAAGTTTCTCTCCCCAACACGTCTTTCGGTTGGTTCTCACTTTAATTCTAAATCCAGAGTGCAAACACACGCAGCCTGTTCAAGGAGATCCCCCCCCCCCCCCCCCCCGGAGTTACCATCACCCCACTCCCCCGAAAGTCTTTCGAAGGAGACTGTAGACTGAGGCCCCGTGTGCAAACTCACGTAGAACATCTTGTGCACACGAAAACACCAGTTCCGCATGTTGGAAGAGCAGGTCATTATGTTGTGGTTGTCAGAACGGATGATGACGACAACATATGTTAAGAAAGGGAAGGCATCATTATACACTGGTGTCAGTCTAGACATGCCCAGGACAGAACGCGCCTACCTAAAGTAATGGTGGGCAAAAGCAGCTGCATACGCAAACATCTCACCACTGGTAAAACTTGGAGCTCTAGGAGCTCGAGAAAAAAATCATCATCATCACCACCACCATCATCATTATTACCACCACCATCACCATCATCATTATCACCACCACCATTATCATTATCATCATCACAACCATCATCATCACCACTACCACCATCATCATTATCACCACCACCATTATCATTATCATCATCATCATCACAACCATCATCATCATCATCACCACTACCATCATCATCGTCGTCGTCATCATCAGCATCATTGTCATCACCACCACCATCATCATCGTCACCATCATCATCATCATCACCACCACCACCACCATTATCATCACCATCATCGTCGTCATCACCATCGTCACCACCACCACTATCATCATCAACGTCATCATCACCATCACCATCGTCACCACCATCCATCATCATCATCATCACCATCATCACCACCACAACCATTATCACCGTCATCGTCGTCGTCATCATCATCATCATCATCATGGTCATTGTCATCATCAGTCCCATAACCTAGATGGTGGTCACGTCCTGGGGACACAAGGGACAGGATGGTGGACAGTGTTCTCCAGGCTTTGACAGCAACAGCACAGCCATGTCAAGAGCAGTCCAGTTTCTGATGTTCTGCACCATCCACTTCTTCACCTGTCTGCCTCTCTCTGCTGCATCTTCCTCCCTTAGAGGAGAGTCATGGCAAGAGAGCTGTGACGCGTGATGTAACCAATCCAATTGAAAATAGTCACTGTAACACTTCCACGACCTGTATTTTGCCCACGCCATATTCACTGTCACACCACACCCCTCCACATGTCTTGCAAATGAAAGATAAAAATCGATGGATAATACTTGCAAAGTGTCAAGATAAAAACCGATGGATAATACTTGCAAAGTGTCAAGATAAAAACCGATGGATAATACTTGCAAAGTGTCAAGATAAAAACCGATGGATAATACTTGCAAAGTGTCAAGATAAAAACCGATGGATAATACTTGCAAAGTGTCAAGATAAAAACCGATGGATAATACTTGCAAAGTGTCAAGATAAAAACTGATGGATAATACTTGCAAAGTGTCAAGATAAAAACCGATGGATACTACTTGCAAAGTATCAAGATAAAACCGATGGATAATACTTGCAAAGTACCAAATCTGGTATTTTCAGCTGATTTCACCGTGACCAAATCTTTTGTTCAGCGCATTGAACTAGGGAATAAAAAAACACATGAACTGCGCGCGCATACACAAACACACACACGCACAAACACACACACACACACATACACACACACACACGCGCGCGCGCGCGCGCACGCGCATTGAATCGGGGTGTTTGGAAGCACAAGGTATCTGTGGCAGAGCGGAGGGTGCGAGATGGAGTGTGCAGGTGAAGACAGTTATACAAAGATAGGAGGGTACAGCTTTGTGGAGACATTTGTAACATAGAAAACCAATCTTATATTTCACTCTTTCTGAAACAGGCAGCCATTGAAGCGATCGCAAGAGAGGAGTGATGTGTTCAGATTTTTTTCTTTCTTAGGACTAGTCAGAGTTTTGTATACGTTGAAGAGTGTGGATGAATGATGCTGGCAGACCAGCCAAAGTTATTTACAAGTAATATGTAACGCATTTATGTGCCTTCAAACGAGTGAAATAAACTTTTCCTTGCCTTGCCTTGCTTGCCTCCCCTGGCCTGGCCTGGCCTTGCCCTGCCTTCCTCATACGCCGTGGGTGTATTGTCACCCAGAACCCTATATTTTGCTCTATAACTCGGGAACTGTTCATGCTGCTGCGCTAAAATTTCCTGACTTTGTCAATAAACATATGCCCTACACATCCACACAAAATTTGTTGTGTTAAAAAAAGTGACTTACTAAGCCCTAGACCTCCCAGTACGTTGTGGGTGTGTACACACCCTAGTCATTATGAAATTAGAATGATGTCACGGTGATGCTCCCTACATCCTGGTTCCTAGGACACCCGTCCTTGTACTGAGAATTTTTATCTCTGCTAAGCTGTGGTGGCCCATGAATTGATAGGCCTAGTACTTTTCAGAGATTGCGGCAGTAAATCGAGTGTGTGTGTATGTGTGTGTGTGCGTGCACATGGGCATGTGTGTGTGCCTGTACATGTTTTTATGCTTACTGTGTGAGGGGGAAGGGTGGGTAAATGTGTGTGAGCATATGTATGTGCATGCGTGTGTGTGTGTGTGTGTGTGTGTGTGTGTGTGTGTGTGTGTGTGTGTGTGTGTGTGTGTGTGTGTATGTGTATGTGTGTGTGTGTTTTAGAGATATATAGACAGACAGACAGGCAGAGACATATCTAATTTTAGGTGTACTCTGCCTACATACAAGGCATGGTATCATTGTCTGTGTGTTCGAAGGGGGGGGGGGGGGGGGTGGCGGGGGTGCTGTGGCAGAGAGGGGGTGGGGTAGACAATGATACAGATATTTACTACTTTTTGACTTTATATAGACTGGTTGTGTACTGAAACATGAATAAGCTTCTGAGAAGTAAAAACAATCAATAGACACAGTAAACACACACACACACACACACACACACACGCACACACGCACGCACGCACGCACGCACGCACGCACGCACGCACGCACGCAACGCACGCACGCACGCACACGCACGCGCACACACACACATCACCCCTCTTCTCTCCTCTCTCTCTCTCTCTCTCCTCTCTCTCTCTCTCTCTCTCTCCCCTCCCCCCCCCCCCCCTCTCTCTCTCTCTCTCTCTCTCAGGCATGTGCCTAAGTGTCTCACTTCCTGCACCCCTCTGTATCAAAGTAAACTCTTACTTCCGATGGTACACACATGCACATGTGTGTGTGTGTGTGTGTGTGTGTGTGTGTGTGTGTGTGTGTGTGTGTGTGTGTGTGTGTTTGCCTTTGTCTCTCTTGTTCCCTCTTTTTTTCTCCTGGAAGGGAGAAGGATTTGAAGGTGGGACTGACCATTTCTTGTATTTTGCCAATCTGTTCCACTTCTGATTTATTACATGTATACTGCAGAGCCCATATGCACACTCACATACTTATACAGAGTCCCACCAAGATGCATTCAATGGGTGGGGGTGGGGATGGAAGGTCCACAATGTCAAAGGCATGCTATTACATAGATCATCTGTGAGATTGCATTCAAAAGGGAGGGGGGGGGGGGTGTGCTATTACATAGATCTATGATAGGCTGCTGATCTGGAGTTTTTGACACATCAGCTTTAGACACATCATGAGACAGATTGATATGCTTAGGGCAGATCTGTTGGTGATACTTGCACAATAAATGTTCATTATTATTATTATTACCATTATTATTGTTTATTATTATTATTATTATTAAATTAATAGTCAGTACAGTGGTAGAGGTATTGGCAGAAGAGTGCACTGTAAAGTAACAGGCTATTTTCTTTACTGATAGCTCCAGTGTATGTGTTTGTATGTTTCAGTGCATACCTTTTACGCACTTCAGGTACTAGATCTATTGTATGAAAAGCACTGTACCTTCTTACAAACCTGCTTACACATAATTATAGGCAGACTCCTCTGTAGGCAGCTTAGGTTACTCAACATCCAGGATGTAGTCCTAGGGCAGTGAGTAGTCTCTTCAAACCATGGGTTTGCTATACAACAACAACATAGGGAAAGAGTTTCGACCTAGTGCTTCAGCAAGGCGAGAGGTTGAGTTCCTTTGCAATTACCCTGGGTTGCTGTACACCCAGAAAGTATGGTAAAGGGTTTATACCTTCTCAAAAAACATGGGTTGCTGTACACCCAGAAAGTACAGCCTGTCGAAAATAAAGGGGCGACGTACCGTACTGGGAAGTTTTGTTATAAGTGCACAGTTTCAGTTATTGCATTCAGTCATCTTGGTGGATCTGGACTATTGTTTTTGTTGTTGCTTTTATTGTCATCACACAAACTCTCTCACAATCTTAGGTCTGTGGCTGAAAATCTATTAAAACTTCCCAGGCGTAAACTAAAGACTGTCAGTGAGAGGGCTCTAAACCCTTTGGAAAACTTTGGAAATCACTGCCTTACTGTCTGACCAACTTACGCAGTACTGCACTTCAAAACAACAGTACTTCAAAACAATCTACATTATCTTTTTCTACAGGCTTTCTCTTAGCTTTTCTGAACGTCTGAGGACGATGTCTTCATTTTTGTACGTGTATGTAAATTTGAAATATGTTAATTTGTTGTGAACGATCGCATGAGTGTTAAGAGCTCTGATTTGTTTGCTTTACAAGATTCAGCACTCTAAAGATAATATATTATTGTTTATTATTAGATAAATTAAAATATAAAACATGGTATGGTTACAACTTCCAAAGTTCATTAAAGTGATAAAGAAAAGCAATATGGGTAGAGTATCATCAATGATTTAGCATTTCGTCAACTTGAACAGAAGAACAATAATCTCATAAGTAGAAGTGACAACAAGAGAGGGGCATTCCTAACTAGTCAGTCGTTGTGTTGAGCCAATCCAAAGACTGAAGATATTCTATGGAAAGGAACCACACGAGCAGGTAGGCACTTGTATTTGTAATGGAGAAGAAAGCTACAATTCAAAACATTTGGACTTTCAGCTTTCATCCATATTTTCCTCTTCTTGGAGAAAGTAAGGACATTGAACATGTCAACACAACTCATCCCGTTTCTCAAAGACTGCACCAGCGGGAACGCGGTGCTGGTTGAGGGAGATGGCAGTGAAATGCTCACGCTTCCTTCCTTCCTTCCTTCCTTCCTTTCTTTACTTCTTTCTCTTTTCTTTCTTTCTTTCTTTCTTCCTTTTTTCCTTTTTTTCTTTTCTTTCTTTCTTTCTTTTCTTTTTCTTCTTTTTTTTATTTTCTTTTCTTTCTTTCTTTTCTTCTTTTCTTCCTTCTTTCTTTCTGTCCTTCTTTTCTTCCTTCCTTCTTTCTTTCTTTTCTTTCTTTCTTTCTGTCTTTCTTTTCTTTTCTTTCTTTCTTCAAAACCTGGCTGCAGCACTGTTGTGAATCCATTGCATGCCAGGTGTCTGTGCAGATGCATGATCAGCCGGTGGAGCGGTGGTCTAGAGGTAATGCATCTGCCTGGAAAGCGAAAGTCCGCGTTTAAAGTGTGTGGTGTTCGATCCCCATTTGTTCCCGAAACTTTTCTCCCATCCACTAGACCGTGAGTGGTGGTCTGGGTGCTAGTCTTTTGGATGATACGATAAACCGAGGTCCCGCGTGCAATACTCATTTAGTGCACGTAAAAGAACCCACGGCAACAAGAGCATTGTCCCTGGCAAAATTATGTAGAAAAAAGCCACTGTGATAGGAAGCCAAATACATATTCATCCAGGAAAAGAAAAAAATAATGGGTGGTGCTGCTCTTGTGGCGGCGCGCTCTCACCGGGTAGAGCAGCCCGAATTTCACGTAGATAAATCTGCCTTGACTTGAAGTGGTGTACTTCTCTTCTCCCTTAACCCAATTGAGGAGTCGTTGATGCACAACACAGCACAGCACACCATGCACAGCAGAGCACATCATTGCACAACACAGCACACCATTGCACAGCACAGCACACCATTGCACAGCACAGCACACCATTGCACAACACCGCACACCATTGCACAGCACAGCACACCATTGCACAGTACAGCACACCATTGCACAGTACAGCACACCATTGCACAGCACAGCATTGCACAGCACAGCACACCATTGCACAACACAGCACACTATTGCACAGCACAGCACACCATTGCACAGCACAGCACACCATTGCACAGCACAGCACACCATGGCCAACACAGCACACCATTGCACAGCACAGCACAGCACAGCAAGCACAGCACAGCACAGCACACCATGCACAGCACAGCACACAATTGCACAACACAGCACACCATTGCACAGCACAGCACACCATTGCACAGCACAGCACACCATTGCACAGAACAGCACTGCACAGCACAGCACTGCACAGCACAGCACACCATTGCACAGCACAGCACACCATTGCACAGCACTGCACAGCACAGCACACCATTGCACAGCACAGCACACCATAGCACAGCAAGCACAGCACAGCACAGCACTGCACAGCACTGCACTGCACAGCACAGCACTGCATAGCACAGCACTGCACAGCACAGCACTGCACAGCACTGCACAGCACAGCACTGCACAGCACTGCACTGCACTGCACAGCACTGCACAGCACTGCACAGCACAGCACTGCACAGCACAGCACTGCACAGCACAGCACAGCACTGCACAGCACAGCACTGCACAGCACAGCACAGCACTGCACAGCACAGCACAGCACAGCACTGCACAGCACAGCACTGCACAGCACAGCACAGCACTGCACAGCACAGCACAGCACTGCACAGCACAGCACAGCACTGCACTGCACTGCACAGCACTGCACAGCACAGCATTTCCGGGCTGTGTTCCTGGGGCAGGTGAAAGCCGGAGGAGGTGCTCCATCTGGGCATGCTTATAATTATTTCCTTAACTCACCAAAAGCTGAAATAACGTACAAGAGCCTTGCCGTGAAATTGATGCTTCTTCTTGTGTTTATACACCAATGAAATTAAGGCAATAGCAGGTTTGCAGCTTGAGTTGACCCAGGAGATGGTAAAAAACAACAACAAGAGCAGTAAAACTTGTATTGTTAAAAACAAGCACCCTGACAATTGAGGATTATAAGCAAATAAATGTCCTGACATTTCGAAACCGACTTTTATTCAATAAAGCTGTGTTTATGCAAAAAGTTGTTAATCAAAATGCACCTCCGAAGATTACCAAATCTTTCAAAGTTAACCAACATAGACACAACCATTTGCTAACATTTCCAAGACCCAGAAATAACCTATATAAATCGAGCCTCTTGTATTCAGGCAGTGACCTATGGAATAAACTCCCCCAAAATTTGAGATTTATTAAAAGCAAAAATCAGTATAAAACACATCTAAAAAGATATTTCATGAATAAAAGTACGGAACATGACTTGTAAACTTAAGAGTGATTTATGTGTCACTGACGTTATTCTTGTCATTAAAATCAGATATGACCCAAGTTTTCATATTCATATAGAGTACATGTGTAAGCATTGATCTATACTATATATGGGTTGATATGATATCAACCCCAACACGCTCTGAATCTGGTGTGTGTGTGTGTGTGTGTGTGTGTGTGTGTGTGTGTGTGTGTGTGTGTGTTTTGTGTGTGTGTGTGTGTCTACAAGTGTGTGAGTGCGTGTGTGTTGTGTAATTGGTTCGGTTTTGGTTTTTTTACTTTCTTGCTGTTCGGGCCTTTTTACGTTTTTTGTGTTACACAAAATATGCTGGTTTATTTAATTTTGTCGCTGTAAGTTTTCTTTTCCATTGTATTAGATGAGCTAAATTGTTATTGCTGACGTTAGTACTGCTGGGTGGGTTTACATTGCCTGAATTTATTCTTTGATGGAAGGATTAACGTTGTTCTGCCTCAAATCAAAAAGCACATGTACATGCGTGTATATGACCATGGGAAAGGGAGGGAGTGGATGTCTTTGTTATACTTCTTTGCTCTGAATCCAAGGGCTGCTTGGTTATTCTTGTTTTCCGTATATATGAGTATATTATGTGGTTAAGGGGATATGGGTAAGGATGTGTGTGTGTATGTGTAAGTGTCAAATGATACATCACTTTCCTCTGTTTATATCCATTTGGTTGTTGTTGTTGTTGTTGTTATTGATGGTGGTGATAGGGGTGGGTGTTCTGGTTTATTTTGATTTTTGTTTGTTTGGGGTTTAGGGTGGTTTTCTTGGAGAGGGGGAGGGGAGGGGTATTTTGGACTCTTTTTCTTGTCTTTTGTTAGTTCTATATTGTTCTTCATTTGTCTTGGCTGTTATTCTTGTCCTATGTTAGTTATTGTCGCTGTTGTTGTTGTATACGTATGTTTGTGTTTGTTTGATTGTTTATTTCCTTGTTGTGGTTGTTCTGTTGATTCATCTTTTTTTGTTGTTTTATTCAATTGTTTGTATGGTTGAAGGTTTGTGTGTGTATGTGTGTGAAGGGGGGGGGAGGGAAGCAGTTGGTGTGGGTTTTTAAAATTTTTATTTTTATTTTGTTTTGTCTTCTTTGTCTGTTTTGGTTTGGTTTTTCTTTTTACTTGTTTGTTTGTATTATGACGGATATTTTTTCAAGATTTTTGAATTATTTGAATTGTATGGTTTAATATTTTTCTGGGTTTTTTGTTTTGTTGTTAATTCCACATATGCATTTGTTATTGTCTTTTCTTGTTTGATTTGTATAGTTTACTATAGATTAGGTTTTTTATTCTATGTCTGCATATACATTATCTTTTTCCTCGCTTTTATTTTAGATGGATGGCTTGATGAAAAAAAGCAAATGCACTGCTTATTCAATGTACCATCTGAAAATAAAAGTTTGACTTTGACTTTGACTTTGACTTTGACACCACACACACACACACACACACACACACACACACACACACACACACTAATCGAACAAGAATAAGAATAATATTAAAAAGGTCTTTATTACTTCGTGCGAGGAGGGACTCACACTTTGCAGACACTAATGCCGAGGCTAAGTAGCCTCCCCCCCTTCCCCCCCCCCCCCCCCCCCGCGCCACTGAGTTAAGGAAAGGTCTTGTTCTTTGAAGAATAAGGGAATCAATGGCTTCAGCCGGAGTGCTCTTTACCGCTTTTAGCACTAGAGAAAGCTAGACCCTGTGGTCATGGTTAAGGCCCTTTTCTCTTTCAATTGTTATGTCTGTCTTTATCTGTCGGTCTGATTGCTTAGCTGTCTGGGTTCGATCCTCTGATCGTGTGGGTTGGTAATCCAGTCCAATCCAAATCATGTTCTGCCACTTTGTTAGAGTTTATATCTCGGATTGAAACTGTGCCACTAGACTAAAAAGAAAGAAACAGACCGATGGTCTAGAGGTAAAGCACCCTGTCTACAGTCAGTGTCATAGCGAAACAAACATACATGCAGAGAGGAGGGTTTTAAAAAACAACAACATAAGGTGGTGGAGGGGGGTGTTGGCGCTGCTCTTGTGGCGTCACACTCTTCCCATGAAGAGCAACCTGAATGTCACCCAGAGAAATCTGCCGTGACTGAAAGTGGTATGGCTGTAATACTTTGTTGGTCTCTCAACCAGTCTGTTTGGGGGCAAGTCGAATAATGCAAGGTGGAAGTAGCCTAGTGGTTATAGCACTTCAGACAAAGGATTTGACCGTATCTGTGAGAGTGGATTAGAGTCTACGGTGAGACGTCTGTTGGAGGTATTTTCCCATTTATTCCGTAAGTTCTTTGGGTGAACTGTAAACCAAAGTCCTGTGTATGAATGTATGCAGAACATCTTGCACACACGTTAAAATTCCATCCACTTTTCGTAAAAGAGTAGGCCGGCCATCTATGGCCGGTGGGATAGATGACAGACATACCCAGCATGCATCCTGCTTCATGGAGAGGGCTGGGCTTCACCAGGTTCAACTTGCCCCCGACCCACTTCCTAAAACTTCAGTTTAGTGTGCTAACCACCCCTGAAGGAGTGAAGGGAGAGAGAAGGCAGTCACTGATGGAAGATGGCGGTCAACTTTCTACACAATGGATTTTTTTTTTTTTTGGGGGGGGGGATGTCGTGGTGAAGCGTGGATGGTTGATCCGCACTCAGCAACACATTCTCTGGGAAACACTGGAAAGTTGATATGAATATATCTGTTTGTGTCCATTTATGTTTTTGTGTCCATTTATGTGTTTGTGTTTGTTTCCTTTTGTGTTTGTGTCCATTTATGTTTGTGTTTGTGTTCTTTTGTGTTTGTGTCCATTTATGTTTTTGTGTTTGTGTCCATTTATGTTTGTGTCCATTTATATTTGTGTGTGTGCGTCCTTTTATGTTTATGTGTCCATTTATGTTTCTGTGTTTATGTCCATTTATGTTTCTGTGTTTGTGTCCATTTATGTTTTTGTGTCCATTTATTTTGTGTGTGTTTGTATCCATTTATGTTTTTGTGTTTGTGTCCACTTATGTTTTTGTGTTTGTGTTCACTTATGTTTTTGTGTTTGTGTCCATTTATGTTTTTGTGTTTGTGTCCATTTATGTGTTTGTGTTTGTGTCCATTTATGTTTTTGTGTTTGTGTCCAGTTTGTCTTTGACTCTCTGTGTTCCTCTTTGTATTTGTCTATGTGTCTGTCTCTCTCTCCACCTCTCCCTATCTTTCTGCCTTTATTTGTCACTGTCACTCACAGAAACACAAACACACATACGCACACGCACGCACGCACGCACGTACGCACGCACGGAAGATCACAGGTGCGTGATGTTTTGTAGTTTTGTCCATAATGGAATCAGATTTTTAAAAAAAGATTGTCACAGTTTTTCCTCCAACAGAGCCAAATAACAGACAAGAAAGAAGAGTGTGAGACATCATTTAGAACCCACTTCAAATCTTTGCATGAAGCATATCATTGCCATTTTCTTTTTACTCATTGAACTTATTTGAAGTAAAGGGATACGTCGTTATTTCATTGAAGAAGATTCAAGTGACATATATACATAATTCTTTAGCAACAAAGCACGATTGATTCATAATAGAAATCATTATTTTGAGTATGGATGTTCATATCATTTTGTTTTGTGGAAGTGAGTTAAAGATTAAGAAAAATACAGAAAAACAACCATACAAACACGATAGCATATTCTTACTATTTCTCGAACTTTAAGAACATAGTCTAGATATTCTTTTTCTCATTGATATTTCTAATCAGCCACACTGATATTTTCACGCGATGTCTCCTATCGATGGAGCTCATCCCTCTCTAAGTAACCGGATGCATTCTGGACGTGATCATGGCACCTAGGCACCCTGTTCTTTGAGGACAGGTGGAGGAGGAAGCTTGAACCCGAAGACAGACAGGAGGAAAGTCAGAGTCCAGGTTGACAGCGTCAGGAAAAACAGACAGATGGACAGATGGACGGACAGACGGAGACAGACAAACGAACGGACGGACGGACAGATTGACGGACAGATGGACAGACGTGTTAGGCCAAATAGAAATATCAAATTGAACAGTCATTCAATCCTTTTACATGAAGAACGAAAAGCAAGGTGAAAGAATGAGATGAAACGGGAACAGGCAGACAAAATCTGGAAGAGGAGGAAGATAGTTAAAGGAGAGCGAGAGAGCGAGAGAGAGAGAGAGAGAGAGAGAGAGAGAGAGAGAGAGAGAGAGAGAGAGAGAGAGAGAGAGAGAGAGAGAGAGAGAGGGAATTATTGCCACATAGAATGTGAGAGGTGAAGAGGGGATAGCCTGGTGGTCAGAGTGGTGCGCATTCCGCTCGCCATCTGACGACCTGGGTTCGAGGCACCACCTATGTATTTGTTCAAAGGGATTTCCCCCTGGATTTAGCATCAGCTCCCCACTTCCCCAACAGTTTTTCCAGGTGAGACTGCAAACCGAGATTCTGTTTGCAAACACACGTTGAAACCAGTTCCGCCTGTTGGAGGAGTAGGCTATTTGTATAAATAAAAAAAAGAGAGAGCAAAATGACACGAGAGCTTATTTCATTATCCTCTAAATTTAGAAAAAAGAATACAAAGAACACTTTAAAAAATTGAAAGAGCTCACCGGCTCATCCTTGGCCTCTCTGAAATCAGATGGAGAAACAAGGAACAGTTCCAAAGAGAAGCAGACTATAGTCATCTGACTCTAAAGCGGCGAAGGCAGCCAATGTGAACATGGAGTAGGATCTCTAGTTGACAGGGACATCAAAGTCGCTGTGCTGGGATGCTGCCTTCTTTCAAGTAGGAATAGGACCATCTGCATACAGGCAAAACCATTCAAAACTACAGATATTTGCTGTCACATCAAACTATGTTGATGAGAATAATTATCAAAGAATTCTACACACATTTCCAGATGGTCGTCACCAAGACTGACAAGGAAACCATGACAGCCGTGCTCTTCAGGGCATGAGAAGGCTGACTGGGGGTGACAGCTAGAGGCAGCTAGATATCGAGATGGACAGAGAGAGAACGACAGACTGCCAGAGATATAAAGAGATTGACACAGAGAGAACGACAGAGACAGCCAGAGATATAAAGAGATTGACACATAGAGAACGACAGAGACTGCCAGAGATATAAAGAGATTGACACAGAGAGAACGACAGAGACAGCCAGACATATAGAGATTGACAGAGAGAGAACGACAGAGGTATAAAGAGATTGACAGAGAGAGATCGACAGACAGCCTGAGATATAAAGATATTGACTGAGAGAACGACAGAGACAGCCAGAGATAGAGATTGACAGAGAGAGAACGACAGAGACAGCTACAGAGACAGCCAGAGATAGAAAGAGATTGACAGAGAGAGAACGACAGACAGCCAGAGATAGAGACAGAGAACGACAGAGAAGCCACAGAGACAGCCAGAGATAAAGACTGACAGAGAGAGAGAACGACAAAGACGGCCACAGAGACAGCCAAAGATAGAGAATGACACAGAGAGAGAAAAAAGGAGACAGCCAGAGAGACAGCCAGAGACAGAAAAGGACTGACACAATGACAAGGTTTATTGTGATAGACGAGATGCCCATTCATAAGGGGACAGTGGGAGGGGGGGCTGGGTACAAAACATATATCTGATACTGAGAACTCAATTGATTACAGCCAGAATCGTCATCATGGCATGGTTACAGAGCAGATTTACATTTTTTAACATAAATTTTGCAAAGGGCATTGGGAAAGAGGAGGAGTTTCCACGAAACTGTGCATCATTTAAAATCAACATCTTAGGACAAACTGGTCTGGGACAAGAAAACCAGGTCACAATGTCTCTTCTTCCCCTTTTCTCGTGGCTTGCGCAACTTTGTATAACGAGCACGTAATAAACTGGTGACAATCCAGGTGGCATGTAGCGTACATCTCTCTCTCTCTCTCTCTCTCCTCTCTTCTCTCTCTCTCTCTCTCTCTCTCTCTCCTCCCTCCCTCTCTCTCTCTCTCTCTCTCTCTCACACACACACACACACACACACACGCGCGCGTACACGATACACCCCCACCCCTCTCCCCCCGCATACACACACATACTTATCTTCCCAGTCCGTTGCTTAGAGCAAATACTTAAAGACACCCCTTTAATGAAAGATATTGTATTGTCATTAACTCATTGTCCTATTATCAGATACCTATAGTACATTGTATTTTATTTAGTTGTAGAAATTGTAAAGTTAGTGTTTGAGCTGTTATTTCTATCTTTTCAAAGTTCTTTTTTACGCTTTATCTTATTAATATTTGTTAATTGTCAATGATTAGCTATATGCATCCCCTTACACACACACTCACACTCACACACACACACACACACACACACACACACACTTTCCCGTCTTATATCACTGTTTAGTGGAAGGACGTTAAACCGAAGAACTACTACTACTACACACACACGCGCACACGCACACACACACACACACACACACACACACACACACACACACACACACACACACACACACACACACATACACACGCACGCACGCGCGCGCGCGGATTATCCAAGCAAGAATCGAACTGCGTCCACTATTTCATGGATCATATCAAGTCCGGCACTGATTCGATCTTTCAGTTTCTCCCGGTCCAGCTTCTTATAGACAAAACATTCCTCTTGGGTCATCAGCCTGGTGTTCCTTTTCACAAACCAAAACAAATCCGGGGACGTTTCATCAGCAGCAGTCCATTCAAAACGAAAAACAAGATCGTCCGTTTCACATACCATCGTGTCTGGATGCCGTTTACTACTGAACACCTTACGTGTGTTCCCAAGCATCCTCTGCAAAGATCTATCAGTCAGGTCAGCCACATAGTCCTTAATGACATCAGCACTAGATCCAACTGCCTGAACTTTCGCCAGAGGATCGTCACTGTCCGAAGTTTCCGTTGTAAACACATC